>CP142457.1:52325000-52792500 GCA_038049695.1 Cinnamomum chago | reverse complement strand
CTGAATATAACTTTTCACTTTTTACAACTACTGCCCACTTCTTATAACTACCCATTACCATTTCTTTATTTTTTTAATTTCTGTCAAATCACCTTTTTGCTCACACCTCCTATTTTATTTTTAGAGATACTTTTTTTTTACCTCACTTCTCATATTCCCTTTCTACTCTCCCTACTTTCAATTTTGAAAATAGGTGTACAATCATTTTTTTTTTCTTTTTAAAAATTCATTGCTATGCATGAATATTTTATTTACATTATATGACTGAATATTTAAATTACATTGTATGGACGTACCGTGATAAGCACGGGTACTTGTGCTAGTATTATTTAAGTAGATATAAGTACTTCGATTGGAATTGAAGTCCAAGTTCTTTTCTTCAATTTTAATCCCTTTTAATATGGACCCAACTCGGTCACTGCTCCTCTGTTAGTAGTTTGCATTTGGGTCCAAGAACACTATGGACCCCATTTTGAACTCAACCCAATTTTAATCCCTGTTCCTCAGCCTAATAGCCAACTTACATCCTCGCTAAAAAAAATATTAATAATAACAGAGATTACCATTGTATGTGAGTACTGGATGGCATACCCATGCAAAGCCAAGCAATCCATGAGGTAATCATTTATCAGGAGGGCAAAAACCGATCTACGGTCGAAAAACAATCGACCATCCATGCCCAATGCACCAATGGGCCCCACCTACGATGCATGGGTACCATAGTTTTATGTGAGATGATCCATTTTGTGCGCCCCGCTCAATACGCCACTTGAATTTTATTTTATTTTTCTCTAGCAAAACACTCACTATCCCAATTCCCACACATTATTTGAATATTCTCCTTATCGGCATGCAGTAAAGCCATGACATCCTGCATCCTTGACTCGTGACTCTTATGGTAAAATAGGATTTAAATTAGAACCAAAATGAGACAAATATATAGGAGAATACGTCAACAGCGAAGAAAATTACACATGCACAACAAAACACCTCATCATGGGACCGACTCAACCACCCCGTCTGGATAAGAGTTCAACCACTCAACATCACAATTAAAAATTTGACAAAAGCTGGTCATTTGGAGTGCCGGCTCATTTAGCTTCTTGGGTTGTGATGAAAAGAAAATTTTATTTGTCCTTCTGAAGAAATATCTGCAGCGATCGAGATTAATATTCAATCTTTGTGATCTTGATTATTCATTAAAATTAACTTATATGACTTTCCTAATAAAAAATAAATCTCTAGTGGAGGAGATAAGTCTTCTAAAATATTCAACAGGAAGTAGCATGGAAGAGTTGAGACGGAGAACGAAAGCAAGTCTCAACGCTACAGATCTACAAACGCACGTCCACTTGACTGTAGCTTTCTGACTATCGCTTTTGCTGATCTGGGTGACTTTGATTTATTTTTTTCTCTGTCTTCGTTCTCAAGTCAAAAGTGTTATTCAGTTTTCAAGATTAACGTTGCTCACTGGAATCCTGATCCACAAAGTCAGACATGTCTTTTGATATTTTGTAAAGGCAAAAGTTATTACAAGGCCCCATTTCTTCTTTTAACTCAATTAACATGCAGAGTGGTAGATGAAGAATTTCAAGGACTTGCTTCCATCTTGTTAATTACTCTGTTAACATTCACAGTGAGAAATGAGGATTTCTTTTTGCCTACGAGCAGACCATCTGCAGGTACAAGCAAGTACCACAAAGCTCACTTATGACCAGTACAGCTCCTTTCACATTTTTGTCTTCCGAAAGTCTAGCATCATGTCTAGTATTAGGTTCATCAAACCTTTATTCATTGTTTGAGGGAATCGAATCTAAAAAGATCCACAGTATAAATATAATTAAACTTTAAAGCTGTTACATTAAGGGGTAGGATACATTGTTGGAGATGAAATCTTGCATGATCCTTATTTTTATTCATGAGGAGACATTTTCATCTATTATCATTAAAACCTTGTTCCAATTATGATGGGATAGATTACATGAATTATATTTATCCTTTTCATCCATCTATCCACCTGCAAATTACAATTGATAGAAATGCAACCAAGTGGGCTCTGTAAGCTAAGCAGTATAAGCACACAATACGTACAGTCTGTTGCTAGGTGAAGATTTGAAATAGACAAAATAAAATTCCAATCAGGCAGACTGTATTTTGTGCTTATAGTGCTTAGCTCATGGAGCCCATACTTTTTCCCCCCGATGCCTTGATTTGAAATGTAAATCAAAAACTTATTCCTTGATTTCAAACTTTAGTTTTATTTTCTCCTCGTTTGAAATATATGCAAAACTTTAAAACTTTTCCGAAAAAGAGTGGGAGACAAGAGTGATGTCATTCAAACGTATGGAACCTTATTTACCTGAAAATTTGTCAAACTACACTGATTTCCAAAGTTCTACCAGTGCATAAGTGGGTCCCGTTTTACAAAAATTCCGCTCTTAATGCCGGCCAGGGCGAGACACTTGTGGCTAGTTTGACAAAGAACAAGATGAATTTGTCCTCGCAGCCCAAAAGCACGTGGACGACACATTGATTAAAAATAGGAGATGGTTGGTTTACAAATGAAACAATCGAGCCCTCACCGTCCACCTACGTAAACCAGCAGCGAACCCATTAAATGTGATTCGGATTCAATTCATAGTGGTGGGCCACACCATTGAAAAAGTGGGTCTATGCAAACGCACTGCTAGGATGTGGTACGCGTGGCCTGTAATGAATCTTGCCAATGGGGTGGATCAACGCACTCGTGAGGAAAGTTTAGCTGTTTCTGGTGCCACACGGTTTCGCCTTTCCCTGCGACCTCCCAACAGAGATTTGGTCAATCACAAAATCAAAGTCTATTTTGATCTTACAGAGAAAGTTTCTACTTCCTGTTTTTGTACGATCACGTTCTTCTCAATTGGTGGTTAGGTCCTTAAAAAGCCATTCTATTTCTTTCTCCCAATCCCCCTGACAAAATCATGCCATTTGTCCCTTTTGGATAGTTATTAATGAGCATCATGGGAGTTCAGATTCTCTTCGACTTTGGCCAAAAGAAATGCTAAGTGTTGCATATGATATTTTCATTCTGTTTCTAAAGAATTTGAGTTAAAGAGATTGCCACCCAAAATAAAATCTCACTCAAATAAGATTTGGAGCCACCCTAAGATTAACCGTTTAGTAAGGAAATGGAGCACCACATTCATAGGCGTTTTCATTGTCAAATTCTTTTTATCAAACAATCAATTTTGTTCTAGGACCAATTCCTGTTAAAATAATATTTATAAATGCACTTTAATTTTGGGTGACTCGAATTTTCAGTAGACTCTTAAAGTAGAGTTCCAATCCTTTTAATTAAAGTTTTCTAAATTATAAATTAAAAATAAAAATGACTATAAAATGACTCAGATGACTTGAACTTTTATTTTCAAAGTCTCCACCAGCGGGTCAACTGAACGGAGACGAGTCGATTCAAGATCTAGTGAATAGTGGCGGTGGAAGAAAGTGCTTAGAAAGACGAAGGCCGGCGACTCTGCCGAACACCAGCCGCGCATTCAGACTGCATTGTTCATTTTCTAAACGAAATGTTAAAAAAGGACTGTACAGCTGGGAGCACCTGAAATCGTACATCCTAAACTCTCCTTGTGGCATGTAATTCGACTTCTAATGGTTAGATGAAACACCTCTATGAGGGTTGTTGGTTTTTTTTTTTTTTTTGTGTGTGTGTGTGTTGGTAAAATAATTCTTGAGTTTGATTTACAGTAAAGCTTGCATCATATGCTGTTAAGAGTAAAGCTTTGTAATGCTAAAAGCAACATAATCCAAGCAATGTATACCTTTATGATTGAATTGCAAATGAAATAGTTCTAGACCGTTTAATCATACTGAAGCCCGGCTTAATCCCGTTTTTAAATAACGACTTCGTATCTTAATCCGATTCCAGTTCTTACATGAGGACTTAAATCTGATTTAGTAACTAGGTTCAAATTCAACTAGAGGATCAGAATTTAGCTGCAGAACCGGTTCTATCTTCTTTTCGTTTTTCATAAAATAATGATATTATTCAACATACAACCGTACATCAAGTCTTCTACCTTCAGGTTTAAATATAAAAACGTTCAACAAAAGTTAATTTTGAATTACAACTTGCAACATCAAAAGCTTGCATGATGGGTCTCAATTCCACAAGTCGAAATCTATATGAACTCAAATCCATACCCATTTATCAATCGAAATTTAAATTGGGTTCTAAACCGAAACTCATTTATAAATAAGAGTTTAAAACAAGTTCCAAACCTCCAAAACCGATTTTTTATGAGTTAAAATATTAAGATAATCGAATAATCAAATATCCGCTTGCTTCCTTATGTTACATCTTAATAAACTACAACACATTATTTTGATAAAAGTCATAGATTTTGAATTCTAATTATAGTATTAGATCCATATCCAAGCATAAACTTTCAGATCCGGTACGCAAGTGTCAGAATCTAAATACAAATTCCTCCCAAAAAACATTATGTTTTAAGATGATGTAGGTATGGTGGGGCATGCGTATCTACAGTTTCAGGTATGCCAGAGGCTTGTAATGCTTTTATGCATTATTTAACTGGACGGAGCATGGCAAATTGCTTGGTCACCACGCCATGCTCCTCTTACGCGGTGTGACACTGTGACTACGAAAAAGTCCACCCATCAGTACCCACCATCCCTCTCCATAAAACCCCACCAAACTCCTCTCCCTTTACAATCCATTTCAATCCATTTCCTCCTCTCCAAACAGAAAGAAAAAGCCACAACCATCTCAACTCTCTCTCTCTCTCTCTCTCTCTCTTTCTCCAACAAAAAGAATTAAAAGGAACAGACCCTTCTCTCAAGAGTCCAGATTCTTAATTCCTCCATGGCTCGTTTGCTTGTGTTCTTCCTCATCTTCCTCTCCATCTCTGCTTCCATACAAGGCAGGAAGCTTTTGGGTAGTGAAAAGGTGCCTTCTTTAGACGCCAGCTTGCTATTGAGTGCCCTTCCAAAGGGCTCTGTGCCCCCTTCTGCCCCTAGCAAGAAGGGTCATGGAATGATTGTCAATGAAAAGCTCTTTGTTTTGCATCTTGCCAAAATAGATCGGATCTTGAAGTCGGTTCCAAGCCCAGGAGTTGGTCATTAGAAGATCCAAATCCCATGTTCTTGTCTCTCTCTCTCTACAGTAAATTCCCCTAATTAGGATTTTTGTAGGCTGATTCTTTTTATTATTGAAAAAAAAAAAAAAAAAACTGGTATGGTATTCTTTTGATATTTTTGATGTTGTACACACAAGAAAATGTACAGATATGAAATGGGTATTCATTAGTTTTTTTTGTTCATTTGGTTACACATGAATTGTATTAAGATTGATGATGAAATTGTATGACTCTTTCTGCATGTTCTCCACAATTTAAGCCCTTACAAGGAAATGGTTTCCATTCTTTGAAGATTATACATACGAAATCGGTGTATTGCTGTGTTTATTCATATTGTTACTTTTGTATTGAGAAGATCTCACTACAGATCCTTCGAATATATATGTAACTGTACTTATTTCTATTTTTCAAAGTAACGCCACTCACTTGTGTAAAAAGTAAACACGCGGGGAGTCAGATCCTCTAAGGCCTTAACCCAGATAAATCCTGAGTTAAAAGAAGCAAGAGCCCAAAACTCGACTGTGGGCCCATATATTGAAATCCCAACCGTTCAAGGTGTATCGGGTTATTATCAAATTTTAAAGCAATCTGAGTTCATCCCATCCCACCACTGGATTGACCGTTTGACGTTAATTTTTTAGGGCCTGTTTGGATGTATGGTGAATTAAAATATAGTGAAGTGAAGCCTCAAATTAAAAGAGAATAAAATATAAGGTGTTATGATGATGTTTTGTTTTTAGTTATTTGATATAGAATCTTTTTAACTTTTTGTATAGAAAAGTGGGGTTTTTTGTCTTTTACTGAAAAAAAGGAGGTTTTTTTTTTTTATACTTTTTTTGAAAAAGATGGAGGGAATGTTGAAATTGTGTACTTTTTATATGACTCTTGTCAATTCTTGTCTGAGTTCACTTCACTTCACTTTATCTTAGTTAAGTGTCAAACACGCCCTTAGGATGCCTCTGATATACATGGTATAAAAAACGGCACAACAGTAGTTGACTCAAACACCCAACCTATCAAGCTTTGATACCACTTGTAGGATTTTACACCACATTGAGCTACCACTTATCCAAAAACCAATTGGTGATAGGAAACAACGGAACAACAATAGTTTTATGGTGAGGGCGAGAACTCAATTATAATTATGACTGCTCAGGAGCGAGGGTGGACGTTGACCTTAATAGTGGTTTTGATGGATAAGTCAATATAAAAAAATTTAAAATGGTATACTGGGAGGAGAGTATTTAATTTTAATTATTCGAATTTTAATAAATAAGCCCTACTATATGAAGTTCGACTTTTGTAACTTGGGTTTCTGTCCGAGCCACAAAGGATCCAGATTTGCAATGTCATTGCAATAGAGAAAGATACTCTTGGTATAAACAGCCGGAGCATCAAAATCATTTCACTCCCCCAGGACCTTTACTCAGGATCAGATTTCTTCAATAATATAAGTCAAAAGCAGATGGATGTATATATTCACACTTCACCACAAACCCTGTCAAGTTGTTTATTCATTTCGCAAAAAAAAAAAAAAAAAAAGTTGTTTACACTCAGGACAGTGATGAAAACCACTGGCTGTGATCTTTTGATGTTGAGGTATCTTGTCCATCC
Source organism: Cinnamomum chago (assembly GCA_038049695.1). Taxonomy (NCBI): domain Eukaryota; kingdom Viridiplantae; phylum Streptophyta; class Magnoliopsida; order Laurales; family Lauraceae; genus Cinnamomum; species Cinnamomum chago. The sequence continues at coordinate 52,785,733 of CP142457.1, read as the reverse complement.
ATAAGACTTTCTTTTTGAGTGCTGCCGAGGATCATAACAGACATACTTTTGTCCAGTGATAGAAATAAACAGGAAATTTTAAGGAAAAATAATAATAATAAGCAGGGAACTGTTTAGTTTTTTTGTTATGTAAAGGTTGAAAGAGTATAGCAACTTGATACACCAATAAAGGCAATATACTTAAAAGAGTAGGAATTACCAATATACCAATCAAGTTCAGTATTCATCTATTTTCAACATTACTTGATGCATCTCTTCATCAGGTTTTTATTGAGAAGATCTTGTGCCTGGAGTTTCCTACCCTTACATAATAGGACTATAGGAGTCAGTCAATGGTGCTTGTCTGAGATGAGTCAAAGGGCAAATCCATCACAACACAAGTATGACATGGATGGTATTCACAACACCCAAATCTAAAAGTAATTACTTTAAACTAAAGAAACAAAGAGAATTGTAATTGTGGACAGCTCCACTTAAATCCTCATTTTTACTGGTTTCTCAGTATGGCTCATTCACATCAAAAGATGCGGTGAACATTATAGGGAGGTAGTCTCCTGATGTTAAGGCTTTAGCTTTAAGCTTAATCATACCTACTTCCAATGGGATTTGAGATTATGACAGAAGAATCTATGTCAGTTTAGTTTCTATACTTACCTTTATACCATTTGGGAAACAAGGCAGCAAATATGGATTTGAAAACCTACCTTTTCCGATAAGTGAACTAGGAGAGGTGAATGATGGGCCCATGCATCCATGAGACAAGGCATGTGAATTGTAAACCCTACCACAAAGTTCAACAGGATTGACCACCTAGAGCCGGTGCACCTGAAATTTAATGGAATGTTTTTTTTTTTTTTTTTTTTTTTTTTATTGGCATTCGGCGATAGGCCCCTAAACATTTTACTTTATTGCCTTAGATCCACAATCTTTTCTCATAGTATAATAGGTCATTTTCTCAAATATGAAGACCTAAAATGTCTAATTCACCATTTCTACAAATCCATATCCCACGATTAGTGAGATATGTCATTAATAATGGTCAACTACCATTCAATTAGCCAAATAAACTTAAAAAGATCAAAATAAATTCTAAAAAATTTAAATAAATTTCAAAGATGAAAATCAATTTCAAAAGAGCCAAATAAATTTAAAAAAATATAAATAAATTTCAAAAGACGAAAAAAATTTCAAAAGACAAAAATAAAATTATAAAAAGGAAATAAATTCTAAAAAAGATAGAAAAATTTCAAAAAATACAAATAAATTCAAAAGAACGCAAATAAATTTCAAAAAAACGAAGAGAAAATTAAAAATGAAGTAAATAAATTTCAAAATAAATAAATTTCAAAAGATGAAAATAAATTTAAAAAGACGCAAATAAATTATAAAAGATCCAAGTAAAATTTTAAAAATATAAATAAATTTCAAAAGATGAAAATCAATTTAAAAAGACGCAAATAAATTTCAAAAGATTCAAATAAATTTTAAAAAATAGAAATAAATTTCCAAAGATGAAAATCAATTTCAAAATATCCAAATAAATTTCAGAAAATGTATATAAATTTCAAAAGACACAAATAAATTTCAAAAGACATAAATAAAATTAAAAAACGTAAATAAATATAAAAAACGTAAATACATTTTCCAAAACTAAGATAAACCAATTTTTCAAATTTCAAAAAAAAATTCCAAAAACTCAAGTATTTTTGTCAAAACTCGGTTATATTTATTTCAGAAAATACAAATAAATTTCAAAAGACACAAATAAAATTTAGAAACACATGTAGATAAAAAAAATACAAATAAATTTTCCAAAAACACAGAAAGATTCGCTCAAAAACTCAATTAAAGTTTTCAAAATAGAGATAAATTTGTCAGAAACTCAGCTATATTTTTCAAAAACTCAAATAAATTTGCCAAAAACTCATATAGATTTTTTCAGAACTGAGATAAATTTGCTCAAGAACTCAGATAAATAGCTAAAAACTCAGACAGATTTATCCAGAACTCAGATAAATTTGTGCAAAAATCAAATAAATTTGACAAAAGATCAAAAACTCAGATAAATTTGACAAAAACTCATATAAATTTGTCAAAAACTCAGATAAATTTGACAAAAACTTAGATAAATCTCACAAAAACTCAGATAAATTTCATAAAAACTAAGATAGATTTGTCAAAAATGATATAGCAGCCCTGCTGCATTCCTTCTTTGGCGATGGCGCAGCAACTTTTATGCAGAACAGTGAGAAGCTACTTCTCAAACGACGACGATCGATCTATGCAACCGAGGATCTTTCTTGACAAGTACAAGGAGATCCCGAAATTCTCTGTTTTGCGAGGGTTCCGTTTTTTGCAGAACCTGAACCTGGGCCAGATCCCCTTCTTCTTCGTTCTGGTTTCTATAACCACAAGCAAGGCAATAACTTTACTTTGTAGAAGGACCAACCCCATTGCAGTAACCCGGGCAAACTTGCAAACTGCATTGCTCCCGCACCCTACCCATTCTCCTATCCCCGATCTCCAAATCTCACAAAATCAAGCAGGTAGGTATTATTAGCTTCTTCTTAACAAAATCCAAAACAAAGTGTGAAGAAGCCAAGACCACCAGAAAACGCAAAGAGCACGGAGGGTCATATTAGAGAAAAACAAAGGGCAAACTTCGACTGTTGTTTCTCTGTGAAAAGAAAGAAACCCGAGTCTTCTTTTCCGGCTCCGGCTTGGGTAAAGAGACTTTATCTTTCGTCACCGGTGACGGACATGGCTTCTGGGTCCCATTGTTCTCGAAACCCCCAACAAACTTCCCACCATTCCCACCCATCGGAGAGAACAAAACACCACCTTTTCCCAAATCCCCATCTGATCCATTCGCCCCAGAAAAAACCCACTTCCTCGAACCATCAATTGCGTCGGAAAACCCCATCTTCGCACACAGAATTTGTCACGACGTCGGGCTTCAGAAGAAGGCATGGTTTGTTTTCCTGATTCAAACTAAGTTCTTTGTTGGCTTCTCTGGGTCCAAAACAAAAGACAAAAAGAAATCTTGATGGACGGTTGGAAATCAGGCATGGCTACAAAGTACAGAAACAAACATGGATTTCGATACCTATTGCCGCCCCAGATCAGAGTTCCCAGACACCACGCGCAACCACGGAAGAGGACTTGATCCTCAACGCTGCTGTCACCGTCGGACAAGCATCCCAGACGTTGCGTGGTGCTGCTCATCACTATTGCAGAAACTGTTAACAGAGCTTACAGAAACCGGAAACAAAGCAGATAAGTGGTTCCTTTGGTAGGATACATTTGAGAGAGGGATAATAGAAGATTTGAAATTTTAAAATTGAAAATTTTATGCCTAAATAGTTGAAAAGGACAAATCAGTCATGAAAATTGTATTCAGGGACATTTGGCTGCAAACATTCTACTTGGTTGGACCAAAGCCCTTAAAAAGAGTTTGCCTGGACTGGAGGCTGGATAGATTAAATTTTAGGGACCTTTCGGTGATTATCTCTTCTTCTTTTTTCCCTTCTTCTTCTTTGGTACAGTGGAATTAAATTAAAGAAGACAACAGAACAACAAGCAAGGAAACCTAAGGACTACCTCCCGTCCATAGTGGATAGGAAGTGTTGCCCCAGTGTTGTTTCCAGATTAGAAGATGCTCCACCTTATGATAAGGCAAGCTCCAGACATGATGTAGAATGCTAGAATTCTCAACTGGGTGTCTCTTTCACATATGCTTGTCATCCAACTATAATGAAGCTGGAGGGTTGGTTACTTGGTTTTGTGATACAGGATCTTAGAGAAAAAAAAAAAATTGAACGGTACAGGATCTTAGAAATTGATTTATGAATCAATAGTTTGGATATAGTTTATGCTCTTTAGGACAACATTCTGAAAAGTATTTTCCTGTTCTGCAAATAGAATAAGCAAGTAGCCATCGCGAACTTGTTAACTGCTCGACAATGAGGTGGGTACAGGGCATCGTTATGGTGGTCTAAAATCTGTGCAAAACCTGTTACACCCCAACCCGAACCAATCTTGTTTAATGCTAATCAATTGTGTTTTAGGTAATTTCTCATACTTAGTGACTAATTAAGGTAGTTTATGTAAATTATGATTTTCCCAAAGTTCATCATATGCACATCATTTTGGCGTCATCGCGTGTATTTCGTTAAGCTTGTCAAGTTTCGTATTCGACCTTACTTCATTTGATCACTCTTTGAGGAAATGGGCCATCATTTGACTCAAACTAGAAATATACAAAAACTATTGGACTGTTTTGCAAAAACTCCATCCTTATCATTCACAACAACTCCCATCCATTTCATTTCATTCGTTTGGTGCATGGGCTGTGGAGAGAACCCCTTTTCTCTTCTTTCTTTTCAATTTCTCTTCCTCTTTGCAAGCTCATTGGCCTTGTGTAAGTGAAAACAAGTGTGGAGATCATCTTCCTCTTCATCTCCTTCTTCTTGTTCATCTCCATCTCTTGGTTCAAGAAACCATTTCTTCTCCAACTCCAAATTCGGAATTATTGTCAAGGTAAGAATTAAACCCCATCTTTCTTTGTGTTTTGAGTTGAAATAGAGTCAAGGGACTCTATTAGAGTCATATTTGCATATTCATTAGCATTTTCCATGTGTTTTGTGATTAGGGTTTGATATTTGGGGGTTTTTGGTTAATTGGAGCAAAAGATTAAAGAATACCTTGGAAGGCTAAAATGAGGCAAGTATAAGCATGATATGAATTTACATGTTGTTAATTACATTGATTCTATGTTTACTCATGATTCTTAGTATTCAATAATGTAAGAATTTGATTTAAAATTCATGTTAAGCTCTTCTTCTTTTCTTTCCTTTCAATTTCTCTTCCTTTCTTCAAGCTCCTTGGCCTTGAGCAAGAGAATACAAGTGTGGAGATCTTATTCATCACCTTCTCCATCTTCTTCAACTCTTATTTTCAAGAAACCCTTTCTTCTCCAACCCCAAAACAATTGGATTCCTTGTTAAGGTAAGACCAAAACCATCCTTGATAGTAGTTTTGAGTTTAAATGGAGTCAAGAGACTCTTGGGTAGTTTACATAACATTTATGGTATTCTTTTGTTTGAATTGTGTCTAGGGTTGAATCAATTGGGGATTTTAAGGTTTGAATCATTTGGGGGATTTTAGGGCTTAGAACACCAAGAGAGTAGAAGAAGTTGGAAAGCTTAAAGTTGAGGCAAGTATATGCATAATATGGATTTACATTTTGTTAATTTCATTGACTCAATGATACTTTATTCAATGCTCTTAACTCTTATTAAATGAATGATTTGGGTAAATGAATGATTTGGAAATGATTTCAAGTTAATAGAAGTGATTGGGAGAATTATTAGTATGTATATGATGAATGGGAGCATGAAGGCTCCATTCTTTTGCAGGTTTAGTAGTGAGAGGAAAGATGTAAGGGAATGAGAAATGAGAAATGGAAGGGAAGGGAAATCCGGAAATGGGATTCTGGACAATTCGCTCGAGCGAACTGGACACATCGCTCGAGCGAACCTAATGCTATAGCTGGGCCCTTTTTGACCCCAAATTTTGGGTGAATTATTATCCTTAACCTATCTTAACCCACCTTAAATGTTCCAAATGGATACTTAAGGTATCTACCCTATTCCATAGAGAATTAGTGACTCTTTTGACTCATAAGACCTTAAAATGGAACCGTTAACCTTACTAGTTGGCCTAATGGATATTTATTAGTCTAACGCTATGCCATGAGGGTTAGTTTAGAAACTCAATGTACCCCTCATAAATAGTGACACCTGAAAAGGTAGTAATACATTGATTTTGCTAAACTTACCTTGTATTGGACGGTGAAAGACTAAAATAAATAGTTTAGAAATGGTTAGTAGATTTCCTTGATTCCTTAAATCATTGCATTTCATATTGAAGTACACTGTCATTTTGTATATCAATCACAGTTAGTAGAATTATTGCATTATCTATACTCCTTGAGGTCCAAGTATTATATTCTTTCGAAATTCTTCAGTATTATATACCAATTTTCTAATTGTTGGAAATGTGGATTGAGTGTGGATTGAGTAAGTATATCATGATTTGAGATTAGCATTTGATTTGATTTGAGATTAGCATTTGATTTGATTATAGACAGTTGAAATATAAACTCACTCAAATCCACTTATAAATTTGATTTGTTTGATTCGATTGAGTCGGCACTACTTAGCTTCGACCCTGTGACGCCCGACGGGGCCAGCACTTGGGTTCGTATTTGAGAGACTACTGCAGTAAGTCGTCTGGAGCACCGGAACTCCAGAACCGGGTAGCCAGTTAGCCTTTGGCCGGGCCGCTGGTGACATCCCAATTAGATTTGCTCTCTTTGAGAGGATGAGCTTAAAGTAGTAGCCAAATTTGTATGGTTCTCATTTATTGATTCACCAGCATAATTATTTAATCTTTGCACAATTGCGTAGTTGATACTTATCATTGACATCACTAAATTCCAATTACTTGTCTTAAATTCAACTTTGCAACATTATGTGATTTCTTATTTTGCCTATACTTGCCAAATCGTTGTATTTGAGATACTACTCTTGGTGTCACAGGGATTCAAGACACCAAAGGAAGTTACTTTTAGCCATTCAATTTGAGGTTAATTGGCAAGCTCAACGGTTAGCTATGATTACCGGAGTACGAATCAGAAAAGAAATCTTGAGTTTGAGCTTAGGTATTTTAATTGCACTTAGTTCAAGGTAATGCATTTGATTAGTGTTATTTCACATTGTATTAGGAATATATTTCCTTGAGATAAGCATCTAGTAGTGGTTCATTAGAGTACTGGTGTACTATGCATTAAGATATTTAAATCATTAGTTTTGTTAAAGAGAAATTGTAATATAAAAGATTGGTTATTGGACTGATCACGGCTTTGCTTTCTATATTGTACATGTTCCGCAGATAATTGTGCATTGACAGGTGTTAGTGAGTAATCCTCACACGTATATGTAGAATTTTCTCATTCGTGAATTCGGATTTGGTCCGGAACAGGTGCGAGTTCACGGGAGTACGCGTGTCACACCTTGGGAACCACCCTAAACAAGGGATTCTCGGGTCTGGGATGTGACAAAACCCCTCTAGATTTTGATGATGATGATGATGAAAATAGGCCTTTGGGTTATGTGTTCAATTACCACCCTGGACAAAGTTTAAAATGAGTTCTGGTGTCCTTAAATTCAGATTGTCAAAGTGCTTTTTTTTTTCCTTCACAACTATCAAATAGGCCATCCTCATCTTTTTATTAATAGATATTATTGAAGTACTAAACTGCATTGACTTTTTCATCTTCTTGTAATATTCTATAAGAAAATGTGCTTCTGCAACTCTTTTTTAAAGTAAAATTGGATCCCTTATCATGTCACCTTTGAGCATTGTTGGTAAGCTAAAATATTAATTTGTGGTGAACTATAAATAAATTTTCAAATAATCTGGCTATTTTATGTCAAAAGTGTGAAATGTATATCTTTCAATCAAAATTTAAATGTGCGCTGTCAAAGCCTCCAATAAACCGTTATCTTTTAGCCTCTGTTTTGTGGGTTTTATGTCTAAAAACGTTTTTAAATCAGATCATTGTAAATACTCATTTAGTGGATGTAAGCTCTGTTTCGAAAGCAAGCTTTTGTTTTAGATATCGCGGTCCCGTGGTTTAATGATAATCACTGAAATTTCATACATAACCATATATTGATGTGGTGATGTGCATCCCTTATATGAGCCTAGTCCCACAACCAAACTACATCAATGATGAATTTTGATGATATGTCATCTTTACATTCCAATAGGTTTGAAGTTCGAAAAAAGGTCGTTTGTTGTAGAATGGGCAAGAGATGATTCTTGCAACACTAATCATATGTCATCTTTACACTCCAACAATCCAATCCAAATCAAAGAAGTAATAGAAGTAGAAATCCCAAACCCAAAAGTCCAAACCACGTTCTCAAAATACTGTGTATGGGTTTTCCAAATTCCAACCCATACCCAACACTACACAGGTTACATACAAATACAACCTCCAAATGAAGGTATAGGAAGTATACAAGAGCAGAGCAAAAGGCCCCTGTCCCAATAAATGAAACCATAAAACAATGAAAATAAAAACAGTGACCCAAAACTACCAAACAGTATACAATGGATTCATAAAACAAGTGGTTGAAGCAGAGCAAGAAAATCAATGGCGATGGGAATGATGGCGCTGTGATGAGGAACGCAATCCTCTAGTGCGCCGTCTCTGACCGGCCACGCTGGTTCTTAGAAGATGTCTCGTGAGTAAGGAAGTGCTGTGGGTTCGATGGCTGGGGCCGGATGCTGGGATGTCTTTCCTCGCAGAAGCTTGGGTTGTCGTCGTATTCTCCGGCATGGGTTTTTCGCTCGACGTTGGCAACCCTGAAGCTCCTTCTTTGGGAATAGTCATTGTTGCAGTTCTTGTTCTTGCTGCTGCGCAGACGTCGACGATGATGAACATAAAGAGAATAGAGAGCTTGAAGAGAGATGCAAAAGAAGATGAGGCCATGGATGGTTCTACAACAGGTATGATTGTGAGAGCTGGAAGTGTGAGAGGTTGTGGCAGTGGCAGAGGGCTCTGTTTTGAGTTTTATAGGAGGGAAAGGGGGCTGGTTTTGTAAAAATACAGATTAGTCCTAGGGAGGAACAGAAATAGATTAGTGGTTAACTAACTAAAGAAGAGGAGGTTAGAACTTAGAAGCAGCGTAGTGGGACGTGGCATGTGGGGCCCGGTTTGGTAGCTGTCTCGACCATCCCAGTTGTTGGTCCGCCCGGGAAAGTCGTCTTTGATGTTGCTCAGCTCAAGTGACAAGGTTATTAAAACTTTGGTTGATGTACCATTCTGTTTCTCTTTATGCAATATAATCAATCCAATCCATCCAGTTATTGCCACTTTGGGAAATGTTGGGAGTGCATAGTTATAACTTGGGATTTTAACCATACCGTGTATAAAAGACCATGAATTTCTCGAAATGGTGTTGGCCAAAACTATATTACAAATATCGGTATTGTACATTGGACTTTAAATTCTTTTTCCAATTCTACTAATTTTGTGTGATATTGCACAATCTATACAAAATATCGTACAAAGTGTTTAATCGCCCTCTTATATTTCCCTCCGCTACTTTTTAGATCATTAAAAAAGATTCCCAAAAAGAGTGGTCTTTCATTTTCTTTATCAAAAGATGATGCATGAGAAGCTGTTCCTAAAAAGTGTACATAGACCACAAAAATTTACAAGGTATTGATATTGTGGATCTATCTCTTGTCATCATGGTAAAGTTATCACAACAGGACAATGACTAAATGGAAAAAAAAAAAGAGGAAGAAGAGTTGTGGAGAAACCTTGAGATACTTTTGGATAAATGGAAATGCAATGGAGAAACCCTATTGAAAACCTTTTTTAACAATGAAAAAAGTAGTAGGAACGAAAAAAGTCGCAGGAAGAAATTGAGGTTTTTTTTTTTTTTTTTTAAAGAAATGGAGGTTTAGTGCTTTAAGAGATGAGAATGGAAAAAAATATAAGAGAAAAATCGATTATTTTCACATACAGTTTGTGCGATATCACACGATATGGGTAAAATTGGAAAAAGAATTTAGAGCCCCATATACAATAACCACATTTCATATATAGTTTTGGTCAACACCATTTTAAGTAATTCATGATCTTTTATATCTCGTATGGTTAAAATCCCTTAAATTTATGGAGTCTAGATCTCAGTTCCGTACAAACAAGAAAATACCCTAAAGAAGTGATTTTACAAAGTTCGCGAATGCGGATTGGTATCTTGTTGTTGCTGCAAACTGGGATCCAGACTCCAAAATTATAACTTATAACTATACACTCCCAACATTTCCCAAAGTGGCAATAACTGGATGATGGAGGAAAGAGGCTATGTGGCATAGTGGTCCAAGATTTGTGTAAGTAGAAACTATCCCATGTGTATTGATTGATGCCTCATAAATATCAGGCAGGGAGAGTACTACACCAGAGAAATTAGATAGGCGACGTGCATGGGGTTGTTAAGCAAGTGGGTGGAAAGCTGCGAGGATATAGACCAAGGGCACTGAACTGTTTTGTTAGAAGTTAGAGAGATTTTGTGCCCTGCAGTTGGGCAAGGTTGGGTTCACCATACAACCACCCTCTGCCGTTCGCATGCAAGCAACAGTTTTTGGAATTTTTTCTTGTGGATTCATACTAGAAATGTGAAAAAGGGGGTTTGCTCAATAATAAGAAATCAAGTACAGCTTTGTGGGGCCCACATCAAGTACCTGTTACAAAGAGGGAACGGTCAAAAATAAGGATTCTATGTTAATCTAATTCGACCTAAGTTTTAATTTGCTTCATGATTATCACAGTAAGAATCAAGAAAATGGAAAATGGATGGTTGAATTAAATTGTTCTAGAGAAGGAGGGACTGCTCAGTTGATTAGCAAATTCATCTCTCACTCAACTGTACAGGGTTCGATCTATGAATACTTTGCAATCTTTCTTCGTTTGTGTGGAGTCTCTTCCCGTGCAATGCAACAGTATTTTAAGCAGAGAGATTAGTGTCACATGAAGTACATAGGCGTTCAGGATATGCCAATTCCATGAATCTGGTATCATATAAAAAGATATTGCAATTTTTCTAATTGTTCTTTTTTGAGAGTAAATCCAAATTTCAAGCTTTGATCTCTATCTTTTTTTAACTAGTATCATCCCCCCACAATTTCATCACGTTTGATTGATTTGTTGTGGACAATCTTGGTTGATGTGTTGTTGTGGGCTTTTTTAACCCCACTTGTACTCAGTGAATATGCAGCAGCCAAACTGCAGAGAGTTATAAGAAAAAGGTTAGATCCAATGCATATTGGTAAGATGGTGGAATGTGATTTCTCTAAGAAAATTAATCACACACGACGCTTTGGAGCATTTGTCACTTCACAGCAATTTAGGGGTGGCAGTTTGTGCTAAATTTAGGTTTTAAAATTTGGCTGGCCGACCTCGGATTGGCACCTACCGAGCCAATCAACCCATAGCCATTTCCTAGGGGAGAAAACAGAAAATTTGATAGTCTTCTGTCTGATTCATGTATGAAGATATAGGAGAATTGTGGGGGTCTGAGCGTTATGATTCTAAAAGATAAAAATCACATTTTGTGAAAGATTTTAACATTCAGGCCTTGTTCGTTTCTCATAGAATACATAGGAATTGAGAAATATAGAAATTCATGGTAAAATTAGCTTGAAGGATTATTAAAGAGGTGAAGTATGAATGATATGAGGTGGGGGGGCGAAGGATATAAGGTAGCAATGTAGATGAGACCTTAACATTCTCGGAATTTGAATCAGTAGTGTAATGGTTGAGTGTTTATTTCCCATCTTCGCCGATTTACTTTCTACTAAAGGAAAGGTTATTTGCATATTACACCTTGGATCTTTATTTTTAACCACTCATGACAAGAATTCCAATGTATTACAATCAAGCAAAGGGGGTCTTAAATATCAGAAACACTGTTCATCCAATTAAGTACAAAACAAATGCAGCCACCTAATACTATGTAAATTCATTCTGGATAGTTAAAACATGTGTTTTAAAATCCTATATTCATATGACATTGCTTTTTTACCTCCTAAACGATTTTTAATCATTTCCACACTAATATTAAGGTTTCTAGTACTCTAAGATGTGAGTCAAAAATTTACCAAAAAAAAATAAAGAGAGGAATTTGCCAAATAGAGCACTTTAGATGGACATTAGACCAAGTATGTCATTTTAGAGGAACTCACACCAAATCAGCCTTTCATCTCAAAAACCATTTTTTTAGGGTCGATATTGACCCTGCGCAGACGAGCAAAGCAGTTTAATTTGTCTTCTTCCTACTCTCTTCCCCAAAACCCAACCCAAAGGGGAAAATCCAAATGCCTTTATTGAAATTCTCAATTGCCTTGTGCAAGAGTCCCTCAAGATCTTGGTTGAAGGCATGGAGATTAGTTCACTGATCTGAACGTTGGTGTGGTGTGAAACTGCATTTGGATCTTCCCCTTTGGGTTGAGTTTGAAGAAGAGAGGAGGAAGAAAACAAGCGAAAAGATTTTTCTTGCCTTGGAAAAATAGATAATTTTTTTTTTTAGCAAGAAGGTGGATTTAGTGTGAGTTCCCCTAAAGTGACTTTTTAGTCTACTGTCCATCCTAATATGACCCACAAGAATTTTTAGGGTTCAAGTCGACATTTCCAAGCCATCTAATAGATTAGTTGGGTTCAGGTTGGACAATAATTGTTCAATTGGTCGACTCTGACACACCCAACATGACCCAGTGTGTCCCTGCATAGTGCATATAACATTCATTTTTATTTTGCTACTGGAGCATTCAAACTCATGCACTCTCCTCCTACACCGTATCCTTAACTATCTGAGATACAGCTAAGGGACACATGCATTATTCATTTACTATGGTGAGTTTGAACTCTTTTAGCCTGTCCTTAAAAGCCCAAAAGACATGGAGTGGAAACACAATGGATCCGACAACTTGCTTGATTGTGATCTGCCATTACAAATTAGTAGCAAAATAATGAGATTGTGACTGGCTAATGGAACTGAGAGCCCCCAATATGGATGATTGGATGGATTGGGCTGTGAGTTTTTTTATCCAAGGTCTCGGCCCATCACATCCCAACATTTAGGTAAAACTAAGCTTCTGGGTTTAACGACATCTAACATCACCAGAGGCTTAAACCATGTATTTGGGGTGGACTATAGGTTTTCACACACTGGGGTTTATATTCTCTAACTCCAAAATCTAAATTGTTACTCCGAATATTTAATTTAGGGCCTATTTGTTTGCATAGATTACATATAGAAATTAATGGTCAAATGAGCTCCGTCAAAGGATTAGAAAAGAGTTGAGGGGGTGAAGGATATAAGGTGACAATCTTTATGGGACCTTGACATTCCTAGGATTTGAATTACTAGGATGATGACTGGATATTCATTTCCCATCTTCTATTGATTTTTCCATTATAGAGGAGGTTATCTTATGGTCGTTTTGGATATTCACCTTTGATACTTCATATTTAACCACTAAATAGAAACCAGTGTCTTAAAATTCCTAAGTGTTCAATTGCATGAAACAACGAGGCCCTTATTAAGGTCTTATGGATCTTTCCATAGGTGTTCAATTGCATGAAACAACGAGGCCCTTATTAAGGTCTTATGGATCTTTCCATAGGTGTTCAATTGCATGAAACAACGAGGCCCTTATTAAGGTCTTATGGATCTTTCCATTGCTCTTAACTACAAACAACGCTTCTGCTCCAACCAATGTTTGCCAAGTTCTTAGAAATTTGATCAGAAATGAGCCTTTTTTTATCAAAGGGTTGAAGAGTGAAGAAACAACGAGGACAATGTACAAGAGACCCTTAATATAAAGGAAAAATCATTTCCTATCTTTGGGAGGGAGACATTTTATTTTTGTCTGCCCTTATAAAAATGTCCACCCTTGATATAAGGCCATATTCTAGGTCCTATAGCAATTCCTAAGATTTTTATTCTTTTTTTTTTTTTTTTATGACGTGGATATTCCTGAGGTCTTTGACCCAACTAGACTAATCTCCCAGATGAAACTTGCTAAACCCACGTACAAACACACACCAAGCAAATCTTGGGTAGTTTGCACAAGATGTGGGGAGCAAATCCATGCCTTACATATGCCACTTCACCAACTCCTAGATCGGTAGCAATTCTTAAGAATTGAGTATGCATTTCTAAATTTATCAAACATGGTTAGCTGAGCTGAAATTGGATGTTGGGCTAAATCTGATATTGAGTATTTGGGTTGTTGATCAGATGGCTTGGCTGACCCATTGGGTCTAAACGTGGACACAGACCCACCCACCCAAGTCTAACATTCTGGACTATTGGACTCCCATTTTGTTGGTAATCATGTCTGGCATAGTGACTTTAGGAAGGAGAACATGTAGGAGAAAATATGCCTGATGAGTAAATGGCGTAGGCTACCCCACAAAACCAATATGGTACCAACCCACCAAACATCAAGTTCAGGACCCAGAAATGATAAGCACAACACTCACAAAGAACAAATCCTAGATCTCACATATAGTAAAATCTGTGGAATGGATTGCAATTTTAGTACATCAAAAACATGTTCAGGCTGTTTGCCACAGGACTATCATTAACTGGAGTTAAGATACAATCAAAACTATATTTCAAGTACTAGTTGTAATTAATCTAATTTTATAGGTACTAGTTAATTAATCAGGAAAAAGAAAGGTCGCGGATGAACTCAAGCTAGGATCATCAGTAATGCCAACACCTAATATTACTCCAATGAAAAGAGTTGGTACTTTGACACAGGAAGTTTACTCCAGTTGCAGTGCTCATAGTTGTCATGCGCTGGTTTCGAGGTTTTAAAACATATGAAAATCTCTATTTTTGGACAACATCTGTGAAGAAAAGAGGATTTCGTGATAGAGAGAAAAACCTTTCAAATTTTATGTGAAACCCACTATTCTATTACTTGGTGTGACATATTGTCCTTACAAAAAGAAAAATAATGAGCTGATCTTCTTTAATGGGGAGATTTTAACTTCCTATACCAGGGTAAGAATGCAAGATTTCTCCTTTCTATAGAATTAGAAATCCACGCAGCATTAAATCCTGTAGTTGCATAAATATGTCATTGAAATTTTGGATTCCTGCATATTCTCAACACCATGGTACAACTGAGACCACAACCCACCAGAACCGTTTCCATATGTGAGCCTCTGTTGCTGTCATTCAACCAACCCCAGTCGCATGGAAGAATCCAGTTGAGGTGCCATTTCCTCCAACTTCTCTCTTAACCCATGAATTAAATAAGATCCTAGTAAGATTATCCAAGCATGGTCTTAGCTAAGGAATATGGATTTTTATAAAGGACAAAAGATGATGCTCTTACAATATAAAGACCAAAAGTTCACCATTCGGATATGCAGATGCCAGGACCACTACCATCATGAGCATTTGAAACGTTAAGCCCTGGACCATTGGAATGGGTATGGGCGGGCCTATCCATTTAGTTATTGGGTCAGGATTAATGCTAGTTTTTGGACACAAGCTGTTAATTTTCTCTAACGTGGGGAAATGAGGAGCTTTCAGACCTTTGTTCATGCTGGTTTTTTCTACACTATTCAATCATTTTCTAGCCACCAGAAGAAGCATTCGAACATAAATCAGACATAGATAACTAAATGCTAGCTACACCTCACTTGAGAAATTGATAATAAAACTATAGATCTGTGGTAACGCTAATCAAAAAACTTAAAACAGAGTGTCAATCAGTAAAACTAGGAATAACAAAAGTTGGGTAGAACTTGATCTTGGAGTCCAAGGTTTGAGCCCTTTTTGGCACAGGAAGATACCCGACATTTGCACTCTATGAAAGAAATAAAGAAGTTAGTCTATTTTCCAATTAACCACCCTGCAAATTGGAGGAAGGCCCTCAGGGTGGACACACGGTCCATTAAAAGCTGATTAAAGAAAAGAAAACCAGCTTTAGAGATGCTATCAAGTCATCAATGTAACATCAGTCCACTTTCCCATCCCTAAGTAGATAATGTGGAAATAGCCAGGCACTGTGTGAATTAAATAAGTGAAAATGGTTCTTCCAAACCAGCAAGAGAAAAAATTGGGTTTTTAGTTTTTACCCCCACAAAAATCACAAATGAAAGAAACCTAGTATCTACCCGGGGCCGACTACATAAAACCTATGCCTAAATAGACACTTCTGTTATAAAAAAGACTTGAATTTTGCATGGCAAATCCGACTCCATGACACCCATGACCCACCACTCTTGTAAGGCCCACCTACTGTCTATCCAAATCATGGGGTACAGTGGGATGTGCAGGGGCTTTGAGAATAAGTTGGTCAAATATCACTATGATTAGTTGATCTTAACCCTAGACATCAAAGCTACAAAGCTCAACAACATTAGCGGGTTAGATACTTTCATGATCAAATTTGATGATTTTCTCAAATCAAAGCGGGGCAAGCACCAATTCAAGGGGATATGCATGTGAGAGTAAAGGAAACAGAAATCTCTTCCGAGGGGTGGCAATTCTTGACATGACCCGCTCGCACAACCAACTTGAATTCAACTTGAAAATTAGAGCTAACCCTCTTCATCTCTAGGTTGAGTTGGAACTCTTGGAATGGCAGATCATACTGTACTTACCACTTCAACATGAACCTTACTTGTTAATTATGATTGTGGTTGACCTTTTCAACTTTCAAGTTTAATTTGTGTAGAGAATATACCAACATGTGCCACACTTAGTAGAGTGGTATAAGTCACAATGTGCCTGGTTACTTGCCATTTTATGAAGAGATTTCTAATGGTAATCATCATAAGGCCTTGAGAAAGGCACCTATGGGAATTCCAGATCAGTGTTAGAAGTACAGGACTGTTATATTGGCAGGAGAGGCAATTCTTCTTACCTGACCGCCTAGAATTTGAACCTTCGCTGTCACCTTCTTTCAGCCGAGGGCTAACCTATTTTATCCGAGGTTTACTTCCCTCACTAGATTGGTGGGTCCTAGCTCCCCTATCATCAAGGGTTAATCACATGTGCTGATCTCTTTCTTATAGCCTGTAAATTAATCTGAATGAGAAAATTTATTTGGTTGGATTGGAAACGGGACCGGAGCTAATGGTCTTTGCTGGTCAAAACAAGTCAACGCGGTCAAACATCTGTCAAACTGGTCAGAACAGTGACACGCTGGATGAGATCCAGCAAATTGGTTCGAAGATCTCTAATCTAGAAAGTGGGTACCACGAGTGGTCCACTTGATTAACGATCCAGATCGCACCGAGTTCATAAGATGGCGAGCAAGAGCGTTAAATGCACGCACTAAAAACCAGAAAAGTCCAGTGCACCAAAAGAAAAAGATAAAAAGCATTAGCCAAATACAGCAAAAGATAAAAAACCACTCCAAAGATGATATCTTTCTCACATCAAAAGACAACATTTTTGAAAGAGAAAGGTAGAAATGCATTAATCTCTCTCTCTCTCTCTCAAACCCAGCAGCTGAAAACTAGATGCAGAAAAGGAGTTTTTCTGATATCACTCTTATAAACCCACTCAGTATCTCCTCTGATAGCTGCTTTTCAGCTCAGAGACCATGAAGAAATCTCTTCTTGTTCTTCCTTTCTTTATCCCTGTTCTCCTTCAATTGACAGCTGAAGCTGCTCCATCAGGTAATCGAAGGAACCCATCTCTGCTTTCTCTCTGTTCTATTCCCACGTATTTCTTTTCTGTAATTCCTTTTCGTTTTCGGATTTTCAGGAGCCTTGACAAAGCACTTGTCGTCTTTTCTCAAATGGACGATGGCTTCTCCCAAAACACCCCAAATTGGTCAGTAGAATAAGAAAGAATTTTTTTTTTTTAGGCTTTTTTGAGCAGACCCAGATTCTTGTTAGAGATTCTTTGAAGGTTTCTTTTCATGGGGTACCTGAAGAACTTGATTATTGTCTTTGCTGATGTTCTAAATCTGCAGATGGGAATGTTCTTCAGTTCGAAAATGGGTATTTGGTTGAGACTGTTGTCGAACGAGGAAATCATCTAGGTGTCGAACCGTATTCAATTCGTGTTTCGCCGGAGGGAGAGCTCTTTGCAGTCGATGCCATTAACAATAACATTGTTAAGATAACTCCACCTCTCTCCCAATGTATGCTGCTATCTTCTTCTTCTTCTTCTTCTTTTAATCTTTTGACAGCGATAAATTTCTCTGTTTTTCCATGGTTACTAGTAGTCTGTGCTTGTCTTCTTCTGATCTGGAATAAGTAGACTGCTTAGAAGGTTATTTGTGTGAATCTTGAATCAAATGTTAGTTAATTTCTTGTCCATGATCATTTCATGGACAAATTAGGATTTAGGACTGGACCATTTGGATATCTTTTCTGGGGGTTGATATTTGGTATTAGTGCTTTATGTTAGGCTGCATTTTGATGGGTGGATGCTTTTTGCCCATATTAGTATAGGTGCATTAGGTTGTGTAATGGAACAAAATAAGCAGGAAGATCATATCCTGATTGATGTGGTTGCAGATTTCCATGCTATTCAAATGCATACTAAAACTGAATGGTTATATTCTGCTGAAATATCAAATGGGACTGCAATTTGGAGAATATCTGAATCCAACCTTTTCAGTATTAAATAGGGGAGTTTGCATTTTGTGTTAGGTAATCACTCAAGGTTCATGAGTGTTTGTGCATTCTTTTGCAATTTAGGCTATGCTTTATATTCGGGCACATTTTTGTAGCAACAATCATGTCATTTTTTTAGCAGTAAGTATTTTTACGTCATCATCATTAGAGCCTTGTCCCATCAATCTGAGGGTGACGAGAGAGTTCTACTATAAAACTCCATATAGAGAGAGAGAGACTCCAATCAAGCTATAAGACCGCAAAACCTACCTATGAACTGTGAACAAGAATGTGAAGTCCTTAATATTTTACATATGTTATGTTTTGTTTTCCTCATTTAATGACCAACACGAGTTTTCATCTGAGTATCATGAAGATAAGGTTTCTGATGGGGGGGCCTTGAGAAATCCAAGCATTAAGATATGCAACATGTAATGATATTGGAAAATAACTTATCATTTAACTTCTAGTTCATTAAAGCATATAGAAGAAAATGTGTTTATGCATGTCAAAATACACCAGAACTATATATTCATGCTTGCCAAGTACAGAAATAAAAGATAGAGGACATGAGCATACTGGCTCGTCATACGCACTTGCATCCCGTATACGGATTGCATCAATTTTTGGGAAATGGATAATTGTAAAATAGGCTTTCGTTTTTTTTTTTCCCTTTTGTTGCAATGTATGCCTGGTTTACGTTTGGCTGCATAATCATGCACATGAATGTATTCTTGAATTTCTTTAGCTAACCATTCCTACCAAAACCTCGAGGTGTTAGTAGAGGCAACGGAAATACTTTTCAATAGTCCCCCTTGGGTGGAGCCCACTCCTCAATACTCCCCCTTAGGTGGAACCTGGCATGCACACTTTTGGCAACATGTTTTTTTTTTTTTAGCGCCGAGTCGTTCCTCCTGGGATTTGAACTCACGACTGGTTGGCTCTGATATCATCTTGAATTTCTTTAGCTAACCATTCCTACCAAAATCTCGAGGTGTTAGTAGAGGCAGCGGAAATACTTTTCAATATTCCCCCTTAGGTGGAGCCCACTCCTCAATATGTATTACCATCCATTTGAAATAAAATGGAAATGGTATGGTGTCTCCCTCATGCCCCTTTGGCCCCTTTTAATCATATGATGGGTTGCATACTAATTCTTTTTTTTTTTATAATTGGATAAGAATCCTTAAGAGTATGGTTTGTTGACTGGATTTGATATAGTGTACTGATTGAGGTGCATTGCAGACAGCAGAGCAAGATTAGTCGCTGGGTCATTTCAAGGTTTCTCTGGGCATGTAGATGGGAAGCCAAGTGATGCTCGATTTAATCATCCAAAGGGTGTTACCATTGATGATCAGGGAAACGTATATGTCGCAGATACCTCAAACTTTGCCATCAGAAAAATAGGAGACTCAGGTACCATACCCAGCTAAATCTTGAGTAACTGCAATGGTAGAACTGAGTTTTAAATTGCATTTTACTGTTCTGAAAAAAAAAGGGTCATGTCGGAAAATACTTTTTAGACTTACATATAAAATCTTCATCATTTTTAAGTTCAACGTGAAATACCATCACATGCAATCTATAGCAGAAAAGCATTGAAAACAATTGCATGTCCAATGCTTATGCTCAAATTCATGCTGCTACAAACAGCAATTGGAATTAATTAGCATCCATTTCAGCATGCTTTCTACAAAGTGCGAGTGAAATGGATATGCATTTTTCAGCATCAATGCATGGGTTTAATTTTGTATCTTTAATGAGGTTGTTTGCAATTAATCCGTTGCAGGTGTAACAACAATTGCTGGAGGGAAATCAAATGTGGCAGGCTACAGGGATGGACCTAGTGAGGATGCAAAATTCTCCAGTGATTTTGATGTAGTATATGTTCCGCGTACATGTTCCCTGTTGGTTGTTGATCGTGGAAATGCTGCGCTTCGCCAAATTTCTCTTCAACAAGAAGATTGCGATGACCAGTATAGCTCAATTTCTGCCTCAGGTTTGGATCACTGCAGATGGAAAACCTTCTAGTAACATTCTTTGGTGCTACATCCTGCTTGCTTAATTTTTCTTTCCATTAGCCATTGTAATTACGTGATTTTCTTTATTTCGTTGATACTTCATTTTGTTGGGTTTCTCAGTTTTACCTACTTTGTAAATTTTGGCAACTTTATTATTGAAGATCTCATTAAAGATTTATACCTAACCCTTTTATCATATTTTGAACAGTAGGAGATCAACAGAGTATAATATTGTCATGAGAGCTTTAGCTTGTTGATTGGAGTTCGGTTAGAATTTATAAATACTGTAATGAGAGTTTTAGCTCTTGTGTTTGCCCCAAAATTTTATTGTAATGAAGATTTCTGCAATGTTGTGGACCAGAATTATTATTATTATTATTATTTTACCATTAAGATGATAAAACTTAAACAGAAAAATAACACAGAGGACAGAAAAGGAAACAATTATGTGTTGATATAAATTGCTATTCTGTTCACTAACAGCTCGAGCTTTTGGTATTAACATGGTATCAGAGCTAGAGGTCACGAGATCAAAACCCCTGGGAGGCATGTTACCTCCATCTTGTTATTAGAGCATGGAATCAAAGCCAGATGTCCATTTGTCTGTCTGGTCTTAGAGACAAAGGTCACGAGTTTGAAACCCCTGGGAGGCATGTTTCCTCCATTTGTCTGTTTGGTCCATTTGTATATTGGAGAACATCCCAAAAAAAATTCCTAACAACAAAACAAAGCATAGATTCAGCTCATCCCAAAAGCCGTCAGACCAGAATGATTATACAGGAGAATATATTGCTGTCATGTTGTGAAACCAATACTTTGCCACAAGGCCCATATGAAGTTCTTGTAAGCATGATGATCTATGCGTTTATGTGATCTGTTGTAAGTGGCTGAGAAATCTCAATTTCTCTAGGATTTTAGATGTTCGAGGTCCCAGCTCTTGTCATAAAGTATGCATTTGTAGTATGCATTTGTAGGTGATCTTGTAAGATGAAAGTCCATTATGTTATGAAAACAAGCGCACAAAGGATTGGAGTGTTGAGGAAAAAGTAGAAAATAAAAGCCAAAGTACAAAAAATGGAAAGAGGAGCCAAGAAATTTACTTGGTTTGGCAAGATTGCCTACATCCACGGGTTAAGCAAGGAGCATTCATTTTCATTCTCTACAAAAGTAAGGGATTACAGAAGCTTAAAGTTTCCATCCTCACAAAGCACCATTTAAAGAGATTTTTTCTACTTTTAACTCTCTTAAGTCAATAGTCTCAGGTGCATGAGGGTTTGCACAAACCCTTCCATACTGTGACAAGCCCAAAGATTCCTACTTTTCTTTATATAAAGGCCTCTTATTTCCGAAGGGACCAGGACTCACAATAGTAATAGCACATGGATCTGTTGATGTTGTGATATAGTTGGTGATGAGTTCCACGAATTTGTGATTAGTGGTTTAGTAATTGGCAAAGTTCCAGTTAAAATGAATAACTTGTCAAGCTTAACATTTGCATGAACCATGAAAAGAATAAAAGGTTATGAAGATGATTTCTGCCAAGGTTGGGTAACTTATTCTCAATGTCACATGGAGGGCTGTGAAGTTTGTTTCTCAAAACTGTATTATTTTTTAAGTTTTATGGCATGGCTATCAGTATGTATATGCTGTGAAATCATTTAAATTAGAATTTGATTGCATCTATGATAAGGAGTCATTAGTCATGGCTGTCATAGGGATCATAAAACGAGGTTCACACTGGAGTGCTACGAAGATTCTTAGGGTGCATGTGGCATTAACATTGTTGTTTATAACTCATAAGAAGTTGCCATAATATTTTATTGGACTATCAAATACAGTTTTGAAGCCAATCATTGGTATTGCATCTTCACTGTTGTAGTTTCATTCATGTTGTCATGTGATGCTGGTTTAATCACTGAAAAATAGGAGTTAGAAAATAATTACCAAGTTAACATTATAATTCCTATACTATCTCTGATGAGGGAAATCATGCTGCAATTTTTTTAGCAGACTGACTGATGTGAGACTGGGTCTTTGGCAGATATTGTAATGGTGATTGGCGCAGTTTTGGCGGGATATGCTTCTTGTGTGCTTCAACAGGGTTTTGGATCATTCTTTTTCTCAAAGAAGGTACATCTTATATTTTTCAATTTAGCATGTAACATATTTAGCTAAATTAAACCATCATTGTTGCCTATCCCATCTATCTAGAGTCAGTTTAAGTTCTAGTTTTCTGCTTCTCCCCATTCTTGCACTGTTTTCTGTTTCTCCTAAATTAGCATGTCACTTCTAAGTTCTAGCTATATCATTTTAAATACTTTCTGAATTACATTAAAAGGTTTTGGTTTCCAAATCTTACAGAATACTGAAAATATTTTTTATTTTTATAAGAACATGAATAATTGAATTTGATGGATCCTTCTTAAGGATGAAACAATGGGCATCCAGTGTATCTTTCTTAAAACAAATTAGTAGATGATTCTTTAAATAGCTCATTGTTGCAGCCTCATACCTGCACGTTACATGGATGCTCAGGTTAGTTTTATTATAACATTCTGCGGGTGTTCTAAACAGCAACATTACCATTTCTGGTTTCTAAAGGACTGGGATGATCATGTTAATTTCCAGCTTTTGATCTTTAAGAAATGCCTGTCCAGCTTTGTGCGTTGACTGTTTCAATGGATTTAGCGAAAGCACAGAAAATGCAGCGGCAGTTGAATGTTTAATTGGTCATTACTGCTGTGAAGTTCAACACGAGCTGTCTGTGGCTAGGCTTTGCTTCCCAGCTGATCATTATAAAAGCTTGGAACTGCTTGATAAAGGATATTAAGTGGTAGACTGGCAGTGTGGGAGTATCATTTATGATTGTAGCCATGAAACTCACTTCGAGTAAAACTGAAAAGTGGATACAAATGAATTTTGTTTTTAGTTAAGCAAGTTTATGACCCAAACTATCTAATCAAATTGAGTGTCTACCTTCATGCAGAAACAAGTCTCCAAGACCGAATTTCAAGATGAGCCCATTGTTGAGAAGCCTACTCTCATCGTGGAGACCATAAAGGAAGATCCAGATGCTGGATGGCCATCCTTTGGGAGGCTTATTACTGATTTATTCAAACTAGCATTTGAAGCACTGGGTAATATCTTCCTCTACTTAATCCCCCTCAGACCTCAACGGTTCAAGAAAGGTCTTACTCCACTTAAAGACTACCTTGTAATGCCTGAAGATAAATCGGAACCCTCATCAGTGCAGAAACAAAGAAGCCCGTCGCCTCTTACTGAAACTCTGCATGCTCCCAACACAAGCAGCATGAGTCATTCACAACAGAGGCCTCCCAAGACTAAACACTCGCTAAAGGATCCTTCTCTATCAGGTAAGCACAGGTCTTCAAAGCGGCAAGATTTCTCAGAATTTTATGGGTCAGGCGATGCTCCCCAGTATGGCCAGTTAAGTTCCAAAAGCCAGAAAGATCGAACCAGGCATCGCCATCGTGATAAAAGTGGTGAGGTGGTCTTTGGAGCCGCCGGGGTAGAACCAAAGCCTGTCGAGCTCAAGTCAGGAGACTATGCTGACCCGAAGTTCGATCATTACAACTTAAGGAACAAGTTCGGAACAGACTATGCTGACCCGAAGTTCGATCACCACCATTTCTGATTGCTGTTATTGTATTTACCTTTGCTGACTTTGATTTATACAAAATTGACTGCTTATGGTTGTACTGAACATTTTTTTTGTTGCGGGATGCGGATTTTCTCTTGGCATGCACAATAGGCAAATCAGTGTAAAATTTCAAATCTTTTCAGGATTGACTTGCATGCTTTTCAATCTGATCTTTCGGACTGTGGTATAGTTGGATGCAAGAAATGGGCCTCCTCATAACCATTTACTTGTAAAATGATGGACTTGTATTGTTGTATAACCTACTGATGTTCATTTGTTCACAAGTGGGGTTCATGCCTCAGATGTCCTGTCCATTGATATGATTAGCACAGCGGCTTGGATGGCTATAAAACTTCCTGGATGGGAGAACCCTGAATCTGTCAAAACTATGCTCTTTTTTATTATTTATTTTTAATGATGCGCCTTTTTATTTTCATTTAGGACTTGCCACTGATCAATCCAATTTCTTCACATACTCTTACAACCCCTTGAACTGCAATAATCCTAGAGTGACATTGATCTGAACATTAGTCATCACTGGACTTGATCACAATAAGTATTTGTGCAATATGTCCTAGTGTGAGTACATAAGGAATAAGATCATTTGATCTGCCTCACATTTCTCAGAATTCTTTCTCTTCATCCAAACCTTTCTATGGTCTAGCGTCGCTCATATGCTTACATGCTGGGAAAGGGCAATTGATTCAGATACACAAAACCTAATCTGTTAACTTCATTTTAATTATTGTTATATCAATTAAGCTGATTGATCTCACTGTGGATGGACCATGACCTAAAATCTCCCAATGGAGTAAAATTTTATGGATATAATGTAGGAAATAAAATGTCGGTCCACAATAATTTTTTTGGTAATCCAATTAATTAATCAAGGGGGCTGGGACCCAAGTGAAAACCCGCAACACCCAAAAAGACGCCAACTCAAGTGGGAAAAGGAGCCCGCATACATAGAAGAGTAACATGGGTTCAAACCACCACTCCTTACTACTTGGGTAAGGATCCGTATTCATGTCAACATACCACATCAGTAAGGCAGAGATGGATTACAATTGGGCCGCATTTAGGCTGAGATTGCTCTCCTCTCTTAAGGTCCCATAGCCTAGAGCTTCTGGCCCATTCAGTGACATATATGCATATACTGTATAACTGGGTTCATACATACAATATATATTATGAATCCATCAATCACATTGGGCCCCAAGTGTAAATTTTTGGTTTCAACACTGTATATCCTTATTCCAGTAACCCAGATACAATTCCAACCTCTTCATATCATTGCAGAGCCTGGGTAACATCGTCCAAGATCATCATTAAAATTGTGTTCCCAAAACTTTGACACTAGATCACAAAATTAGTTATGTTGAGGTCAACAATACATCCACCCTCTCTCTTGAGCAGTCATAATTGTGGTCAAGCGCTCACTCTCACTATAAAATCACTATTGTTCCGTTTCTCATCACCAATTGCTTTTGGGATAAGTGGTAGCTCAATAGGGTGTAATACCCTACAAGTAATCTTTCTTCTGGTATGAAAAGCAGAAGATAAAAAAGCATGAATCTTAAAAGCCTTAATGATAATAATAAAAGCTTGTCATTCATCTCACATGGAGCTCCCCCATGATGAGCACATGTAGTGGGGCCTGAAGGTTCCTCAAATATCATAATTTTTTTTTCCCAAGAGGAGAAGTTGGACTTCTATGTGTGGAAATATGCGCAGACAAAATAATAGAGGGGAAGTCATGTTACATGCCAATAAGATATGTTCGGGTGATTGAGGTAACAGATTTTCTAAAGAAATCTGGCCAACTTTTATCCATTATAGAATTAATAGACCTATGAAATGAAAGGCATCAATCAAAGAAAAAAGGGCAAGAGTGCCATATTTATCCTTATAAATGGTGAGATAGGAAGAATCACTATTTTTAGAGATTTGGAAAGAAGCTTGAAACGCTGAAAATTTAGATTTTGGGAGCTTATGGGTTATCAAAACGTCAGAAAGCTACCATGTCCACTTTGTACGTGGACCTTGAATCAAGATCATCTACAGTGGGACCCACCAATCTACGGTCGACAATGAAGGACTCTGATCGAATAATGCAATACTCAGTTGATTTTGTTTTATGCTAATCTTTCATATGGAGACTCAACTCAATGCATGTAAATTAATGACTTGGAAAAAAAAAAGTTCAGCTTCAAATTATTCTAACCTGTTTTATTTAAGAGCCTCAAAATTTAAAATCATTTAACAACATTATGTTTATTACATTCAATTCAATGGTGACTGATGGGCGTGAAGATTGTTAAGAATCCTCATTGTATCTATTATTAGCTGCACAAGATAGACTAGGATCTGTAATCAATTAGTTTGTATCTAGACTAGCAACAAACGCCCATGCTGAGCCCGGGCTGAAACAAAGATATAGTAAATTATTATAATAATTAAAACTATAAAAAAAATCCACTATTATTATTTTTAAGAATTTTTAGAAGAAAATAAAGTGGAAAAATGTCTTGAGATTTTATGGCAAAAGGAAGAAATTATCGTGAAAAATAATAATGTGTGATATCGCACCTATAAAATCTTTGTAAATTGAAAAAATATATGGGTTGAAAGTCCCTACTAAAAAAGAGAAAACTTTGGATAGAAGCAAAATAAATAAATAAATAATGATACCATTCAAAGAAGGAAAAAAAATGAGAAAAGAAAAAACAAATGCATCCATTTTCCTATTAATACCCGGCTAGGGCTCAGTCTGTTAGGTATATCATGTGGCTAAGATGAGTTCCACACCAATGGCCCAAAACACTACCCACTCGTTTTGAGCCTACTTACCATTAAAACACACCTGTTTGAAAATGCAAATCAAATCCACATCCAACCAAACACTTGAGAGAGAGAGAGAGAGAGAGAGAGAGAGACGTGTAGAATCCTTTTATTCTACATCAATGTCATATATTTATTTAATATATAAAATAAATGATCCAAGGAAAAAAGGTCCCTCACATGGGATCTATACTTGATGCAAGATAACGATAGAGAAAGAAATTTAATTGCTTTCATCAATGTTGATGCTCTAGATTTTACATGAATGTTGAAGCATCAAAACTAACCTCATTGCAAGCATGTGTAATAAGTTTTATAATTTAGAATTCTATTAAATTAATGACCTATTGTAGGAATTTCAATGGGCCAGTTTCCGGACTGGCCCGTTTCTACTATCAATAGGGATTGAACGGCCTGAGTTCAGGTGTATATCAGGTCCTAGATACTAAGTTTGAGCCTGCCAACTCAAAAAATATGGTGGGTTGAGACTGCCCCTTAAAGGCCGGGGTTAGACTAAGGTTTGAGTCCGGGTACACATAGGATCATCCCAGCTCAAACCACACGATAAAAAAATATTGAAAATATATAACAACTCTTTGGAGGCCTCAGTTCAACAAAGGCTCAAGTCCATTTAACATCTGAGTCAAGTTGATAAGTTCTATGAGGTGGTCCCACTGAGATGGTGCATGGGTTAGATTTATTAAATTCTCTAAAACTTTTGTGGGGTAACACATAAGTGAAAGATATTGTTATTTTTGGATCATAAAATCTTCATAGTGGGCCCCCTTAAAAATGTCTTTTGTGTTATTTTTTAAAGATTAGCTTTAATTTTAGGGGATATTGATTGAGAGACTTTATGAGATAGGGGATATGGATAAAGAGATTTTTTTGGAGAAAAAGTTGTGGCATGTGATGACATGGCACCTTAAAGCACTCTATGTTTTTTCTCCATATTTATTTGAAAGGAGAATAATTGGGTGCTGAGGTGGCACCCCCCACAGCCCACCTCTCCTATTGCTTTAATATATATATATATAATATATATATATAATAGTTATTGCTTTCCTAGATTAATTATTCTCAATCCAAAACTTCAGGATCTGAGATTTGTACATTGGCTATTTATGCCCATTGATTGGAAGAGAAAGGTATTGAAGCTTTTCCTCCTCAAACCTCTTGTTCTCTGTTCTATTATTTTCTACTTGGTATCAGAGCCAAACATCCATATCACCCGTACCATATCACCACCACTTAAACCCTCATCTATTCTCTGCACCATGGCCAATGAAAAACCTGAATCCTTATCTACACTCGAGTCATCCACACAAGTTATACATGTTCAATAAGAAAACTCTGGTTTCAAAGCCAGCATCATCCTTACTGAAGTCAACTATGATGTATGGTCCCAAATCTTAGAGATGCATATTGCAGGACGTGAGAAGCTTGAGTATATTATGGGCCAAACACCCCAACCAAAGGTTACTGATGCTTCCTATACGAAGTGATATGTAGAAAATCAAAAGGTAAAGGGATGGTTGCTAACGTCTATGTCACCAGAGATTATGAAGCGCTATCTTCGATTGCGCACCGCACGTGAAATTTGGAATGCTCTTGCCAAAGCTTTCTGTGATGGATCAGATGAATCACAAATCTTTGCACTGAATCAGCGAGTGTTTTCTACCAAGCAGGTCAGTCACCCTCTCTCAACCTATTTTGGTGATCTTGTAGAAATTTCCAAGAGCTGGACCATCGTGATAGGATTGTAATGAAAGATCCAGATGATGTTATCGCATATCAAAAATCAGTTGAACGATTGCATGTGCAGATCTTCCTGAATGGGCTTGATGCAGAATTTGAACAACTCTAAGGTGAGATTCTCAGGAAGGACCCAGTACTGGATTTTGAAGAAACCTATGCGTATAGACGTTGTGATGCTATTCGCAAAACGATGCTGAATGGAGAACCTGATCACTCGGAGTCATCTGCCATGATAGCTCGCCGGTCCAAGCCTCAACAATGGCGAACTAATCCGAAACCAAAGCGAGCATCTGGCCCGCCAAATCATATTACTGACCAAAATCGGTCATCTAGATCGCAGAATCACAGCTATGAAATAGGAGCTGCACGACCAGAACGCTTGTGTACTCATTGTGGTGGAACCAGACATACTAAGTCACGGTGCTATGAGTTGATTGGATATCCAGAATGGTGGGATCCTGCCAAGGCACCCAGCGAACGAAATTCAAAGCCAAATCCACATGCCTCTGTTGTTGTGGCCGAACCTTCCAATAATACTTCTGAGGAAGCCTCATCTTTGATTGCCACTTCAGGTAGCCTTGGTAAAGCTCTTAATGCTTCTGCACTTAATAATAATAGTGCATGGATAATTGATTCTGGTGTTACAGATCACATGACCTTTGATGTTAACCATATTCAGTCAATGAAACCATCCGAACAACCTATAGTGTCCACAGCCAATGGTACTCCTTCTCCTGTGATTGGAGAAGGTTCAATTACTCTTACAAAAGACTTGAATTTGGATTCTGTTCTGGTTGTTCCTTCCCTTAACTATAACCTGTTGTCTGTTGCTCAAATAACTTGTGATTTGCATTGTATTGTGATTTTTTGGCCTAACCTTTGTGTTTTTAAGGACATCGAGACTCGGAGGACAATTGGTTATGGTACTAGAAGGGGAAGCTCTATCATCTTGATCTAACACGGGCAAGTTCAAATCAGTTGGCTCAAGTTTTCTCAGTTGATAGACCTAAAAAAATTCAGAATTCAGAAATTTGGTTGTGGCACAGGCGCTTAGGCCATGCTTCTTTTGGATATTTAAAGAAACCATTTCCAACATTGTTTTCTCAGCTGACTGATTCATATTTCAAGTGTGACATTTGTGAACTGGCTAAAAGCCATCGTGTTTCATTTCCAATAAGAATGAATAAAAGTCCAGTACCATTTATGGTTGTTCACTCTGATGTATGGGGTCCAGCAAGGACTTATTCTTTGAATAATGCACGTTGGTTTGTTTCATTTATTGATGATCATACTCTTATGAATTGAGTTTGTTTACTGAAATCAAAAAATGAAGTTAGTTCTCTGTTTCAAAGATTTCACAGAATGATAGCCACTTAGTATTAATCTCATATACGGGTTCTCCGCACTGATAATGGTGGAGAATTTGTTAATTAGGACTTGAAATAATATCTGAATTTACATGGCATTGTTCAATCAGACGACTTGCCCCTACTCCCCTCAACAAAATGGGGTTGCAGAACGTAAGAATTGTCATCTTCTTGAAGTTGTACGTGCTTCCTTGTTTGGGGCTCACATGCCCACTAATTACTAGCGTGAAGCTATCACAGTTGCAGCATACCTCTTCAATCGTGTACCTTCCAGTTCATTACAATTTCTGTTACACCCCAACCCGAACCAATCTTGTTTAATGCTAATGAATTGTGTTTTAGGTAATTTCTCATACTTAGTGACTAATTAAGGTAGTTTATGTAAATTATGATTTTCCCAAAGTTCATCATATGCACATCATTTTGGCGTCATCGCGTGTATTTCGTTAAGCTTGTCAAATTTCGTATTCGACCTTACTTCATTTGATCACTCTTTGAGGAAATGGGCCATCATTTGACTCAAACTAGAAATATACAAAAACTATTGGACTGTTTTGCAAAAACTCCATCCTTATCATTCACAACAACTCCCATCCATTTCATTTCATTCGTTTGGTGCATGGGCTGTGGAGAGAACCCCTTTTCTCTTCTTTCTTTTCAATTTCTCTTCCTCTTTGCAAGCTCATTGGCCTTGTGTAAGTGAAAACAAGTGTGGAGATCGTCTTCCTCTTCATCTCCTTCTTCTTGTTCATCTCCATCTCTTGGTTCAAGAAACCATTTCTTCTCCAACTCCAAATTCGGAATTATTGTCAAGGTAAGAATTAAACCCCATCTTTCTTTGTGTTTTGAGTTGAAATAGAGTCAAGGGACTCTATTAGAGTCATATTTGCATATTCATTAGCATTTTCCATGTGTTTTGTGATTAGGGTTTGATATTTGGGGGTTTTTGGTTAATTGGAGCAAAAGATTAAAGAATAGCTAGGAAGGCTAAAATGAGGTAAGTATAAGCATGATATGAATTTACATGTTGTTAATTACATTGATTCTATGTTTACTCATGATTCTTAGTATTCAATAATGTAAGAATTGGATTTAAAATTCATGTTAAGCTCTTCTTCTTTTCTTTCCTTTCAATTTCTCTTCCTTTCTTCAAGCTCCTTGGCCTTGAGCAAGAGAATACAAGTGTGGAGATCTTATTCATCACCTTCTCCATCTTCTTCAACTCTTATTTTCAAGAAACCCTTTCTTCTCCAACCCCAAAACAATTGGATTCCTTGTTAAGGTAAGACCAAAACCGTCCTTGATAGTAGTTTTGAGTTTAAATGGAGTCAAGAGACTCTTGGGTAGTTTACATAACATTTATGGTATTCTTTTGTTTGAATTGTGTCTAGGGTTGAATCAATTGGGGATTTTAAGGTTTGAATCATTTGGGGGATTTTAGGGCTTAGAACACCAAGAGAGTAGAAGAAGTTGGAAAGCTTAAAGTTGAGGCAAGTATATGCATAATATGGATTTACATTTTGTTAATTTCATTGACTCAATGATACTTTATTCAATGCTCTTAACTCTTATTAAATGAATGATTTGGGTAAATGAATGATTTGGAAATGATTTCAAGTTAATAGAAGTGATTGGGAGAATTATTAGTATGTATATGATGAATGGGAGCATGAAGGCTCCATTCTTTTGCAGGTTTAGTAGTGAGAGGAAAGATGTAAGGGAATGAGAAATAAGAAATGGAAGGGAAAGGAAATCCGGAAATGGGATTCTGGACAATTCGCTCGAGCGAACTGGACACATCGCTCGAGCGAACCTAATGCTATAGCTGGGCCCTTTTTTACCCCAAATTTTGGGTGAATTATCATCCTTAACCTATCTTAACCCACCTTAAATGTTCCAAATGGATACTTAAGGTACCTACCCTATTCCATAGAGAATTAGTGACTCTTTTGACTCATAAGACCTTAAAATGGAACCGTTAACCTTACTAGTTGGCCTAATGGATATTTATTAGTCTAACGCTATGCCATGAGGGTTAGTTTAGAAACTCAATGTACCCCTCATAAATAGTGACACCTGAAAAGGTAGTAATACATTGATTTTGCTAAACTTACCTTGTATTGGACGGTGAAAGATTAAAATAAATAGTTTAGAAATGGTTAGTAAATTTCCTTGATTCCTTAAATCATTGCATTTCATATTGAAGTACACTGTCATTTTGTATATCAATCACAGTTAGTAGAATTATTGCATTATCTATACTCCTTGAGGTCCAAGTATTATATTCTTTCGAAATTCTTCAGTATTATATACCAATTTTCTAATTGTTGGAAATGTGGATTGAGTGTGGATTGAGTAAGTATATCATGATTTGAGATTAGTATTTGATTTGATTTGAGATTAGCATTTGATTTGATTATAGACAGTTGAAATATAAACTCACTCAAATCCACTTATAAATTTGATTTGTTTGATTCGATTGAGTCGGCACTACTTAGCTTCGACCCTGTGACGCCCGACGGGGCCAGCACTTGGGTTCGTATTTGAGAGACTACTGCAGTAAGTCGTCTGGAGCACCGGAACTCCAGAACCGGGTAGCCAGTTAGCCTTTGGCCGGGCCGCTGGTGACATCCCAACTAGATTTGCTCTCTTTGAGAGGATGAGCTTAAAGTAGTAGCCAAATTTGTATGGTTCTCATTTATTGATTCACCAGCATAATTATTTAATCTTTGCACAATTGCGTAGTTGATACTTATCATTGACATCACTAAATTCCAATTACTTGTCTTAAATTCAACTTTGCAACATTATGTGATTTCTTATTTTACCTATACTTGCCAAATCGTTGTATTTGAGATACTACTCTTGGTGTCACAGGGATTCAAGACACCAAAGGAAGTTACTTTTAGCCATTCAATTTGAGGTTAATTGGTAAGTTTAACGGTTAGCTATGATTACCGGAGTACGAATCAGAAAAGAAATCTTGAGTTTGAGCTTAGGTATTTTAATTGCACTTAGTTCAAGGTAATGCATTTGATTAGTGTTATTTCGCATTGTATTAGGAATATATTTCCTTGAGATAAGCATCTAGTAGTGGTTCATTAGAGTACTGGTGTACTATGCATTAAGATATTTAAATCATTAGTTTTGTTAAAGAGAAATTGTAATATAAAAGATTGGTTATTGGACTGGTCACGGCTTTGATTTCTATATTGTACATGTTCCGCAGATAATTGTGCATTGACAGGTGTCAGTGAGTAATCCTCACACGTATATGTGGAATTTTCTCCTTCGTGAATTCGGATTTGGTCCGGAACAGGTGCGAGTTCACGGGAGTACGCGTGTCACACCTTGGGAACCACCCTAAACAAGGGATTCTCGGGTCCGAGATGTGACAATTTCAGACCCCATTAATGTCCTTAATAAGGCAATAAGTGATCCTATGGTGCCAAATCTGTCACCTAGAGTATTTGGGTGTGTAGCCTTTGTACATCTTCACAAACATTTGAGAAATAAGTTGGAACCCCGAGCTCTCCGGTGTGTATTTGTTGGCTATGCCTCGCATAAAAAAGGCTATCGGTGTTATCACCCCCACTCTCGAAAGATATATGTTAGCCTTAACGTTATCTTTCATGAGGATGAAATGTATTACTCTATCCCCGAGTCTCCACTTTAGGGGGAGAGTAGGTATGAAGAATTGCAGACTCTAAATCACTCCTTGGACACCTTGGACTCTATGAGTGGTGGTAACTTAGATAGCAGTGAAGAAAGCCCAGGTGAGGCGTATGCGCACATTCAGGAGGATGAGAATAGTCAGGATCAGATAGAAGTGGTACCGCCATTATCTCCATTATCACCTACACTGCCAGCGTCACCTACACTGGTATCACCAGTATCTCAGTCACCGCAAGTGCCAACTTTTCCCATTCAATCTGTATCGTTTAACCATTTGCTCTCTCAAGCCGATTCCATTTCTGAGTCTCAGGTAAATTCTGAACCTTCCTATTCCATTTCTGAGTCTTAAGTAAATTCTGAACCTCACTTAAAAGTGCTACATGATCGAGTCACAAGAGGAATACCTAGAGTAAATTATGAACCTGTTCTTAACTCCAAAACTAGGTATCCCATGAGTAACTTTGTGTCTTACCATAGACTGTCAAAGGAATGTGAATCAATTATCTGCTGTATCTATTCCTAATAGTGTACAGGAGGCCTTGAGAGATACCAGGTGGAGAGAAGCAATGAACGAAGAAATGAAGTCCCTCCAAAAGAACTCAACATGGGAAGTTGGTGATTTACCTGAAGGGAAGACACCGGTCGGATGCAAGTGGGTCTTCACCATTAAATACAAAGTTGATGGAACCATTAAACAATTCAAAGCCAGATTGGTTGCCAAAGGGTATACTCAAACTTACGGAATTGATTATGTGGAGACATTCGCACCAGTAACCAAAATTAATATTGTTCGTATTCTGCTATCTCTGGCCGTGAATCTTGACTAGCCGTTGCACCAGTTTGATGTGAAGAATGCATTTCCGCATGGAGATCTCCAAGAAGAAGTATATATGGTGTTGCCTCTTGGATGTAATATGCAGATTGAAGGAAGCAAAAAGGTTTGCAAATTGAAGAAGTCCCTATATGGTTTGAAGCAATCCCCTAGAGCTTAGTTTGGAAGGTTCATGAGTTCTATGAAAGCATTTAGATACAGGCAAAGTAACTCGGATCATACTCTCTTCTTGAAGCATAATAAAGAAAAGATCACTGCTCTTATTGTGTATATTAATGATATGATAGTGACTGGAAATGATCCGGAAGAAAAGAAAGCATTGCAGGATCATCTTGCTCGTGAGTTCGAAATGAAAGATCTTGGTCTGTTGAAGTACTTTCTAGGAATTGAAGTGTTAAGATCAAAGAAAGGTATTTTCTTGTCTCAACAGAAATATACCTTAGATCTGTTGAATGAAACTGGTATGTCAGCTTGCAATTCGATTAGCACTCCTATGGAAGAAAAACTGAAGCTAGGTATGTATCCAAATCAAGTTCCTGCTAATAAAGAAGGCTATTAGAGACTAGTGGGGAGATTAATGTATCTTGCGCATACTAGGCCTGATTTGGCTTATGTGCCAAGTGTTGTCAGTCAATTCATGCACTCCCCGAGCGAAGAATATATGAATGTTGTCACTCGTATCATGTGCTACTTGAAGCCGTCCCTGGGAAGGGAATTATTTTTACAAAAGGAGACAACTTGGACATTGAAGGTTACACCGATGCTGATTGGGCTGGGTCAATCGATGATAGACGTTCTACATCCGGGTATTTCACACTTGTAGGTGGGAATCTAATTACTTAGCGAAGTGAAAAACAGAAGGTAGTAGCTAGATCCAGTACTGAGGCTGAATATATGGGAATGGCCCAAGGAGTATGCGAATTACTGTGGATCAGAAATCTAATGCGAGATTTACATATTAAGCAGGTCAGTCCTATGAAGTTATATTGTGATAATAAGGCAGTATGTGATATTGCCCATAATCCAGTTCAACATGATCGAACTAAACATGTTGAGATTGATAGGCACTTTATCAAGGAGAAACTGGAAGCAAAAATCATTGAAGTGCCTCATGTTCGATCTCAAGACCAGCTTGCTGATGTGCTCACCAAGGCAGCGGCAAGTCAAGCATTTAATAGTTGTTTCAACAAGTAGGGCATGAGTGACATCTATGCACCAACTTGAGGAGGAGTGTTAAGAATCCTCATTATATCTATTATTAGCCGTACAAGATAGACTAGGATCTGTAATCAATTAGTTTGTACCTAAATAGTTATTGCTTTCCTAAATTAATTATTCTCGATCCAAAACTTTAGGATCTGAGATTTGTACATTGGCTATTTATGCCCATTGATTGCAAGAGAAAGGTATTGAAGCTTTTCCTCCTCAAACATCTTGTTCTCTGTACTATTATTTTCTACTAAGATAATTCTCGACGACGGGCAATTTTCTCCTACGTGGACCCTCTTTTAATAACTTAGAGGTGGCTCGATCACCTTCTTTGGATTGAAACTATTAGAAGAACCTTCTTATAATCTCTACTTTTCTTGAATAATATCAAATGATGGGGATTTAAAATCCAGCACCGCCCCTTATGCGGGCTTTTAGAGGTGAAAATCTTGCTTCTTGATTGTGAGATGGGTTTTAAATGGTTAATGATGATGATCTTCTTTGGATAGAATCATAGAACAAAATTAGAGAGCACTAAAAATTACTTCAACCCACATTGATATTAATTAATCCATTGATAAAAATGAATATGTGGTGTACATTTACTGTTCTAGTGGTTGCAACTATTTGATTGATGGTTCCTAATCCTACACATTGCTGTCCCACCACGTGTGACTTTTCAAGGCCATTATAACTAAAAAGGGCATTTTCAATGATACGTCATCCATTGAATCATCAAATCACCCCAGTAGTCCAGCCAATGTGTATCCTTTTATCTCTTCCACATCATATATAGTTACTGAAACTAGAGATCAAAGAGTCATTACGTTTTCAAAAGGATTTCCTCATTCGACTTTTGAGTGCGTCTTTCACAAAACAAAACCTCTGCACCTCAGCAATTCAATAGTGTCTACATGACTCCTAGTCCCCTTAATGCTCAGGTGTTTTTTTTTTTTTTTTTTTCTTTCTGTCGGACGGTTCCCAATCTTTTGGGGTTTAGAGGAAAGTCGGATAAACTCTTCTATAGCCCCAATATAGCAGTACAGTTATGAAAGTACAATCTCCGAATGCAAACCGTGGTCCTAAGCCAACTAAGTTACCCCTTAATGCTCAAATTGACTTGGAGAAATCCTCGATTAAAGGAGCATAATTTTACCATGGGGCTTATCTATTAAAAATCCAAACCGGTCAAAATGGTAGCTCGTCCCACCGTATTATTGACTAGTTTGTTACAAGCATGATTAACAAATCCATGCATTATTAGTCATATTCATTAATTATGGTTTTAATTAAATGGCTAATTGTACCATGGGAATTGGAACAAGATCTGGGTATTGGGGTATATCCCTGTACCGAGCGGGCTTTCATTTTGAATGGCTCGAATTTTCAAAAGTTGGGCCCATTGAGGAGCTCCATGCCTTCAAATCTTAATTTCTATAAATCAGAGCAGGCCTAGATGAAGTAGATAAATCTTGAGCTAAAAGAGTCAAACTTCACAATGGGTGGGGGGAGGGGGGCGGACTTTTTTGAAAATTTGAGCCACACAAAATGAAGCCCAAGCCCTCCTCATTCATGGGTTATTTCCGAGTTTCATTGTAATAAAAGTCGGTCCTATCGTATGATTGATTATTTAATAATATAACATGATAATTATGAGATAGTCAATCTTTCAATGGGACCACCAACTTTAACTTCTATATGCAGGGAGGCGGCTGGGATATTCAAAAGATCTTGTTTTATATTTACAGTGTGTGGGAGACGCGCATGATATCCTGCGAGTTAACAACACCAAAAGGGTAGTTTGAGCTACTGCATCTTGATCCAGTGTTGAAATAGGAAAAGTAGGGAAAACGAAAAAAGGCAAACGAGAGAAAAAGAAATCACGAGAAAGGAACACTTACCTCAACGGCCACACCACCAAATTTGCATTTGACCTCTTAAAAACACACCCCCACTTTCTCCCTTTCTCCCCCACACCCCCTCAAAATATCAGAATTTTCCACAGATTTTGATTTTCCTTTCCCTTCTCTAATGACTAGGGTCTGATCTTAGGCTCAGTACAGTAGACGAGGATGGGTTGCTCTGGATCGACTCAAAACAAAGCAGAAGGTCAGTTTTTTCCTTTGTGTGTTTTTTTTTTTATTATTATATGTTTGTATGCTGGAGTTGTTGTGTTATAGCTTCCACTGTTGTAGATGATGATAATCTATTGATTCTGATTGTGGGTTTTCTTTGTTTTTATGTTTCTTCTCCTTTCCGGTATTTTTTTTTTCTCTGTTTGGAATTCGTTTTCCATGGAAATCAATGTTCTGACTGACCTTCGGTGCATTTATCTGGTGCGGTGGACTTTGAGTTTGTTCATGTTGTGCGATGCCAGATGTCATCTGGACCGTTCATTTGGTTGGGTGGAACTTACTGTTGAATTGAGATTTTTCATGATATTGAATTGTGCAGTTTTTGGCCTTGAAATGGATGATGGTATGAGTAAATTCACTGAGGGGGAATAGGTGGAAAACCCCACTCTCTGCTGAAATTGAACACTCAGTTTCTCTCTCTAAAATGCTGTTATTTTGATGCTTTGGGTATTCATGGAAACTCTTCTCTTTATATTGAGTTATATGTTCGTTTTTCTTTCATCCATTATTGAACCTAGAAACTTGGTTTGGTATAAGTCTTTCAAGTTATGGGAATGGCATGAAAATCTATTTTGTCAATGTCTTTAAAGATTGGGGGCATGTTTGGTATGTAGCTGCAATGGTTATGGGGTCATGCAATGTCTGTCCAATTGCTCATATCTTAATTATGATGAAAATGAGTTGGACCCATTCTTGTTTTATGAGTTCTGCGATTTTTGAGGTTGAACAGATGCTATATGGGTTTCTTTCCATGCACAGACTATAGTTTTTGCGGAATATGAAAATATCTTATAATTCACTGATGTTTTATTCTTTTGTTGCTTTGATGATGTTTGTTTGTCCTTTTGGGTAAAATTTGTGCATTGAGGATCTTGCCTCTTTTGTATTATAGCTTGGTAGTTGATACAAATACTGTCATTCAGAAAAGAATTTGTATAATATTTGTCCCACTCCAGAGTCCGGTTGAGTGGATATGAATATTTGGTCTGCCAAAATATCCTTGGTAACTACGAACTGCAGCCTTTTGGCAATGGGAAAAGGTTGGTGGGTTTGCGTAGAACTTAGTGGCCTTCATGGACGACTTTTGGATGTGACAGGCCTAAAAGGTTTCTTTCTAATTTGAAGCCTCCTCGACCTCAAATTTACTACAAGAAGCAGTGTGGGAGTCCTAAGTTTGAATTCACCATCCATTCTTAGGGTTTACATGTGGGATTCTTTGACCTTTACTCATATGTTAATCGTTGTCATCGAATGGTTTTTTCTCCACATTTTAAAGGTTGGCCTTATATTTTTTTTTATTTCATTACTCTTTGGTTAATTCGATCCCTGAGGTATGATGGTTATGATTTTTACCCCTTTCCATGCATTGGTCTTAGACTTTGGGGTTTTTGCTTGATTCTCTCGTGTTGATGTAGCCCGACCCAAGACTAGGACCTGCAAACCTGATGGACCCATCTGATGGGGTCCACATGATCTGTGATTTGGCAGAGATCCTTATCCTTATTTGAGACATTCTCTAAATTATAGTAATATTGCTTAGTTGCTTAATAGGATTGCTTTCTAAATTCTATTTTGAGTAGGATTAGGTATTTTCCTATTTTCAATATCCTGGTTAGTTTAGAAACAGGGTGCTTTATATATCCAGAAGAGCCCGATTGTTATGTTTGATGCTTTATTAATCAATTCAAGTATCGTGAGGTTCTCTCGTGTGTTACGGTGGATTTGATCAATCTCCTGGAGATTGGTCTACATTTCCGATCGAGGTCTACATTTCCGATCGAGGACTCGGGGCTGCGCCACATGTGTGCCTCTATCTGTTGCAGTTGCAGCTTTCTCTAAGAAGCTGAGCTTACCTGCTCTCTCTCTCTCGGTTTCCTTTTGTTTTATTTATTTATCACCCTCTCTCTCTCTCTCTCTCTCTCTCTCTCGGTTTCCTTTTGTTTTATTTATTTGTTGGTGATATTTCTTTTAGTAAATGAATCGTCTTCAAGTATCAAAAAGTGAATTATGGGGTGTGAGACTGAAAAAGAGTCAGGTACAAGAGTTAGCTGATGTGATGGGCTGCACACCACTGGAGAAATTCCCTCTTTGCACCTGGTCGGTCCTTTATGTGTGGGTTTGGGTTGAAACAGGCTTTGGGATCTAATAATTGAGAGGATGGAGAAGGAAATGGTTGTTGAAGGAAAATTACTTATCTT
This sequence comes from Cinnamomum chago, assembly GCA_038049695.1. Classification (NCBI taxonomy): domain Eukaryota; kingdom Viridiplantae; phylum Streptophyta; class Magnoliopsida; order Laurales; family Lauraceae; genus Cinnamomum; species Cinnamomum chago. The sequence goes on along the minus strand of CP142457.1, from coordinate 52,745,795 downwards.
TAGGCGACATAAGCACTCCCTTGAAAGTGGTGTTAACGAATACCCCCATTTACTGCATATCCTGCTTTAGGCCTCTTGGTATGTCATAACCAGCTCAAGAGGCTTCGATAGGTTTTCTTATGGTAGGGCTCAGAAGAGAAGAAGAAAAAACCCATTAATAGATGGTAAACAGTGTGTTAGGGAAAAGCGAAGGGCGTGCTATGCATTAGACCACTAGGCCAGATGAATAAAGCTTTGTTGGGACATGGTGACGTAGATTGGATGGTGACCCCAAGGGCCTGTGGATAGAGATGTGTATAACCAAGTATGGGGTGTTCAAGAGCAGGTGGGAGGTCCAAGTGGGTTTGGAGCAACACTTAGGAGTTTGGAGAGGGATTGCCTCACGGCTGGAAAGATTCATGTATCTAATTAGGTTCAAGGTGGGCAGTGGGAGGAAAATATGCTTTTGGCCAGACACTTGGGTTGGTGATAACCCTTTGGCCATTTGCAAAACTCTTTGTTTTGATATGATTGTCAACAATTACCTGGAAAGGTAAAGGAGGTTATATGTTTGGGCACTTGCCTGTGAAAGACACCTGACTGATAAAGAGCGGGAGAGATCAGTCCATGTTTATGCTTCTAAACTCAGTATTCATTCCAGTGGTGGGGGTGAGGTTTGGAAGGTATGTTGACAAGCGAAGGTGGTGCGATGAGTGATACAGGGAGGAGAAAATGGATCTCAATGGTCCTGGTGAGCATCGGAAGATCAGTGCTCCCTGTAGAGCTGCTGCCTTAGATTGGATTGCCCTTCGAGGATTCATCTTGACAATGGATACCTTTGGCATTGTCAGCTCATTGTGGTTGACACTTGCCCCCTTTGTTTGCCTGATGCTGAGTCGGTAGATCATCTCCTCCTTCAATGTCTCTTTGTTTCATTGGAACTCAGTCCTCTTATAGTATGGATGCAGATGGGTTCTCCCCAACTCTTTACTTATAGATGATATGAAGAATGAAAAGTTGGTTTCAAATGAAGTAGAGGTAGGATTCTTTGGTGTCTCTCTCTCATGTCAGTGATCTGGAATATCTGAAAAGAATGGAACCCTTGATGTTTTAACAGTAAATAGTCTGATAAGAGGTTGTGGAAGACTTTCCTCAGAGTCATGGTAACATCCTACACCTCTATTTTGGACCTGTTACCGGGTGTGCAGATATCAATCATAGAGCGAAGCTGGTTGGAGGTGGCTAATGTTATGATATGTAATGAGAGAAGGAGAAAGAGATGAGAGTTGGAGAGAAAACCCGATACCTCAATGGGAGGATCGTCTGTCTATTTATAATATTATTATGCCCTAATCAAGGGGTCTAAACATGCTAATTTATACAATCAGAATAATGAATGAATCAATCTCCTAATCTATATAAGGAAACAATACAGAGAAATCAGCAACATAATCAGTAACATAATCTAATCACAAAATCCCACACATGGGATTTTATATACAACTGAGTGGGCTGGGCCTAGTGGGCCTAAGCCACATTATCTCCTACAGCTAATTCCTCTGGAGTAGTGCAAGGACCCCACCCAAGATGGTCCTCCCTCTGATTGGTACTTCTAAGCTCAAATTCGACTATAGTTCCTTGGAAATCCAAGGATGGTAGGCATGGGAGGTCTAATTTGGGACAGTGCATCCACCATCATCTTTTGCTTTACAGGCCCTGTGGGTCGCCAAATCTTTTAACATGAAAGAGTTAATGGCCATTTGGGAGGGCTACATCTGGCCAAGACGGTAAGAAACCACCAAGTTCAAGAGGAAGGTGACTTTGTTTTGGAATTTGATGTGCCAACCACAGCTGTAAAACCCCATGACTGTTGGCATATTTGGTTAATCAGATGGCAGATCTTGCTGACACTGTAAGTGTCTTTTGCCTCATGCATTGTCTGCAAATGAGGAGTCTAATATTCTGGAAACCAAGGAATAAGGATACAAGAAATGGCTACTGGCTTACTGGCAATGTGGTTCTCTTTCAATTGGAAGATCACGCTGTTCTCCTCATACTTGGGATTAGTTTGTATATTTTCTCTTGATGGGTCTGGTTTTTTGGATTTTGTATCCTTCATCCACCTTCCTTCAGCATATACCTCTTATGCTATATATGCTTAAGTTACAATATTAATAAGGCTGTAACTTTCAAGAAAAAAAATGAATTATCTTGGAGTAGAGCCATATTTTGTAAGGGTGTTTATATATAACATAATTCACAGCATTGTGAATTATATTGGAATTTACTTTATTTCTGTTCTAAATACTCACCCTTGGTATGCAAATGCTCTTCTTGGAAATGCAAAGCCAAACATATCTAATGATGTGTTGATAACAAGAATTTGAAGAATTCTTGTACGGAGAATTTCAAAGGCTCTTAAATTCTTATCATAAATTTTACCACTTGAATTCCCAAATACCAATCTCCAAAAGATATTTGGAATTCCAGAATTTGGAGCATTCTGGAGGCTATTTTAGCCATTTTACTATGATTGGTTTCTGAACATCCCTTTATTAAACATAGAACTTCAGGAACTTAGGCGATAAGTTTGACAAGCATTTGGTATTCCGACACAATCCAAATTCACTCAGAAATTCCCTATATCAAACAAACCCTTAGTTTCATGAGTATTATGTTGTAATCTAATTTCAATATGAGGTGGCCAATTCAAGAAATCCCACAACATATGATTTGTGAATTTGACATAACATTTAAATAAATTTAAATAAATGTTTAAAAATGGAACTAATAAAAAAATAACTTCAATTAAAATGATAAGAAATTTGCATGCCGAGTCTGCATATTGTAGATTTGAATCTTGAATCATGAAGTGGCAGAACAAGAAAATTCATCTAGATCCAGGCAAAGACATAGTGGGCCTTTAATGGCATCAATGGTAACACAGCAGTTCATTCAAATCTTTAACCACTAGATGAAGAAACCTATATTCTATTAAATTGTGATTTGTGATAATTAGAATGACTTAATGTTGATATCAAATTGTATATATTATGATCAAGTAATGGGAAGGCATCAATGTCTATTAGGGATGGCCCATATTTTATTTTTGGAGAGATAATAATAACTACCAATGTATGGTCTTAAGATCTTATATAAAAATTTGATTATTTCAATTCCATGGGCAACTCCAAGTAGGATCAAAGTTGGAAGTGAGCTCCATAAGCTGCTTACACATGCGAGCTGCACCCAACCAAGATCCATTCCTTCATCAATTTAACTGAGAACCTTCTTACCTTTCTCAAGCAGTGTGCTATTATCTGTTCGTAAGGTTGCTATTCAGTAAAGAAGCTTAACTATAACTTGCTACAATTTTTGGTCTGTGACTCACATCAAGGTATATTTTAATTTTGTGTCAGCCGATTTGGTAAGAATAATTTTATTTCGAAACATCGTTATAATGATGTTTGCTCTATTGGCTCTTGCACTCAATTGACTTACATCGCGCACAAAGTTATAAGCCTCCATTTTCTTTTATTTATCATTATTTTTACTTTATAGAATGCATTACCCAGATATTATAAGCCTATGAGCATGGAAGCTCGATTACTGACTGAAATAACAGGCATTTAAATGTACCCATCTTGTGTTGACATGGATTATGTCCTGTTGCCTCCATTCAGCATTTTAATGAGGATGATGTTTTAATGTTTTCAGAGAATATTAAAAAGCTAAGAAAGCCAAAGGCCTGGAAGCATCCTCAACCAATAACAAGAACTGAGCTTCAACAGTTGCGAGATGAGTTCTGGGACACAGCCCCTCACTATGGTGGCCAGAAAGGTAATATTTTCTATGAAAATCAAATCAGTTCTCTATATATTTCTAGGGCAGTCCTGCAAATTTAGCACATTTGACATTTGGTATCAATTGTTCAACTATTTTATAGAAGAACAAACTAAATATATTGAAACATATATGTTAAGGGCCCATTTTGATGTATTGTAATCCTATCATGGAATACATGGGATGGGTAATATGCGACATGATAATTATGGTTGAAACAGCAGGAGGGTTAGGTGAATCACATTGATTGCATCAATGACATGATGGTCGTATTTTGGGCTGATGCTTTTCCATCTTCACAGTTTACTGTGATTTGCTTCTTCCTTCGATATTGTTGTTTTTTTATTTTGCCACTACGGAGGTAGGTGTTCTATACCCTGTGCAGACTTACCCCTCTTCTGCATTAGTTTCAGTCCCAGCCATGAGGTGGTTGCTTCTGCAGCTGGGTCTTTCTCTCTACCATATGTGTAAGTTGATGCTCCTCCAACTTGGTTTTGTGATAGCTCAACAGTATCGTAATTACTCACATAAACCGAACTCCTCTGCAAAGGATAGACCGCTAATTTCCTCTCAAACAATTCTAGCCCACTCAGATGTCCAGCTAATACCCAAGGAAATGAGTGCAAACATGGTTCTATACCTGCTTCAACTGTTATATGAAGTTACCATGTTCGGTCAAGCCATGAGATTCTAGAGAGGATTCCACCATCCTTGTCTGCACCTTTTTTGGAATCCACCTGACTCCTGTTCTCATGGAAAGTTTGTTAACCTCTTAATTTTAGAATTCCACAGGATGCAGTATGCTTGGATATGTGATTCTATGCATACAAAAGAACCCTAACTGGTATATTTTGCAATGCTTGGTGACATTAGCTGTGGCACACTGGTAACTATCAGTGGGAAACATTTATCTGCATTATCATATGAATATTATTCATGGTCAGAGCCCACTGTTTGTCAGTTTAATATAGGTGTACCAACTACATGATGTGGTGGATCTGTGAAGTACTGATGCAGGCCAGACAATAGGTCGGACAACCCATTGGGCCCAGCCCATAGGCCCAATGGGAAATCCATTTAATTAGAAATTTTATTTAGAGAATTAATTGAGTTGGAAGGATTTAAAATTAGGAGTTTTATTTAAGTTGGATTGTTAGGTAAGTTAGTGATTTAGTTTCCTTCATTGTTTAGAAAAGTCTTGATGTCCAAGTTCCAGGCTACTCTATAAAAGGGTTCACAGGCTTCATTGTAAGTTATGCTTATTTCAATTAATAAAACAATTCTGATTTTTCTCTTCAGTTATGGTGTTTACCCTTATTGTGAGTGTGCCCTAGTGGCTGAATCCATGTCTAGATTCAATCAATCCCTTGGGAGATTGGTCCATTTTCTTATCGCAGATCTAGGGCTGCGCCAAGTACTCACATAAACCATATGGCTATGAAGGATGGACTATTTTCCTATTCAATTAATTCTTGGCGAATTAGCTGTCCGGCTAATACCTAAGGAAATGATAGCAAGTGCAATACTAAACTGCTACAACTATGGAAATGTTTCTTTGTTTGGTCAACCGAATACCTGAGGAAATGATAGCAAGTGCAGTACTAAACTGCTACAACTATGGAAATGTTTCTATGTTCGGTCAACTGATGGAATTCTGGAAAGGTTCAATGAATTCCTCATTTGGCACTTTTGAGGAATCTTTCTGTTCTCCATAAGAAGGTTGTAAACCTCTAGATCTTAGAATTCCATAGAGAGCAGGATTTCATGGGCACTATGATGTCATGCATATTAAACAAGTCCTATCATATTTTGTAACTCTTGGTGACTTTACTTATAGCACATGAACAAATATCACATAATGTGGGAAATACTTCACTGCCTTATCATATGTATATACTGTTCCTAATTAAACCCCCATCCATGTGGATTTATTGTAGGCATTACCATCGGTGTGATGCACTGGAGCAGTGTAGTAGATTTCATTTTTTTTATTTCTTTCTACCAATTGAAAAATAAAAAACAACACTGGTCAAGTGTGTAGTGTGTCAGTGTGTGTGCACTCATTAGTCTTGACATTCAAATTCAGAGCTTCACTTATTTATCTACAGCATATATCCATGCAAGCTTTTCATTTGTTCCTTCGATCTATGTTTAAATGTACCTGGCTTTTAGGGCCTTTATTATTGTTGTTCTTCTTGTCAGTATAAGACTCTTGTACTGTTTTTTTCCCTTTAATGAAAGTAACCGTTCAAAAAAAAAAAAAATTTGTTTAAATGTGCCTTTTTTTTTTTTTTATCTTCAACTGGTTTTATGATTTTCCAAGTAGCATGAGCTGCCTAGAACTTCAGGAACAAACACCAGTGCTATAGCTTCGAGACTCTCAATAAGGTTTTTGGGCATAGAAGGTAGGGACAGATTTCCTTTTCTTTTCTTTTTTTAAATTAGTAGCCTTGAAAAGAAAAAAGAATCATATTGTTGTTAGAAGGAAGCCCATGCTTAGTTCTAATTGTAGTTGATCAAATTAATGGATTCTTGAGTCTTACAGTACCTTCTAGGATAGAGGCGTATGGAAATTCTGAAAAATTATTCTTAATATAAGTGAATTCTGCTGTTCTCTGTCAATAGAAAATAAAATACAAAGAATAGTGCATAAGCTTAGTCGGATCTGTAATATATTTCTTCTTTTCAAGTCATGTACTGTACATCTATGAAGCACGGACACGGATACGGGACACGGATACGATACGACACGGATACGCAGATACGCCATTTCTCAAAAAAGTAGGATACGATACGTCAGAGATACGTTGAAAAAAAAAATTAATATTTTTTATATGACTATGTAATAAAAATCTAACATTATTTCAATCAAAATAGCCATAAAATATGCACTTCCATTGATTTAATCATAATCAATCATCATCATCAAACATTACATTCAATACTTCAAGGCCACCTAAAATCATGGCATCGAGAAAAAAAGAAAAAAAAAAAAAAAAGAAACAGCAGCAGCTATATAGCATCAAGAAAAAAAAGAAATAGCAGCAGCAGCATAGCATCAAGAGAAAAAAAAAAAAAAAAAAGCAACAGCAGCAGCATAGCATCAAGAAAAAATGGAAAAAAAAATAAAGAAACAGCATTACAATATAGCATCAAGGGACAAAAAAAAAAAAAGGAAAAAAAGAAATAGCAGCAGCAGCATAGCATCAAGAGAAAAAGAAAAAAAAAAGGAACAGCAGCAGCAGCATGGCATCAAGAACAGATGGAAAAAAGGGAAACAGCAGCAGCAGCATAACATCAAGGAAAAAAAAAAAACAGCAGCAGTAGCACAGCATCAAGAAAAGAAGAAAAAAAGAAAGAAACAGCAGCATAGCATCAAGCAGAGAAAAGAACAGCAGCAGAACACAGTAGAGAAAACAAAGAGAACAGAAAACAGAAAAAAGAAGCAGCAAAAAAAAAAAAAAAAACCCAGCAACAACAGGCAATCGAAAGCAAAGAAAAAAGATCTGCAAAAAAAAAAAAAAGCCCTAAAATCCAAATGATTTAAGGGGGAAGAAAAAAAAAACCCTAGATTAGAATTAACCAGAATAGCATCAACCAACAAAAACCAACCTTTACAGATGAAGAGAAAGAAAGAAACAAGAGGAAAGAAAGAAGAGAAAAGAACCTGAAAGTGGAGATGAAACGGCACAGCACAGCACAGACGGCAGCAGCACCACAGCACAGACGACAGCAGCAGGACGACGGCAGCAGCACGGCGACGGCGAGGCTGAGGCGACGACGAACACACCACAGCACAGACTGCAGCAGCACCACAACACAAACAGCAGTAGCACCACTACAGCAGCAGGGTGACGGTAGCACGGCGACGGCGAGGCTGAGGCGATTTCTTCCTTCCCCTCTCTTCCTTTTTTTTTTTCCTTCCTCTCTCCCTGGTTTCTAACTCTCCCCGTTTTCTTTTAACGGGTTTTAAAAACGTGTCCGTGGGGGACACGTGCGTGCCCCGTGCGTGTCCCGCACGTGTCCCTCACGTGTCCGGCATTAAAAAATAAAAAAAAATCTGGATACGTATCCCAGATGTATCCGAGGCGTATCCGTGTCCGATACGTCCGGGATACGGATACGGGACCCTTTTTTTATGTATCCGTGCTTCTTAGCTGTACATGTGTTTTGCTTAGGAAGCATAAATTGACAATTTTACTTTTGGGGACAGTGGAAAACAAGGATAAACAGTACCAAACATTAATGCTTCAAGACACGTATAGCCCCACTCTATAGAACAGAGAATCTAACATGAAATCATGACCAAGTTTCAACCTTTACATGCCTGAAATATGTAACAGGCTTCACACCCAATCCACTGGATTCTCAAATTTAACTGAAATCAATAACCACCTACAATAAATGACCACAACTTTTACAAATATAGCCATCCCATCACAAATAAGTATCCATCTCTTTTAAAGAAACCCCTATATGGCTTATCAACATGATGCTCCAATTCCCAATTGGACTCTAGCGACTAGCAGGACAACTCAAAGAAAAGGCTTAGTCCTCTAAGCTGTCCAAATCTACTAAAAACAATTCTCACCTAATCTTTTGAAGATATTGCCTTTAATTATAACTACTAAAAAATTTAGAAACCAACGAGCCTAGAACTTGAACAATGACTTTGCATGCCATATTTAAAGGAAAAGGCTGGGCTATATCTCTAAAAATATTGAGCTCCCTTTTGCTTGCATCAACTCCCTATTCTAGAAAGTGATCCCTAGGTTGGTTGATGTTGGTAACACATCCTTCATTTCCTCTTAGGTTTAAAATCTGTTGAACGGTAACAAATATTTCGGTAATTGTAATTATGTATTGTATTTCTTTCATGTTGGATCCATTGCTCTGCACTATGTATACGGTAGAAAATCCGTTGGATGACTAGATCTACTTCTGTTCTCATTTTAACTTTCTGGATTTATGACAATCATTGTTTTAACCAATAGATCAACCTTGTCACACGATCATGTGTTAATTTAAGCATTTCTATTTCCAGCTTAGGATTGAATAGAAGCTTCCATGTATCAGGCTTATGCGGTCTTCTCAGGTAGGATCTTCTAACATAGGACTTTATATTGTAGACTTGGTTTTCTCTCCCAGATTTTCTCAGTCGTAGAATCTGGTTATCTGCATCTTCAATCAGACTCCTGTCATTGGAATTAATTTCTAGTACCAAATTTCTGGATTCCAGTTTCCTATGATCCCTTGGGCTGCTCCAGATTATCCAACCATTGCATTTATGATCCAGCTTCAGTGATGCCTTGCATGGCTTGTGCTAATGTATTGCAGTCAACTTGAGATTTCTCCTCAAGGTCGATGCTCTAGAATGCTCTTAAGGTTGATGCTTTAGAATGCTAGTCACAATCATCATCACCTATTCACCTTCATCATGGAAAGAAAAGCCGAGAAACTCACCTTCATTACTGCAAACTAAAATATACTCTTAACTCCAAATTTTTAATTAAATTCATTGACCACCTACATGAATCATCCAATGGTTTTACACTTCGTATATCTTAGAAGGAAACCCTTGTTTGACTTATCAACAAGATACCCTTGTTCCTTATCCAAAGCATACTGCTCTTGTTACTAATTGAACTGTTAACTCATCATCATGTTCATCATCAACAACAACAACAGAGCTTATCCCATCAATCTGCTGTCAGCAGGACTCCAACTAAACAACTAAGAGTAAGGCTCAATTCTCTATTATAAGGGCAGATGATAAAGATGTAATCACCAAATTCCAATATTGTAATTATGTTATTTTTTTTGTTGCAAATAGGATTTTAAGAAAATTTAGGAACTAACGTACTTAGAAGTCGCACAATTTGGACAATGACTTTGTATGCCAGTTTTAAAATAAAAGTGGGCCATGTTTCTTCCTTGTTGGCCCTGTTGCTTGCATCAATGTAAGATGGAAAATAGCAGGTGGTTTAAAATTTATGAAATCCTGAGTCATATGGTGATTGGGTGAAAATTGAGGTATTGTCTTCGATACTGTTGGTCTTCTGTTTTTTTTGATGGGTACAGCCATGGGCCTATAATCTCTTCAGCCCTTAGTTTAAAAAAAAAAGGGTTTTGGACCCTGTAACAGCCAGGGCCGAACAGTTATGTAAAGGCCACAGTCCAAACTGTTTTATCAGCTTCTTTTGGTCACATTTTTATATTGAAAATAATTTATATTAAATTTAAAAGATAAAAGTATTGCATTTCCACTCTTAAGGGCTTTTTGGATTGTTTTAGATGTAAAGAAAATATGGAAGTAAAAATATAGCATTACATATGATTTACATATTTTTTGTCTGGACCTTTACATTCAATAATGGTAACAGTGCGATATGTCATGGGTTATACAAGGGCCAGTATCTAAACCATGCTTCAGCTTTACCAACTAGCCCAATGCGAATAATGTCTGGGCATGCATCTCATGTATGGAATATCCTTTCTTTTTTTGTAAAAAGGAAAAATGACTGAAGAAACTTATTTTTTTCTTCTGATTGTTGCAGAACCCTTTTTTTTCTTAACTGCTAAAAACTATTTCTCTTCTGAAGTCATATAGAGTGATGAAACTGTAGGGCAGTAATTCCCCCACCCAAGTCTTTAAACTCCAAATATTGCTAGATTCTGAACTTAATAGGCTAAAAGTGTGTACTTTAATTGGATTGCTTTTAAGTTTCAAGATGAATAACTTGAATAATAATAATAATAATTTAACAGTGAATCTGATATTTAACTATTTCACTGTATCAGAGATTTGGGATGCACTTCGAGCTGCAGCTGAAGCCGATCTGAACCTTGCACAAGCCATAGTCGACAGTGCAGGTGTCATCGTGACAAGTGCCGATATGACAATCTGTTATGATGAAAGAGGTATGTACATATTTGTTTTATTTTTTTCCCCCTTATGTCATCAAAACTCATTGAAAACGTCACTGTGACAATACCTTTCGTGCAGGTGCAAAATATGAGCTGCCCAAGTATGTTTTGAGTGACCCTGCCAATTTGATCCGTGAAAGTTGACAAGTAACAGATGAATCTAATCCATGCTTCAACAGAAATGAATGTAAATCATGTACATTGTTGTCATCCACATTGATATCTTTCTACTGAAGCTGGGTTTGAACTTCCTCATAACTGTGTCCTTTCCAGTGTTTTTCTTTTTCTTTTTCGTCTTTCCCAGTGTCCTTTCCGGTGTTAACAGTTTACTTTTTAATGTAGTTCATCTGAACGTGAAAACCAAGTTTTCTTGCTTTTTGCAGCAATCAATTATTCCTCTTTCAAAGGAGTGCGTGACAATGCTTATTATCCGTGGAAATAGTTTGTTGCTTTGGGTGGAGTTGTATGGTTTATCTTGATTGTTGTTCTTTTTATGCTTTTTTTGTCTTTTAATTTTGTCTATGAGATTGCGGCGTAAGACTTTAGTGGCATAAGGCGAACCCAATTGCCCAAGGGATGCCATATTGTCATGATCTCAGCACTTCCAAATCAAAATCTGGGAAGCTCCTAGATTAGTACTCTACGCCTTGCCTTGCATGTGGGAGTATCAGGAATAGTTATATCGAAACAGTGTCTAAAGACTATAACTATACGATGGTTTGCCCTATCTATTTAAGAACTAGGAAATTTTGAATTGAGTGTGGATATAAGATAGAAGGAACATTTTTCTACTTGTCCATTAAGAATTTTGCTGTGAAAGATTTGATGAAGCTTTGGGCTTTCAGTGGAATGTATAATCCAACACTGATGTGTGAAGTGTACTGATTTTATTGGCCTAGGACCACAGTTTGCACTCGGATGTTGTAGGTTCGGAACTGCACTACCACACTGTGGCTACAGGGGAGTTTACCCGGCTTCCCTATGGGTTCGGAGGGGTTAGTCCAGCCCAAAGGGTTGGGAACCCTCCGATAGCCCAAAGTGTACTGATTTTATTAGATGGCAATGTGACTACTGATTGATGTTTTAGGATGTTCTACTTTGCAGGACTTAAAGGCTCATTTCATGACAAATCAATGGGGCAGAGTGTGATTTAAAGGTTCAAGTCTGATTAGTGGGTCGCCCCAGGATGCGAACAATTTGGTAATCATAATTACGAAAGGAATCCAAAATTGATATATAATCATTAAACTTTGAGGCTCTTAAATCAGAATACCCATGTGAGGCCAATTTGCCAATCAATTTGCCCCGGGGGCAATGTGAAATGTTTGTGGGGCCCATTCAAAAGGAGCATTCTACCTGAGGCATTTACTGGAACCCAGGGAATTAGGAGTTTCCAGCTGATGTTCAACCATCCATGGCTAAAAAGTAAAAACTTTTGGTGGGTTGCATAATGTAGATGAGCATGCTTCATCCAGCCTGGTGGGTCAGATAAGCCTCATAAGTAACATACCACATGACCCATTTTTGCTCACACCAGGGACAGCCCTCCATAGTTATATTAGCAAAGGATCCCAGACTCTAATATGGAAAAATATTCCTAATCTTATAAATGTGAGAATAATAAGCTATATTCACAAATAATCATAACACTGATTACTAAATAAAAAGAAAAATATTATTAAATATCTTTTTGAGCAACTGCAAGTCTGGTTTAGAAGAACCCAACTATTATAATCGGAACTGCGCAAGTGGGCCCGAATTCGACCCAATTATTTATCAAATCTGCAAGAATAGCTACATGCTTATCCAACTATAATTATCAAATAAAGGCCAGATATAGAAAAGGAATCCGCCTCAGATGTTGCTCATCATCTCAACAAAGGCATGGCACCTGAGCTTAACACCTGAGGCTGAACCGAAAAACCCTGGATTTGGACTGCCCAATTAGTTTATGGGCCAGACCTTTTAGTCTCTTTAACCCTTAATTGATGAAGTAGAACCCTAAGGTTCAAATCATTGGAATTAGACTGGGGCAAAAATTCATATCGAGCCTTTATATTAGACTTTGGACTTGAGCTCAAAGTATTGAGTTTTATCATCAAAGGCTTATCCCGACTATAGTAGGTCCGCTACATCAATTTTCTTTTTCAATCCAATCCATTTATTTTAGGACAAATTTATGTGTCCAAACTTTTTCGAATGAGTCTTTCTTACTTTATCACTTAATAATACTATCTTTACGGCCTTGTTTGTTTTCATCAAAATGCACAGGAATTGAATACATAGAGTTGGTTAAAAATGAACATCACCTAGTTTTTCAAAATGAGCATCAAATATCATCTTATTTTGATGTTCATTTTTAAAGATTAACCTTCAATTTGTACTTTTTAACTATCCTATATATTCAATTCCTATGTATTCTAACGCAAACAAAGTGGGTATGAATTCTCTCAAAACTTTTCTAGTTTTACAAACATGGGTTTTAATATTTTCATCTCTATTGCATTTATTTATTTGCTTCACAGGGCAGAGTTGATCTTGTTGTTTCATAAAATTTTGGGATTTTTTCGACCAAGTTAAGCTTAAATTTTAATTAGATAATTTTATGAAGGAAAATTCATAAAATGACGACAAAGTTGTTTGTACATTTTTTTAAACAAAATTACTCCAGTTGCCGATATCATCAACCTGCAATTCATTGTATTCCATTTTTCTCTCTCACAACTCTCTTAGATCCATCTCATCTTGAGGTCTCAATCCAACAACCCCAATTAAAGCTTGAATATAAAATTCTTAAAAAAGTTATATGAACTAATCACCTTCTCCTATGTCAAATTCTCAACATTCTTCAAGAGTCTTACCATTACGTCAATGGATACCAAGATTTGAGCAATTAAGAAGACTAAACACTAATTTAGTTCAGTTCAATGAACAAATTAAAGGCTGAAATAAAGATCTGAAAGCCAATTTGAAGTTTTTGGTAGATTTAAATAGAGATGGGAAGTTTTTATAGAGTTAAATAGAAACTAGCACAAGAACCCGTGCTAAGCACGAGTAACTCCATATAATGCAGACCAAATATTCATTGACCGTACCTAATTTCTCAATTGATAACAAGTAGATTAGAAAGCAAATAAGAGGATTGATGTTAGAAAATGTGTAAAAAGGAAGAAATGGGAGCAAGAGAAGATAAACATTGGTATGTATGTTTCACAACCAATTAAAAACAGAATAGGTTAATACAATAAGCATTCACCAGTAGATGGCAGATTAGTTGGTTTACAATTAAGCATTCACCAATATATGGCAGATTAGTTGGTTTACAATTCTTGAAGTGAAGCATGGTTAGAAACCCAATATGAGACACCCAGGTCAAATTGACTATACATAAAAGCTACTTTCTCGTCCATTCCATTCTTCCCTCAATTGTTTGGTCCACCCCACAATTCCAACAATCAGAGCTTGCGTGGCAATTCCAACAATCAGAGATATGAAGGAACATGCTGCGAGGATAATGAGAGTCGTGTCATGAAGTGCTTCCCATACAAACACCCAAAAACTCCGCACCGGAGTTTCGGTGAACCTGTTGATTCCGTGTATCTCAGTTCATCATCAGTTGTAGTGATCCCATTGTTAGTTGATGTGGCGAGCTTGTTCGCAACACCCTCTACACCAACATGCCCTTTCAACTTCTTTACATCATGACCTTCGACAATGGAACCCAACTCATCAGCACAGATCTGAAAACCTGCTGCTTCAACTTCTTCAGGTACAGTGTATTCGCTTGAAGAGGTGCAACCTGGACATGGTTGATGAAGCCAGGATCAGGAAGTAGCACCAAAAGAATGTTGTGCTGAAAAAAACATCTACCAACAGAGCTTCAATGGTGACACTTCCATCGTACTGAAATCAGAAGAAGCATACCTTGGATAAACTGAAGTGCAGCTTTTGAAACCAAAACAACAACCCTCAGCTTCTCCTGCAAAACACAAGTACAACTTTTCAAAAATCATTGCTCTTTTCATACACAAGTAAAATTATTCAAATATTGAGGATAACATAAACAGTGTAATTCTGACATAGAAGGACCACACCATTAGAAAATACCATACATAAAGACAGATGGAAAATAACTTTCGTTAATCTGATAATCTCTTCGAGTTTAGTAAGAATGCACTCCACCACCACAGTATGGACTACGAACAAACAATGGGATAACAGTATTATAATGCTCCCAAACTAATAATTCATTCAACAAAGTTTGGATCAGATGCATCAAGACTGATCAGTGTGATGCAATAATTCATTCTTCGAAATGGTTGCTGCAATAGAAGAAAAACCATCTTCTGAAAGAGAAATAAATTTAGCTTCATGTTGCATAGTCTATCAATCTACCTTTTCTTTGTTCAAACTATTCAATATGACACTAATCTACTTATAATAATAGACAGCTATAATTAATTTGACTTCCCCTCCTGCACCGTATCACTGAAACAACCCCACACTATCTATTAAGCATAACTCAACATGCATTATGTTGTTGCTAACTTCATAAGCAATATACACTGACTTTCCTGCTTAGAACTGGATCAAAACTTTCCCCCAAGCATGCAAGTCATATACCATGAAAGCAACACCATACACTTTATTCTGGAATGATAAATACTGAAGATAACAGTTGCACATAAGAAAAAAGAAGCAAAAAAACAAAAAAAAAGAAAAGGAAAGAAAAGGCCAAAGTTGTAAAGATTTTTCATAAATATTTTATTACATAACAACTTAAAACAAAGGCAATACTGATTGCTTTCCTGCAATAAGAAAATACTAACCCAATAACCCATGCTCGGCACGGTATAATTCCTTAATCTTATAGTTCTTGAAATTCATGCATTATTGTTTTACCTCAAGACATACCTCTTGTATGCTAAAATATGTTGCCTCAGTTAATTGTTCAGATTGCGAGTAGATGGATTATGAAATCACCCAAGATATAGTACCTGAAATGTCATAAAACTCAATAAGGTCAGCATTTAGAGTTTCATATCTTAGATTGACTGCTTATTGAATAAGAAATTACCTTATCATTATAGTTGGCAATGGATAGGGTATCTTCATTCTGGAAAATTATCCTTTGATATAGTGGATTATTGGGTGCGTAATTTCATTCCACGCAACGCACACCATAGGTGGTATAAGCATAGATAACATACATCTTACCAAGCCAAGAGCAAAGTGAGGATGACTGTGGCATAGTTTGCATAGACGTGGTGAATTTTTATAACTAATAGTCATTAAAAGAATATACAATAAGATGATATATTATAAAATATACTCTCATAAAATAAAACATCCACATGGGGAATTTAAACATTCATAGGTCTCACAGAAATGTAGATAGATGTTAAGTCTGGAATTAACATTATAGAGAAGTCTTGACTAATTTAGTTAACTAAATAATGGGACGCTTTAGGGGAACTAATTAGCAGAAATTCTTGAAGAGTCCAAATTTGACATCAACGATAGTAATCACTTGGACTCAAACTTGAAATTGATGTCACTTATTCTAGTGACCGGATAAGGCTGATTGACATCCTTTATCTGGCAAGCCTTGATGTGAAAAATGTACGACTTCCAGAACGCCCGTTGAACCTTTTGTTCGATCACCTCATTTCCAATTTCCTGTTTAGCACAGATTATAATTAAGAAATCTCAGCTATTTGTATTTGTGTCATAATAATGTTGAAGATAGAAATATATATACTTACACTTGTTATGAGTAGAGATAAATCTTCAGCACTTGTGTCAAGTATTTTCTCTACATCTCTATCAAAGATGACAACATTTAAGGTACCTGTGTGATCTATCACTACGAGGCGCATAATGTACCTATAGCAGCATAATTAGAAGTAATCATATAACATATTGATATAAGTAGCACAGAAATAGATAAGTGTTAGGGATTGAGATAGAAGATGTTTCAATTACCTTGGATGAGTTCTTGGGTTCGAGAGTCCGCATAATTGGCAATAGTTATCTGAATTAAGAATTCTTACCTTTTTACCACATCTATTACATGCACTGTACCAGATTTTTTGATCAATTTCCATTCTAAATATGGTTGCCTTTATGGCAATTACAAGATCCTGTAAAAAAATTAATTAATTAAATACAACATAAGCATAATATTAAAAAATATGTTTAGCAGGAATGCTGGTCCAATGTACCCTTGTTCCTGAATCATTTTTCATGTCCAAGCACTCCACTACAGTCATCCTCCTTGCATCTGTGGGAGTTGTTTGGCCTTTCACTTGTAAAATGAGATTCATGCATTTTGACTCATTTTCAACATACCTAAGAGAAATTAGTTAAATAAAGAAAGTTCATCCATATGTAGATATAGTAAGTTAGATTAGTAATTGAAATTTCAAAATTTATATTATATTATATTACCAAGATCTTAGTTGTTCAGCTTCGCGTATTTCTGAATTTATCAATAACTTTGTGGAATATGACGATGAGAGATATAACTTGCCTAAAAAGGAAAAGAAATGAGTCAAGACAGTCATGGGCAAGTAATAATACAGATGATAGTAAATGCAACAACTACCATTATATTCTCTAGCCAAGACGGAGGTTGCAATGATTATATTTCCATTTTGTGACATGCGCGACAGCTGCTCCTCATGTGTTGTTATAATGCCTCCCCATAATGTTAAAGAGAGAACAGTTTCACTGTACATCACAAATCAAATGAGAGTTTAGTTATTTATAACTAAAGACATATTACATCATAGAATATAATGATCGAGATAATTAACGCCAATGCACCTTGCATCAAACATAATAATATCCATTTTTTTTAATGTTGTCCATCCCTTTTTCGTATTGTTGAAACTCCTCCTATATCAGCGACTATTCCAATAACATCTACACCAAATGTTTATACTGAAATATTAAATCATGGGATCAAGAACAATAAGAAGCTCATAATTAATGTATGTTTGTTCAAATCGTAAAATATTTTAGGGTAGCAAACACGCATCAGATTTAATACCTATAAGATATTTGATCCGGTTGATAACGGATGACAGCTGGTCAAAATGCTTGAAGTAGTATTTGTCAATTGGTATCTCAGTGCATTCATCATCTATCTTCTCCACCTTTGAATTTTTCTTTAGAAACAACTGCCACTCACTGGGCGCTACTCGGTACGAATCTGGAGCATCCGTTACCTTTACATTGTTGATTAAAAATACTTGACCTTCTCTTAAGCTATCTCCAAACATTTCAATCTCATTATCTTGCAAAGTAAGCTGTATCTGATCTCCCTGTAGAGATAAAGAAAGCAAGAATTAGTAGAATTTTACAACCGATTTAAATTAATGCACAATCACAAGAAACATTTGTTAAGACTCATATTTCGATCAATGAGCAGCAGCCTTAGTATTCTTCTTTTGGTTGAGTATTTCTTTACTTCATATTCTTCCCATATACGACAAACTCTCCCTTTAATCTTCCAATGAAGACTGTATGGGTCAAGCCTCTCGAATGTGTGGTAATCAGGATACTGCATTTGGTATTGAGCTGTGCATGGACAAAAGAAGGTATGACTGACCCATTCAAGAAATAAAAATATGGTTAGTCTTCAGCACAAAATAAATTTCTTAAAATAGTACCCGTGTTTGTTAAGAACTGCATGAAGAACTTCTTTGTAAACAACATTTCTTACATAACCACGAGGTTCATTTTCCTTATTTAATGTTAAGATCTTTAGACCTGTTATTGATGTTACTCGCGATATTGCAACATATAGTTGTCCATGTGTAAAAACAGGTCTTGGAAGGTATAACCCAACCATTTTTAACGTTTGTCCTTGGCTCTTATTGATAGTTAATGCATATGCTAGTCGTACAGGAAATTGTCTCCGTTTAAATGTGAACGGCCATTCTGTATCTGTTGGTGACATTATAATTCGTGGGATGTAAACTCTTTCGCCAATACATGTGCCTGTAATGATTTCAGCATGAATGACTCGTTGGCTAAGTTCTATAACAATCAGTCTTGTCCCGTTGCACAGTCCAAGCGATTGATTTAGATTTCTCAATAAAATTATTGGTGCACCAACTTTTAATTGAAGACAATGATTCGGAATACCACTAAACCTCAATGTGTGTAGAAATTCAGGTGTGTATAATAGATTCTGCTCATCATCTTGAATGTCTGTTATACTGTCTGCACTGAAGAATTCATGTGTCATACCTGGTAGCATGTCAAGCATTATTTCATTTATTTTATCAACGTCATCATTTCTTGGTGCAAGAATTGCACGCTCTTGAAGATAACTCAGGTCAACATTGTTATCCAAAAAACCGTTGTATATACTTCGTATCAATTCCTTTATTTCTTCATTCTCATTGGGCATCTTTGGCAATTGAAAATCAGATGGGATTTTTATCCAACTGTTTTCTTCATCATTGTTAACAGAAATGGAATCAGCAGTTCCATTGCCAATATCTAAAACCCATTTTGCAAAATCTATAGAGTCACCACTTGAGTTGTCATTGTTTGTCGATCGTTGTAGACGCATATTAACAGTTAAGTTAAAAACTTGACAATGTTTCCATACTCCTACATTTATTAGTGTTGCATCTACTATCTGTTCTCTTCCTCCCTTATAAACTACTGGTAAAATTTTGCCTAAAATCTCCTCCAAGAGCAACGGTGAGGCCACCAAAAACTTTATCCTCAGCGTGTGGATCAATAGTAACCAATATATCTCTAAGTGTTCTATCCAGTGCATCATAAGCATGTTTATGGGTCATTGGTGCCTCATCCCAAATTATAAGGTCGGTCCTCTCTAGTAGCTTAGCCAAGTGTGAACGTTTGTTTATCGAACAACAAGAATGCTCATGATGCTGTAACGGTAGTTTGAATCTAGAGTGTGCCGTTCTTCCACCAGGTAATAAAAGTGATGCTATTCCAGATGATGCCACTGCTAAGCAAATTTTCTTTTCAATTCTTAGCTTACAAATTATGGTCTTCCATAAAAATGTCTTTCCTGTACCGCCACTTCCATTAACAAAGAAAAATCCTCCTATCCTATTTGTTGATGATTCAATGACCTTTTCAAATATCATTTTTTGTTCGCCATTTAGCAAAGGATATAGCGAATCAAATTCAACTTTCAAGGCATCAATATCATATGATAATTCTTCTCTTAAAATCTTGTTTTCAATTGAGTTTGATAAGTTAACATTGTTGAAAGGGATCATAGGAAATTCTGTTAAAGATCGACCATTCTTCATAAGTATTGAATCAATTTTAGAAAGTGCTAAGCTTTTCAACTCATTATCTGATAGTGCTAACCGATCATCTTGGATGATTCTTCTAGTTCTTGCCTCTAAGTCGTCTGAAAGAGAATGCCAATGCTTATTCCATAACTCATGAGGATCTCTTACTTCACAGAACATTATTATTTCGCAGAACAAGTGTCGTAGTCGACTTCCTGTGGCCCAAGATGAAGCTTCTGACGAAGCTTTATCCCATTCATTGTCATCATCTAATAATCCAAGTGCACCACATGCATCTTTGAAGGTGTCAAATGTGACACCATTTACTAATTTCAAATCTTCATAGCATGTTGGTCCACGTATTATATGCAAGAGCATTCGCAAATAATATCTTTCACCTGATAATGGATGTGCATAATAAAGTGTTCCTATTGTCTTTCCACTTTTTCTTTCTTTCCATATTTTTTTACTTTCATCCCATGTCCACTTTGTTGGAAATTCCACATAAGTGAGATCTCTAGCATTTTGGTAATTTTTATTAGTTTCAAATCATTCTGTAAACATTGTCTTTCTGATTTCTTGATTGTTAACAATTGAATGTAAGTCGTTGTCGTCTCTAAAGATGACAAGATGTTGGTCTTTTAAATGAAATTGCATTCTTTCAACAGACGGATGCCTATCTTGTATTTTGAAATCAAATATCCTCCATGATGATTCTGGGGCAGATATGTACCGACAATCCAAATATTGTTTGATTTCATCTACCACATAGTTTTCATTATGTAATTGTCCACCTGGTATTTGTTTATTTCTTTCAATAACCATTGTTGCCCGATCCTCTCCTTTGTGGATATATTTGTATAAATACTTAACAACTCTAATACGGTTGCATATTTCTACATTTATATGTGCATTGAACTTTCTAAGTAATGCAAGATTATATGGAATGACCCAACGGTTATCTAGGATTGCATTTCCAATCTTGACAGTTCTTCCATCATTTCGTCTTCTATAAGTAGGATAACCATCTGCATTGATCATTGTGTCATTAGTAAAAGCTTTTGGATAGTTCTTTGAACACTTTCCATTTACCATACACACACATTTAGGGTTTAAATATCCACAAGGACCATGCATCATGCATCTTATTACAGTTTCATATGCTTCTGGTTCAGTAGTTGGATCAGGTATCTCAGCACATACAATGTCATCTATGTCATATGCAGTCACTGGTTTATTGTCAGCAGCTAAGGTCAAAAGGATATGTGCATGAGGTAGCCCTCTTTTTTGAAACTCAACCGTATATATATCTGCACAAAATAATAGAAGTGATTTATTACTAAAATGTAATCAAGACAATAACAATTTCAACATAAGGACTATGATCAAATGGATAAGGTAATGTGTGAGGTGCCTATGTACCTGCAATGACAACTCCAAATAGCATACCATTTTTAAGATCATCAAGTAGCTCTCTTAACTTCAACTTAAAAACCCGAGCTATAATGTTCGGTCTGTCCTCAGCTCTTTGCCCAGGGGTTCTTTCAACCATATATTTTACTTCATTCCAATTAGGATTGCAAGTAATTGTAATAAATAAGTCCGGTGGTCCTGCCCACCTACAGATTGCCATTGCATCTTGATATTGTTGGACCATATAACTGGGTCCGCCAGTAAAAGAAGAAGGCAATATGAATCGACGTCCCACCGATGTAGCGTCACAATCACCTTCAGAGATGGCATCTTGTAAACCATGGTAGAGATCAGAGCGGAGTTTCTTTTGGTTAAGGTGTCAACCAAGCCGATTATATTCAATGCATGCGTAAGCGTCAACAATAAACTGATGAAGGAGACGGCCTCCCAGCAGAATAGTTTTTGCCTCTAAATCTCTTTCATGTAGTCTATAACAATAATACTCTCTAATTGACACTGACCCCTTTCTCCTATGGGAAGTAGATCCTTCAATATTGTGTGGGATATTTAATCTCCAACCATCTTCTCCATGAGGAAAAATCAATGGATATTGAAGTGCCATATAACTTGGATGAGTTTCGCTAATTCTACGTAGTTGTCCCCCAAAAGTACATAAAACTATGTCACGATGAGATCCTTGATTTTCTCCTCGGCCCACCAATAAAGCTGCAACCTCACTCGTGGCTGGGCGATTATATTGCCTTCCATCCGACACTCTTGTATCCAGTATTCTCATAGTTAGCTCTGCCGGGGGAGATGACCCATAGGTATCCCTTACCATACGAAAAATTCTTGCATATGGATTGAACTGATCAAGCATTGCTTGCAAATCTTTTAATAGTAATTCATCAATACCTCTATCAGCATGTCTGGAATTTAGAACCGCAAGTCTATTTTCTATCTCATGCTCCGTGTCATAGATATATAATTGAATGAATTGTGGACGTTGACCCATTTCTGGTAGAAGCGATCCAATTAAATGATGATTTTGTCCATGTATTCGAAATGTATATGGGCCTCCCCCATCCCGTAATAGTGTATAGTCCACATTAGCTCCCATTGATGTGAAGGACAGCATTGAATTATATGCCCTTATTGATTTTTTAAAATGAATTGCACGGTCATCATTATTCCCATCAAGCAATTCCTTCAAAGGAGGTGGTGGTTCGCACAACAATGGCAATGATACCAATCCATCCCTACAACATTGGTTGAAGCTGTAGCGTCCATTAATTTTTCTTTTGTTGGATTTCTCTTCCCGCCACATAATTGCACCACATTTTTGGCATTCATGATTTGGAGGACCCAAGTCGTGTCGCCTATCCAATTGTCCTATTGATGGTCATAATGATGAAAAAAAAAATTAATGATGAAAAAAAGAAAAAAAAAAGAAAAACAAACTAATGATGAAACTAACTTGTGCGGAGAGATCTCTGTTGCATATTTGAAGGATCTCTTAAATTGTTATCTACAGCGGATCCTTCATCGATATGCACATTCAACATAATGTTCTCTACCATAGTTTCACTATCAGGTGTTGTGACAACATTGTTGTGACTTGTATCATTGATTGGCCAAGTAAAGCTGGTTTATGGAATTCCAACATTGATTTGCACATCTACAAGATTCTCCAAAGCGAGATCAATTGTAGTTGCAGTACGTCGATCTGTAAAGTCAATAGTTTGTTAGAGTTTGTGTGTGTGTGTACTTATATATGTTGTTAGTAAGAACATGCTTACTTCTTTGATTTTGAATGCTGGCTATTGGACAACTTTCGAAGGGTCTCTTTGCGTTATTCCTCATTTTTTACCCTATTATTGCTTTAAATGAAATTAGTTACAACCACCTTATGTTTATAACATAATCTAACATGTGCATGAGATTAGATAGCTAATATAGTATAAAATACACTAATGCAAACAATTTACTGAGCATAATAACATTTTGTATTGAAGGTGTCACTGTTGCACTTAGTAACTATCATTTGCATTATATTTTTTTTTCACTGTCGTCACTATATAAGCGAAATAAGGAAATATTGTTCCATATTGGTCTAATCATATAGAGTTGGAACCATGAAGCTATAGGAAATATATGAATCAGGAATGTCATTTCAAAACAAATCTTACTAATATTAAAACTCAAATCTAAATTATGGATTTATAACCAACATCTTACTCATAAACATTACAATCCATTCATTTCTTCAACAAATGAACATAAATAAACTCTGGTCTAACAAGATAAGTCATAATATCGTTTGCTAATTAAAAATTGAAATAAGTCAT
This sequence comes from Cinnamomum chago, assembly GCA_038049695.1. Taxonomy (NCBI): domain Eukaryota; kingdom Viridiplantae; phylum Streptophyta; class Magnoliopsida; order Laurales; family Lauraceae; genus Cinnamomum; species Cinnamomum chago. The sequence continues at coordinate 52,721,995 of CP142457.1, read as the reverse complement.
GTTCTTCAAAGATGACATAGTTTCCATTACTGAATCAAAATCAGCTCTCAATAAAATTGAAATAACACGTCTAAACTCAACAAATATCACATGGACAATGTTCCCCTACGAGCAGAGTGCGTATAACAGAATTCAGATAACATTATTTATAAACTCAGCAAATATCACAGGGACAATGTTCCCCTACGAGCAGAGTGCATATAACAGAATTCACATAACATTTTTTTTTTATGTTGATTAACATGTTTCGTATAACAGCACAAAACTTCAAATAAATGTACCCAGATACATGGATTATCCATACACACAAACATGCACAAACACGTACCCAGGTATATGACAATGTAATCTACTTAGCATTCAAATTTCCATGGTGCGTTAGATTTCTTGAAAGCAGATCACATATTGTCATATTGGTGAGTGAGGAAACATCTCATCATATAACCATACTATTGCGATGGTTGACTTTCCCTAATCTATGTATGCTATCAACGATAAGAAAATGAGAATGTTTGAAGAAATAACGAGATTTACAACACATTGTCCTGATAGATAAGTAAGCATGTGATGTTACTTGATATAGCAAAGCTCTAAAAAAATAGTGATGGTTTTAAGAAGAAACGTTAAAGTTAAGATGAAATGTTACATTATCTACTATAGATGTCAACGATTATATAAGAAGAGGATGCAATGCATTCGTACCGAAATTGTGATTTACACGTTATTTGCAAAGACAGTAAGAGTTGTTGAGGTAACAGACCAATGTGATCCAAACCTGAAATCAATGAGTACAAACCAATACCGATATGAAAAATCCATATATGAAATTAGTACATTAATCTCTAACCCAATGCTCAAAAAATGCATCATAGACACAATAGTCAATGAGGAATATAAAAATCATAGTACATCAGATAAAATAAAATGAAGGCATGCAAGAAAGACATGGGCCACTTCAACAACAAAGACTTGCGTGGGAGTTAGAGGTTGAAGAAAAAAAATATGATTTATTGTATTTTTTATAAAAAAAAAATCAGAAAAGGAGGGGACCAACAATCCCCTCTCCCAACAAAAACCCTTGTAAAAAATGCCTGAAGATACTCTTGGCCCATAATAAGCCAAGAAAAAGCTCTCTTAGTTGCCTTATGTGCATCCCAGGTCTCTTATTGAGTCAGCATCTCAGTCTCATATCTGATGAATGTGATCTAATTTTTTTATATACAAATAACAAGAGAACAGAGCAGACTTCTATCCCGAAAAATTTGCTCTAATTTTCCCAAGAGGATAAATTCTGTCCCGATGCCTTAGCTTTGATGAATAAAGGGGTAAGCCAAGGAATCTGATAGGCAATTGCTTTTCAGAAATACCAAGAGCAATTGAAACATTCTTACCAATAAAATAAAGCGCACTTGAAATGGATGCTTTAGCATCATCACAGAAATTAGAGAAGAGAAAGTAAGCACAGACTTGAAAATTTTGCAACAAATAATAAATGAGATATGGGCATCTGTATAACATTTGTAGAAAATAATTCCATTTGTAGAAAAGAATTCCATCAGAATTGCAATAGAATGGATTAAGCAGGCAACCTTGATGGATATCTTTATTCTCTTCAAAATATCCCATTGCTTGACTATTTGGGAAAATTGAGTGGTTAGGGTGAGTGTCCATACTCCACTTAATCATCATTTAAGCGGAAAAGTCATCATTTAAGCGGAAAAGTGGAGTGCGTGAAGGGCATATGCCAAGAAATTCCCACATGCAATATCAAATGCATTACTAAATCAGGCTTCAAACACATTTCCTCTATGATGGCAATTGCAAAGAGGATCAAGTAAAAGGAGGATGTTATCAGTTCTTGGATTAATAATAGATGCCATAAAGACTTCATACAACACACTGTTTAAGGAAACAGGGCAAAACTTTCCATGAGTTGTAGGATCAGCCTCCTCGGATATAAGTTCTAATAAGAAATGGGTTCCTTGAAAAAATAATGTGGCAACTGATGATGATGAGATTCACTTTGCTATAGTGATCAAATCATCAAATGGATTTTGATAAAAAAAAAATACTTTGAGAAGGACCACGAAAGAGGAGATTGAGGCCATTGAGAACTACAACAAATGGGAACATTGCTCACATGAGAACAGAAGGTTATTTATTGTGATGCCCACAGCTGAGCAACTATTAAATAGAACCCTCTTCCATCTTTAGATTACATATGAGAAATCAATCAAGGAAAAAGTACAGAAAAAATGGGTGCATTATTTCTCTCCTTCCTCCAACCCAAATGGAATAAAAACTCTCTGTTAAATTCCCCAAGGATGTTTGGCAACGAGCAAGAGTACTTTTGTCAAACAGTCTTCCCTAGAATGGGCAGACATTGCCATTAAACAGGCTTTGTGCGAGTTTATCTTTGCATACATGATCAGGTCACGTGTGATGGATGCGATGAATTTGAAAAAGAAACGGGACAGATAAGTGACCAAAACCCAAAAACCTCTCCGATCCCTGATCAGGTACAACGAAAAACCCAAAAAACTCTCCGATCCCTCCTGTCTCTCATTGACCAAAACCCCCAAAACCCAAATCTCCCCTTCTTCGTCCCTCTCTCCTTGCCCACCCACAACCCTCCCCCTGTCTCTTGACATCTTTCTGAACCCATCCGAAAGAGAGATTGGGGATGTAATCGTTTCATTCAGCAGTAGTGAACAAAAAAAAAAAAAAAAAAGGTCCAAAATCGAAATCAAAGAGGGAAAGTACGTTCGAATCCCTAGAGAAAAGAGATTGTAAATGTAATCGTTTCATTCAGCAGTAGTGAACAAAAAAAAAAAAAAAAAAAAAAAGGTAAAAAATCGAAATCAAATAGGGAAAGTACCTTTGATGAGAAGACAGATTAGGGATGAAGATGGAGAGCCAGGTAGATGAGTTGCAGAGAGATTTGCAGAAGACTGAAAACTTTGATCCATCAGTGGTTGCATCTTCAAAAAGTATGTGGAGGTAGTTACACGTAGAGACGTGGGGGAGAGCGTGAGCGGTGAGTGACCTTGAAGAAGAATAGAAGCACTTTAAGTTGCTGGAGCCATTAGTTGAAGTCAAAATCCCCCATGGCGGTAAAAATCCAAACCAAAACCCTCTTAGCTTAATATAGTATAATGGGCAGTGAAGAGAATGTCATGACCAAGCAAGTAGTTTCCATGATTTAATTTCCCAAATACAACCTTTTGCCAATCTACAAAGCATTTTCAATCCAATCCCTTGCTTTAAGCCATTTTTGAATCTTAGACCGAAAACCCAACACGAGATGGGTTTGATAGAGTTTCTTGAAAAGGAAAATGGGGTTTTGGAGAAAAAGAGTTGGATGAAAGAAATTGGTTTTGATGGAAATGATTGGAGCAAAATTAGGAGAAGAAAGAGAAAGATGAAGGAATTTGCATTTAAAAAATATGATTTAGAAGAGAGGATCTTTTGCTTTTTCAATCATCTGGTGAATCACCAGAAGAATTTCTCACAAATGAGGTTGATGATATCTTCAATTCAATTGACGATATCATCAACTTAACTGAGGTGATTTTATTTAAAAAAAAAAACTACCGGAAAAATCCCCAGAGGACCCTATAAGACCGACAAGGACCTAAGAGGGGTCTTTTGACCTTTTCTGTAGGTCGGTCAATATTGACCATTTTATAGTGTTCATTTCGTTCCCTTCTCCTTCTTTCTCCATTCCCCTTCCTAGCACCCACCTGCGCTGCACTTCCTATCCCCGCATTGCGCCTGTACTACTGCCCTGCACGCCCAGCCATCTCCTTCATTATTCTTCTCTTTTTTTTCTTTCCTTTTTTTCTCCCTTCCTTTCCTTCTCCCTCTCCGTCTTGTCTTCCTTACTCCCTGCTCTCCCTGCACTAATTGATGTGCTGCCACTGCACCCAAACCGCTTCACTCCACTGTCGCACATACTCTCATTTCCTCCATTCTCCTTCATAACATCAGCGCTGTCACCTTCACTACATTGCCCACCATTGCGCAACCATATCTACAGTAGCACCACGCTTGTAACCCCACGACGCCCACCTGCACTCACAGCCCACTCAAATTGCCTCCCTGCACTCACACCCCACTTACGCATAGTATACAACCCCCATACACTCACTTACTGCCCCCCACCCTATGACACTTAGACCCCCTTCTTCTTACCAAAGTCCAAACCCACTCAATGCTGACCCCATTTCTATACAAATCCTTGTATAAATACATAAATATATTTTAGGAAACAATTATCTTCGCCCCCCATCATCTCTATCTCGTATTTTGCTACTCTTTCCGTCATTCAAAAAGAACTTGAGGGCCCCTCCCGTCTGAACGTGCTAGTGAGTCCCCGTCGGTCCTATCAATTCCTATGAGGAATTTTCTGGTAGTTTTCCCTAAACTCAAACAACTTTGCCCTCATTTTATGGTTTTTCTCAATAAAACTGTTTAATTAAAATTTAAGCTTATTTTTTACCAGAAAAAAAAATAAAAAATAAAAAAAGCAAAAACCCTAAAAAACTTTCATAATCTCAGGGGCATGTCTGGCATGTGCCAACCACAGGATACTAAACTCCAACTCCAACTCCAACTCCAACTCCAACCATCTCTCTGAAAGATGGAAATTTTGATCAGAAGAACCCTCGCCTGCCCTCGCCTCTATCAACTCCTCCTCGAACACCAAAGCCCTTCTCCACTTTCAACTCTTCTCAATTCTAGGGTTTTCTCCTCGAATGCTACCGCCCCAGAGATCAACTACTCCATTTCAGATGAAATCCCAAACTTGAAGAAGTCACCATCATGTGAAGTAGAGAGATTGGCAAGAAACCATACATCCATTACGAACTCGAAGCATCTGAAAACACCAAAAGAAGACCCAGACCCCTCTGTCATAGCATCGAAACTTGGCAGACTGGTGTCTCTGTTCGAAAATCATGCATCCAATACGAACTCGAAGCATCTGGAAACACCCAAAGAAGACCCAGAAACCCCTGTCGCAGTATCGAAACTTGGAAGACTGGTGTCTCTGTTTGAAAAACCTACAAACCCTCCATCAAAATCTGATTTTTCAAAGAAGAAGAAGCAGAAGAAGAAAGAGGGAAATGGGGGGTCTGCAGAATCCGTAGTAGCTTTGGCAGAGGTGGAGTTCTCCAGTACAAAACAACTCTCCCCTGATATGATATTGTTCGTGAACCATTTGTTTGAGAAAGGATACTTACTTAAAGCAAATTTCTTGCAAGAGGGTCGTTTGGATGTTGATAGTCTGTCCAGCAGTTACGCACAGGGTTTCTTCAAGAATGCGGCTGAAAGGTTTGGTCGCGACCATCAGCATATCGCAAAGTGAGTGATTTCTTCTTCTTTTTCAAGTTTTAGAAATCTGTCTGTGGGAACTTGGGTAGATGGTTGATTTAGAATTGAAAGTTTAAAACTTTTTTTTTTATGTGTCCTCCTTTTGTTTTTGATGATGCAGTGCTGGTATTCAATTTCATTAATCTAATGTGTGATTTGTCCAGCAAAACTGTGAGATTTCTGGGGTACATTTTGATGCATGTGAGGTAAACTTACTTAGAACATATAGAAACTTAGATTCTTTTTTCTTATCAGTGAGGAAATTTGATTTTTTATTGACAAGGTAAGTTCACAAATGAGATTCAATCTCACAGTAAGGGTGTGCTTGTTCACATAATTGAATTCCTAGGAATTCTAAGACTCTGTATTTAAGTGGTTAAAATTGAAGAATCAAAGTGAATATCCAAAAATGACTGTGAAATAACCTCCCCTTTAATGAACCCGGCCATCACCCAAGTAATTCAAATCCTAGGGAAGTCAAGGTTGCATCCACCTCGCTACCTTATATCCTTTGCCCCTCTCCTCTTTAATAATCCTTTGGTGGAGCTCATTTGACCATGAATTACTATGTATTCTATGCGAACACACAGGCCCTAAGAGAGTAAGAATTGAATATAAATCATTAAAGAATCTATCAAGGGTAGGAAAGTGGGGATGGGATACTACTGATCCACTGAGCGATAGTTAGATTGGGTTGGGGACACTGGGTGAGAACCCTATTGCCCACCTGGTGGAGTAGTTGAAGGAGGATGTGTAGTTCTACACCTATGTAATATAAACCTAAACTATTTCTCTAAAAATATCTTATTTATATCGTAGGTGCTGTTCTATTACTCTCTTGCAAAACTTCATTGTATGACTCATAAGCTTACACCGGTTTGAATATTTCCTTCCATTTTGGGAAAAGAGACGAGGCATTCTCTCTTAATTCACTAGCCATATTTCTTCCTGTATTCAAAATTTTATTGATCAGTACAACTAAACAATCAATCCTAACTTTGTCCATTGGAAGTTGGAACACATTCTCGATGTATACTATTCGGTCCTAAGTCACCATTTTTCATCATCTTAGCTCAGATAGGATTTGGTTATATTCTTGATATTTCATTATTGCTTTGGATTTAAATTGTAATTTACTTCACTCGCATATTTCTTGTGTAAGGGATCTTTAAAATACACTCATATACCCCTGACCTCATTTTGTTTTGCCAAGATCTTTTTTATATTCATCTTCAATGCACTGTACATGATAAAGATATCTAGTTGTCATAGCAGGTTTTTCCCCTAAATTTTTGTGTGCGTGTGTTAACTTATAGAGTTTGAGGTCTATAATACTGTTTTCTTCCATTCTTTTAATAATGTTATCTTTCCATCAATATCCTTTTGGACTTATATATTCAACCACCAGGTTCTCTTATGTGTATGACTTCTCGTCCGCCTAGACTCTCTAGGTGCCTCTTTGGCAGCCAGTTTAATACAACCCACTATTTGATTCCACACAGCAGTTGAATTTAAATTTTTTGCGTCAATATTTTTTATAAGAATGCAGATGTATTTCCTTTTAAATTCTACCACCTTATTCTTGAATAATTCCTCACTTTTAGCAATAATATCCAAAATCAATCATTTTAGATTAACAGTTCTCTAGGCTTAAGAAAAAAGTACTGTCACTATTAACTACTTTTTATCACTTACTGAAAAATTTGGGGGAGGGAGAGAGACTGAAAGTATGGTATATTAGTCTTCACTCGCTGGAGTAGGGCTAGATGCAACGATTGTGTGAAAGCCAAGGTATACCTCCCCATCTGACTAGACAACCTCATATCCAACTGCCACTTATTTAGTGTATAATAATAGGTTGTTGGAAAATGGGATACTTTATGGAAATCGGATCTTTTTGGCAGTTTCTAGTTGTCTTTTCGTGAGTTCATTCTACTTATGAAAGTCTTACCTTGGCAGATTTAAACAAAAACAGTGAGCATCACTGAACATAGATAGCAAGTGCATCAGACTATGTTGTCAATGGTTGGGGGAGGAAGAAAGAAGAAACCTCAAGTTTGTTGGGAGCCCCTTCGTAAGGGCGTGTTTGTGTAGAGGGAAAGCCACAGAAAAACAGCTCACACAGTGTTGGACTTCCCCATCCTATTTCTACACCTCGTTTGGTGTAGCACGAATCTCCGCAGATATACTAAGATCTTCATGCGATTTTCTTGGAAAAAATAGAAAGTGAACCACCTTCGGACTTCCACTGTGTTACACAAACAAGCCCTAAGGGTTACTCAAATTTAATGTCGATGGAGAATCAAGAAGCAAACCATGATAAGCAAGCATAGAGAGGGTTTAAGAAATGAAAAGGGGAAGTGTTATGAAGTTTTTCAAGGCTTGTGGATGTTAAGCATTCTAATGAAGCAGAAGTTTTGGCTATAAGGGAAGCCCTCGGGATTTTTAAACAAACCTTTCAAGGTGGTTGATTGTTGGAGATTCTAGAAGTGCATGAGGTTGGGACTTGGGCAGCAAAAAAGTGCAGTGGACCGTGGAAATTAGAAACAATATGAGAGATATTTGGGATCTTGGCAGATGCTTAAGCTGCAGTTATTAGGTGGTTTATAGACGTACGAAGAGAACGGATTCTGTATGGGCATGGATTATTATAGTACTCATCTGACTATTACTTGATCTTTCACTTTGTAGTTTTTGTTTCTTTTTATGTTGGAACTTGGAAGATGTTCTAAGCGGGTGGCAATAGTGAGAGAATGCAATGCTCTGGTACTGTATATGCCTCCCGTGCTGGTCTTTTGCTGTATTTTTTTAATTTTTTATAGATTTTTCCTCTTTACCAATCAAAAGAAAGGTGCATTAGCTATTTAGCATTATAAAAAAAAAGAAGAAAGGTGCATTAGATTATGGAGTAAAACAAGCTTATCTACAACAATCCGTTGAGAATTGAGATACAATTAGTTGTCTAAATGAGCCCTAATGTATTTGTATTTCTTCGCTTTCTATTGGAGAAACAACACACTATGGTTCTATTCTCTTCATTTTTCAATATAACTGTTTACTTGTGTCATTCGTTTTCCTTTTTGTTGTTTTTCAAGTTTGGAATGAATCTTGAAATCTGATCTCCTGTGTTTCTTTCTTTCTAAGTTATCACCTTATCTGTGCTTCTCCAAATTCAAAGAGATTCGAAAGCAGTACTTCAATTTTTAAAACGAAAAAAGAAAAATAGGGAAGCCACAATAGCTCTTGAAAAAAACTGTGTTTTTTTTTTTTTAAGAGATCAACGAGTACGGAGGTAAAAAGTTCTTTTGTGTGGAGGTCAGCCAGAATTTAAAATTCTTCTGTATATTTGCTGAAAAGACCCTATTGACTTTGTGTACTTCAAGAAAGTTCCAGACTTATCAGCTGGTGTAGGAACTGAATGAAATACATGAAATGAGTGCCAGTACTTAACTGTTTCTTAACAATAGTTCATTAGTTTGATAGGTCCATGTTGACCTGCAAGGGACTGTCTTTAAGCTTGCATCATCGATATTGAGCTAATGAATTTTTCTGAATCTCCCTTGAGGGATGAGGGTGCATGAGGGCTTTATATTCCATTCAGAGGGGGCTGGGGGAATCTGCAGACATTGAAGCATAAAAATGTTAAAGGAAATGGAATCTGCAGACACTGAAGCATAAAAATGTTAATGGAAATCTAACGGCAACATTGATCATGGGACACATGACAAGCAGAAAAGGTTTAACTTGGACTTTGTGTGAGGACTGTGTAGCAAACTTTTCCTATGATTTGTAATAATGAGGCCCATCAACCACGTAGAACAGAATGGAGTCTTAAGCATGTCTCGACTTCACCTGGATAGTCAGATATAGTTGGTATAACTCAATATTGACAATTATAAGCACTGTCATGGAGTTCTATGCTTGATCTCAACCAATTATCTCGAACTTAACAACAGAACAGGGTGTAGATTTGTAGGTTTCATTCTTTTTTATTATGAATATACTTCGGAAAAAAAAATGTTGTGTTTCTGTTTCTTCTATTTTTTATTCTAATTAATTGATAGTTCATGTCTAATATTATCATTTGCATAGTTGAGATATATAAGTGGTCTGTCTTAATAAATTGAACCATATCATTGCTATCTGTGTTTTCATACTCAATTGTCCATTACATCTTCCCAGAGCGGTTCCTTTTTCCCTGTGCTATAGCCTGATATTCATGCTTTTGCAGGTGGTTGTCTGGCAGTGACTTGAAAAAAGTCACCCTTCTCGGCTGCCCGTCTGTCGAGCATAAAACTGTTCTTGCTGCTAAAAACTTGCGAAGTTTCTTCAACATTGAGGAGGATACTGTAAGTAGCTTGAAATCTATGGACTTCTAAGCACACTGCTCAGTGATTATATCCTTATGTTATTTGTGCCATGCTTTCAGGTATGTGAACCATGTGAGTTAAAAAGCTCATGCAAATTCATGAAGCAAAGAGTGCACAAAATGGAGAAATTGGATTTGGTAGATGCATTGAGGGTCCTTACAGTACATGCCTCGAATTCTGGGCCTCAGCAGCTGGCATTATCCAATGAAATGATGGAGTCTGTCAACAAATTGCTGAAGGAGGTGGTTAATCTCAGCAAATAACAACACAAGCTTGTAGGTCTTTGCCAGGATGTTTCAGGTATATTATTTCAGCCGTACATTTCAGTAGTTCATGTGTTAGGCCATGTGGATGGGCCATGGTTGGACTGCTTTTTCCCTAGACCCTCTCAATGCACAGATAATAGATGCATATGATGGCAAATGGTTTACATCCAAGTCTAGTCTGTGAATGGTTATGATATGGTTCCCTACTCGTTACTCATGTGGCACCTTGGAGGCCACATTGTTGCATTCCTACTATCCTAATCAATCAATCCCTTCTCTTTTCTCTTCTATTTTTGAAAAAATATGTACATGCTTGCAGCAAGAGGAAAACTCTAGTCTGTGAATGGTTATGATACGGTTCCGACTCGTTACTCATGTGGCATCTTGGAGGCCACAGTGTTGCATTTCTACTATCCTAATCAATCCCTTCTCTTTTCTCTTTTTTCTTTTTTTGAAAAAATATGTACATGCTTGCAGCAAGAGGAAAACTCTACTGGGAACCTGGCTGCAGGGCACATCTCAATTTATGCCGATCACTGGGCTGGGGGGAATTAGAAGGTCTGGATTAGGGGTGACCCCAGAAGGGCACAATCTTATGATCATTACCATCTGTTTAGGGCCCCTGAAGTCTAATGGTTTTGTGTCATTTGCAAGAACCATTGAACTTGCGAACCACTATGTTGTGCACTAAAATTGAAGAACTCCAGGGCCAATTTACTGTTTACTGTTCTCAATAGATTCGTGAAACTCAAGGGCCCTTGATCAGATGGTTATAGTAATAAGATCATTTCCATGTGGAGCCCCCACACCTAATCCAGGATGGGCCTTTCAACCCCACCCAAAGTGATTGGCATGAACTGAGGTGAGAGACATGGCTAGATTTGCAGCCTGGTTTGCAGCCAAAACTTCTCTCCTTGCAGCAAAAGCTATAGATCTGATCCATATTGGTTGCCTTTGTTTCTGACATTTACCGCAGGGTTCTTGGCAAAAGAGTAGAGCTTAAGGACATGAATGAGACATTGGGCTGTGTTTTTACCAAGGATAGAAGCATCCATCGTTGAGGAGATGAATGCCTCTTCTTTGATCAAATATCCTGACAATAGTGATAGCACTTTGAGAGATGGTTTCCAGATGAATTGCAATGGTGAATTATCTTGTCTTTGTTTCGTGGTGCTCCTCTCATGTCATAAACCAGAAATATCTGCAGAGTTGTTAACAATGTTTGTATTTCAATTTATTGCTAGTCAGTCCGAGCTCAAGATACCTTGGGCATAAATTTTGGAACTACCCACATGATCAGAAAACCTTTGGCAAACTTCATTTGTAATTTTTTTTTTTTTAGCATTTTCTACAATATTGCATGAGATTTCGCTATGAATCTGTTTTTGTGGGTTGGTAAGCAGTTCTTCATTATCACCATCCATAGTTTTATCACTGCTGCTGGCAAGTGCAATTAAGCTAAATATATTCAGTCATTTATTTCTGTTGGTCAGATCAGTTTGTGATGCAAATAGCCTGAAATGTCATTAAGTTGACGATATTGATCTGTGTCTCTGAAATTCTGGAGTGTGTTGCATCAATCCGAACCCATCAACTGCTGGACCAACTCATGGTGGCTGTTCAGAGTCATTACCCACTTCCAAATCTAATGTTTTTCATATTAGTGTGGGCCCTTTAATTAGTCCTGCAAATTTTGACACGCGTCTTGCTCTATCTATATTTAGTGGCTAGGATTTGGCCAACTTTGAAAGCCTCAAAACAGTATTTCCTTTGATTGGATGGTTTTGCACATAGCCAGGTCATACAAGGGGTCTTTCAAGCACCTAAATCCCCATGATTGTCATGTTATGAGTGAGTTGACAGGATGGACCACTGCAAGCCAAGCTGAATGAATGCCCATTGGTTGAGGCATTAGTGGGAGGGTCCTAGATCATGTTTTTCTTCTGTGCTTATAAAATCAAGGTGGCCTTGCAGTCTGCAGTTCCTTTCCCAACCTGCCTTTTTTCTTTGTACCCATGCTCTTCATCATGGATAATGCCAAGAAAAATCAGCCTATGGAATTTCAAGTGGAATCTATTCCATGGCAGTACCAATTTCAGAAAAGAGGCAAAAATCAAAATGAAAGGGTGTTTTTTTTTTTAATCTAAAAAAATTCTGAGAATTGCATTTTATCAACCAAACGTAGAATTATGAGATATAAAAATTCACATCAACCCAGTTTACTGCAACAAAGGACGAATTTCATATAATTTGTGAACCAAAAGGACAAGGGCCATAGACTGCTCTTGCCATTCCTGAAAATGCCCCACTGTTAGCCTTTTGATATTGACTAGTTGGGGGTAACAATAGTGGTGCCCATATAATCTACTTTATTATCTCTACTTTTCTACCTCAATCATTATCCTCCAGTGGCAGGAAGTGGGCCTTGGTTGCTTTTGACTTGTAGGGGAGGTATGATCAACTGTGGCCCAATTTCCATCACCTTCTTATCTTGACTGATAAATTTTGCTCAGATCCAGCAAAGTAGCAATAGCTGTTTGACACTCATAGTTGCTATCCACAATGTTAGGATCATCATTTCCCATATTATGATTATGTATTTTGGTGGTTATGGTGGTGCACTGACTAGGCTCAATTATTCACTCTGAAGATATATAGTATTTGTGGGGGGTCATGATACAGTAATAATGTTATCAAAATGGCACCCACCTCAAAAGTATTTATTCAATTACAACTATCATGAAAGAATTCTTGGGTTCAATTCAACCATCAGTGAAGAATGCACGAGTGCACCTGTGACACTTGTCTCCATCACATGGTAGTTAGTTGCATCATCCATCCCTCCTCACCATCCATCAATACAATCAATTTTTTTTTCTATAGATCCCATCATACCAAACAATACCTACCATGCCCAGTAAAGCCATAATAATAAGACACAAGACAACTCCATTTTGTATGAGCCTTTTGTTTTAGTTCATGATTCACTTTCCTTTTGTGAAAAAATTGTGTAGAATGATCTCGGATGAGTGTTATAGGAAGGCCATGCTTGTCTACGTACAAGAGACTACTAGATGCATGCCAATCATAGGAGAAAATTATAAAAGATATACATGGATCTTGACTTACTTGGATTTATCTTATTTGGGCCCATAAAAGAACTATTTTGTGACGCCGTAGAGTCTCACATCGAAAAGAGACTGGGGTTATATATAAAGCTTGCATCCTTATCTTGCAAGAGGCCTTTTGGTTGATTGAGGCCTATCAAAACCAAAGCGGACAATATCATGCATGGCTATGGGGTGGGGATTTTTGGAACGTTCATGTCCTAAGGAGTCATTTGCCTTTTACACGTGATATTAAAATGGATTTACATATGCAATGTTATGTGTAAGTGTGAAACACATTACCATGTTTGTCAAACTCATCATTTTTCACATGAGAAAATGAGTATACCCAATGGTTTAACATTTGTTTGGATTTTTAAGACTTTTTCACAAATTTATCAAAATCCATGAAAAATGAAGATATTAAACTTTATGTCTTGATGTTTATCATTAATACAGGGATATTGAACGGTTTGAATCATAAATTGGGGCCCACAAAAGTCCAAAAATTTAAATCTATTGATTGAGACTTTTTTACAAATGACTCAATATCTATAAATATTTAACATAATCAGCTTAAGATCTTGTGGCTCATAGGAATTGAAAAATAAATGTCTTTGATGGGCCTTACAAGTGAAAAATGGAATGTGTAAATCACTGTACCTTTTGGTTGAGGGGTGTGAGTCACTTTCACACCTCTTCAGATGTGAAAACTTCAGTATGTATTGGCAATATTTACACATTTACGCACCGCATGTAAAAATTAGTAAAAACTAATGTATGATGCATAACCATCGAGCGCATGGAAATCATTTATGGGCCGTTGTATTTGTTGTTTTACATAAAAAGTTCTGATGTATGTTGGTGTTGTAATGGCCGAACGGAAGGAAGTTCTTAAACCATGATCCTGTCTAGATCAATCTTGGGCTCGGGGTTCAAATCACATCACATCACATGAAGCAAAGTAAATAATACAAAGCTAGCTGTCCCTTTGTCTACTTGTCTGATGCATCTGTATATTGAATGCTACTAGCTGAATGTTTAGAAGAGATAGAATGAACATATCAAGGTTTCATAGCCTTATTGGATCAAACTTTTTTCGAGTACCTTGCGTATGCAAATATGAATGGCGATTTGTGAGGCATTTTTCTCGCGGCCACCTCAAGTGAATCAATGAGGGTCCGCCACATCACCGTGTAAATGCTTCCCTGGTGATGTGGCGGACCCTGATTGGCTTTCTGTGGGAAAAATAGCTGTGAAGGTTTTGCCTCAATTCATAACCTTCACATTATTTAGAGAGTACTCCGTTTTTTTTCCCCTCTATTTTAATGACATTCATAGCTATTTGACTCAATAGGATTAAATACTGGGTGGCAATCATTTAAACCCACACATACACACAATGGGCAAATTTAAATCGATTTTTCCAAAAAATAAATAAATTTTGAAATGTTTTCTAACACAAAAAGTACAGAGCAAAGCCACGCGCAACTCAACTAACTCCCTGGTAGGTAATTTAAAGAGCACTCTTGAGAAACATGTCTATTTAATTCTCATTTCAAACTTCCTTACCCTGTACACCACTTTACTCATTTACAAATTTATATTTTGTAATACCACATCTGCTCTTACTGTGAATATGCGTTAAGTCTAGTTCGATATTCTCTGTCTTCTGATTTTAAATCTTAAAAATATCAACAATATGAAAAATATAAATCATATTATTAAAAAAAAAATTAAAGACTTTTCTTTTTTGTATTCCCTCATTTCTATTTTTATCTTCACATAAATTTCTCATCTATGATATTTTGGAAATATCATAACATTATTGGGGAAATATATAATATAATTTGACATGTTTCATTTTCTATGATATTTTGTAAAATATCATAACATTATTGGGAAAATAAGCACCAATAATGTTTTTTTGACGTCGAACAAGCAAAAAACATGAAAGAAGAAAATCATATGATCGATTGGACGGTAGCCCTCGTGCTGAATAAAACGAAATTTAGTTTGGGCCCCACCCAAGGATCTAGTCTCGATCTTTACCTAATATGCATACGTGCTTCATTAAAATATCTAAGGTTTCATTTGTAAGTTAAATACAGGGATTGTACCCACAGAATTAATATTAAAAAAGACAAAAAAAGGTTCGGATGCTCTGCTGTAGCTATGACACTGAAATCGTTTTAAATTTCTAAAACTCTATTGTAGGGTATAAATAAAGAAAATTTTGACCGTTCTAGATGTTAACCTCATCCCATCTATATCTAAATCCTCAAGTTTCAATTCAAAGAAGTGGATCCCACCATTCGTTGGATCCCACCATTCGAGCACATACTTTAGTAATCAGTTTTATGGTGGGATTCATCTCAAATGATCCGGACTTAGGATGGTGGATCTGGACTCAAAGGATGGGATTCATCTCAAACGATCAAGATTATCTTTATGTGGGCCCAAGATGGAGGATCCAGACTCAAAGAAAACACTATCAAAGACTTCGGTCAAAGGAATGACCGAATAGTCAGGACTACGATTCCTCGCTCTTCTGAAATTAGAGGTCCTGGAATCGATCCCCAATTCCCCTTCTTTAAGTTTTGAAAGTTGAGTCCACGAGTGCTACGATCTCGGGACTATAGGGGTTTTATCCGGCCTTTTTTTAGACTCGAAGAGATTACACTAAGTTTAAAGGATTGAAAACCTTATGTTAGAAAAAAAAATAATAATAATAATAAAAAAGACAGACTTCAGTCAATGGGCAAAATCTTGAAACGAATACTGGGGAAACTTTCTCGCCAGGATCGGTGTTTTTGGAGGGGGCATTCACGTAATATCACCATCGTTTCTTTATTCTTTCCATTTCGCACTTTCTTTCCCAGTGCCCTGTGAATAGGGATGGCAGTGAACCGGGGAAAAACGGGTATTCGTCCAAACCCGCCCCGTTTGGACCGGGGATGGACTATACGTATTGGACGGTGGACGTATACGGGGATACCCGTATAAACCCGTGCGGGGATGGAGGTGGGGATGGACTTACCCTTACCCCCGCCCCGTCCCCGTTACCCGCTAAATAAATAAATAAATATATATGTAGCGTACCTATGGTGTTATGACATTTAGTGATTTAGGTGCTGTTGTTTTTCATAGGAATGTATGTATCAGGTGTTCGTGGCAGCAATGATTGGTTTGATTTCGCTGTTATGTATATGATTTTATAGGAGTAGTTCTCTATTGATGTTCGTGTACTGAAAGTGTCATTATATTTCTCATACCCTTGATTCAGGTGTGATCTCCTGTTGCAAGGAAGCTGGGGGAAGGCTAGAAAAAAAAAAGGCTTAGGCTTAGGCGGGTACGGGGGAAGCGGGGACGGGGATGGGGATTATAAATTTACCCGCGAACGGGGATGGGGATGAAAATTATACCCGTTAGCGGGGGTGGACGAAGATTTTTTAAGCGGGTACGGGGATGGAGACCATGCCCCCCGCCCCGGTCCATTGACATCCCTACCTGTGAATGGCGAGCATATCCGACCACATGGGGCCCACCCACCGCTTTCAGATGGCGTGGCTCAACCAAACAGTAGTCCATGACTCCATCCCACGCCAAAACCAAACCGGACCGAAACGTTTCCGTTGATGCTGATGCACACTCACACCTTCTCGTATCTGCGAGCGTGCGCGTAAACTGTGGGGCCCGCAAAGTGAAGGGGCCACGGGTTTTCCACCTCTTCGTGTGAACGGACCGTGCGATCGAGCGACACGTGTGCGAAAAGTGATAACATGGTAGGTGGTGGGCCCCACTGCCGCAGATCCGTGTCAGGACGGCAGGCGTTCTCCATGTCGACGCAGTCGGTATCGTGGACCTTCCCACCTTTGCTTAGGCAAGAGGCTAAAACCAAGAAAAAAAAACGTTAATGACCAAAATACCCTCGTGATAAAAATCCATAAATCCTAGTACTTTTGTCAAATCATTTCAAAAACTTACCTGTGTTTTTCTCATCATTATTTTCTCATAACTGTGTAGTGGTAACGGAACATTTGGAGAATCTCAGATAGAGAACAATGAATTTAAACCGAGGAACATTCTAAAATTCAGGATTTAAACAGCACGAGACTAAGCTTAACAAATTTCGACCACCTACTTGGCTAGTTTTGGGGCCGTTTGTTGACTAGAATTTATATTTAGTGGTTGTTTGAAATTTTAAAATGCTAATATTTAAAATGCCGTCAAATTCTGAAATTCTAAATTCATTATTTCATTCATAGCCTGAATTTTTGTCTGAACTTCTGGAATGCTGTCGTCCCTCTCCCGAAATTTCTGTGCTAAGTGAGATTTTCAAATTCTCCTTGTTAAAGTAATTTTTCAAATGCTGAATGTTTTTGAATTTCAAATGTCTGAAATTTTTAAATGCCCAAGAATTTTGGTAATGAAATACATAATTCCTGACTAGTAAATAAACGGAGCCTTAATAATAAAGAACAATGAATTCCAAGGGATACCCTCCGCATCTCCATTATGGATTTTCTGCAATAAAAATTCTTAGTATAAATATTTGCAACCAAACAAGCCGAACGATTACACTGTGAGTTCCGATGGCCACTAGAGAGAAGGGCCTCTTACCTCAGTTGTAGGAGTCACTTGCCACTTTTCCTAGACTAAAAGACTCTTCCGTCACTCAAGACAAAAAAGGGTACCCTGTTAAAAGAGCAAAAAAAAATTTCAAGCTTGCCAAATTTATCATTTTATAGCTGAAATGACAAATATTTTTCTGAAATAACTGTTTCACACCTTCACCTCTCTCTATATCTACAATCCGGGTGAAACCAGGTCTAAAGCAATGTCCATGAATTACTTCTTTTTTTTCTCCACCTTTTTGTATTTTGACTGCTTAATCATATCTTATCACGTGCAGAACGGCCACCAATTCTTATAAATTGCCCACTTTATCCTGTCATTTTTCACATTTTACCCATCTCATATTTGTGAAAAACCCTCTACACTAGAGCGGTCGGGGTAAAAAAATCATGTTATGGGTTAATAAATTTGTATTAGAATTATCTCAATCCGTACACGACTCATTAAATAAATGGGTCAAAAAATCAAACACAAACACGACACGATTATTTAACGGGTTATACGACACAGCCGGTTAACCCGGTTAACCCATTAAATAATCGTGTCTATTCGAACCATGTCAGTTAACATGCACTCTTTTCCTGATGAAATGAAAGTGAAGGAGTTAAAAAATGATCTTCTATATATGGGGTTTAGGATTTCACTTCATATTTTTCAAACTTATAAAAATACCATTTATGTATGATGATGCCAAAAAGTGGTTTTCGGGCACCACCGGTCAAGTGATTGGTAAATGATGTGAAATTAATGAAGAGAGAGAGAGTTTATAGTGGTTCGGTCATTGTGACCTACGTCCACTTAAATGGATTCCTTTACTACTTCGGGGAGGAGATTACAAGGTAGTCAGATACAATGATAGTGAGAAAAATCCATCCTTCCTCCGTTAGTAGGACTCTCCTTTTATAGTCTTTCCCCAACGGGTGGGGAGGATCTCCCGCGATCTCAAACGGTGTACGCTCCAGTTTGGTGGAGTCTCCCGCACTGTCCTCAACAGATGAGCAGATAAGATCTCTTCCGCGGGACTTGGTGAAAGCCGGTAGATGGAACGACGCGTGTGCTGACTCTGTCATTCGATGGATCCGGACCCGGCCCTTAACGGGTAGATGACGACCCGGGCTCATCATGGACTTGGATCAGTTGGTCTTGACCCGCTATCATGGACCGAGCTGTTCGGGCCTAACTCGTCACTACGGACCGAGTCATTTGGGCCTGTCCCATCAATGTATTTTATAATTTATGACATTTATTATTAGACGGGTTGTATCGGATTGTTAAGAGATTATCGACTTTATTTGTTAATATCCCACTAATTTAACTTGTTAACGGGTTCGGCTTATTAACGGCACAGACCCAATTAAAAAACTATCAAACTCTTTAATAACGTGTGAATTCGTGTCTTGTTGACAGATTATCCGGCATCTTTACAGCTCCACACTCTTCCTACGTATTATATTAGATCCCAAAGCTCCAGTGGCACTTTCGTGAATCCAGACTCAACAATGACTTATTTTGAACAACGTTTTGTATTTAGCTCAACTCCCGTAACCCCCCTCCTTTTATCTTGTTTCATTTCGCAAGCCGTGATTTACGACTTTGCTGGTTTTCCGAGTCGTAATTTGCGACTTTACTGGTTTTCCGTTTGGTTTTTTGCCAAACACCATCTCGTGATCTTTCATTTCCACGAAGAAGAAGATTACAATCGAAGAAGATTCCTCTCTCTCTCTATATATATATATATATATATATTCTTCCACTTTTCCAATTGAATTCACCGAGTATAAAGATTTCGGATTTCCAATTGAATTCCTCTCTTCTTTTGTTTGCTGATTCTGGAGAAACTGATCTGGTTTTCGGACAGAAATCTTTGCTGCTTTTAGTCTTCGAGAATGGTTTTCCAGGCGATTTTGTCAGATGCAAGCTTATGAAGGTATGACGTCTGGAACGAGGCTTCCGACATGGAAGGAGCGAGAGAACAACAAGAAGAGGGAGAGGCGGAGGCGAGCGATCGCCGCGAAGATCTACGCCGGGCTGCGGATGTACGGAAACTACAAGCTTCCGAAGCACTGCGACAACAACGAGGTGGTGAAGGCCCTCTGCGCCGAGGCCGGCTGGACGGTTGAAGAAGACGGAACCACCTACAGAAAGGTAAACAAAACAAAACAAAACCTGATTCATTCCATTGTATTCTAATCTGCGCTCCTAGCGCTCGATAGTGCTTCGGTGCCGGCGGGAACTAACGTGCGCCCGTCCGCTCCTGCCTTTCTTCCCCGATTCGATCGGAGGATCAGCTCGTCAGGAGGTACCGCTGTCGTGCGCACGTTAGACAGACCGGCGCAGGTTAGCTGCGTCCGTGATCTCATCGAGTGGCAAAAGGTCCGGGCCTTGCTTTTGCGAAGGAGCATGGAGAATGAAACGGGGAGTGACTTTCTTTAGATGGCGCATTTTAGCATTGCGCACGATAGACGGACCGGCGCACGATAGACGGACAGGCGCACGTTAGATGCTTGGACGTGTCCCTCTAGGGGGTGGCGGAAGGTCCGGCCTTAAGGAAATGGACGAAAATGCCCTTGCTTTTTGAGGAAAATGTCTTGTGTGAAGGAGCATGGGAAGTCCAATTATTTTGGATTTGGAGGGTACTTTTGACAGAGTCAGGGCCAAAATCTCGCGTCATCCTTATTCAACGAAGTTGCTTTTTTGCGGCATCGTATTCCCTTTCAATCTCTGTGACCTGGCAACGTGGTTCCAGTGAAAAGTCCTTTATCTTGTGTTGTTGTAATTGACAAAACAGCCCCAAACGATCTGGATATTTTTAGATACAAAGAGGTCTATGTTGAGGTTAGTTTGGTCCTTTCGCACGTGCCCACAGTAGACTTAGTAGCTGTAGATTGGCCATTGATCTGAGATGTGAACCGCTTGATTCGTTTTTGGGATCGTATTCTTTTGGGGATCGTTTCATGCCACCGTACCTATGATTCCATGTCAGTTTTGGGGGTTGTGACCGTGGACTGGGCCTTGACCAGACTTGTGGATGTAGGTTGCTTTGGGGGTCTGGTCAACCTCAGGAGAAATATCTCTCTGGTCTTTTTGGACCGATCTGTCTTTTTGGGTGCATGAGATTCCATTTTTCATAAGGTCTTTCAAAAATGTTGCATCCAATAAGGATAGCGTAGTGCTTGATCTGAGAATTTGTATCACCCCCACTTCAATGAATAGTGAATGGTGTAATTCCACCCCATTGACAGTGACATTCACATTTAGGATTGATTAATTCTTGGTGCATTACACTCTTTTCACCCTCTGTTTTTCTTTCTGGGGCAAATGTTAATAGGGAAATAGTCGTGATCTATATGAAATAAAGGCAAGTGGCCAAAGTTGGCCTGTCCATCCACTGATTTAGTTCTATTTTTATGCATTGAACAATGCAAGGGTGTGTGTCACTTCAATTTTAAAGCTGAGCCACGCCTGTAGCATATTCATGGGTGTGTGTGGTATCAATGACTTGGACAAACAAAGGTAGGTGGTGGGTCAATGGAAGTCACCAACATGGGAGTTTCTTATGTGGCATCTGAGAACTAGCATAACAATATTTCCCAACTAAGCATAATAACCCGTGCTCGGCACTTATGACCAATATTTATGCATTAAAAAAAAAAAAACCATAAATCATAGAAAGAAAATAAATGAATAAAAAGTTACCATGATGGGACAAGAAAGAATTAGAAGAACAAAAGAAGAAAGGGAATGATGGAGTTTTGGATAGAAAGAGAGATATAGAAAATAGGAATAGTGTGGTGGTTTCAAAGGTAGTTTGTATGAGATAGCTGTAGTGAAAACTGAAAGGATTCCAAATTGTAACTGACGGTCAAAATTCAATTAAAAAACCTCTTAGCTTAATATATTATAATGGAGTAGACATGTTTAATTTAGACACACGCAAGAGTCCTGAATTGTCTATTTGAAGTGGTATCCGCAGTGTTTCCTTGGTTGGCTTTTAAGGTTCATGACTTTCCATGCTTTGGCTGTGGCCGGGATCAACATACAAGCGCCACATTTTCTGTATTATATGTTTCCTCAAATCAATGATATTTGTCAATATGTTTACATCCAAACTTATTCTCTCATTTTTCATTCCCTAGGAATATGCAGAAACATTCCAGTGTAATATGTAATGATGCCAAGAGAGCCTTATTATAGTGGTAGAGATGTGCTGAGCTATCATCTGCCAGACTTTATACTGGTGCACTGCTAATTTAGATTGGCATATTACATGCTTTCTGGCTAATGGTATTTCTTCCATTTTTGTTTCAGGGATGCAAACCACTGGAGCGCATGGATGTCATGGGCGGGTCAGCATCCCAAAGCCCATGCTCATCGTATCACCCAAGCCCGTGTGCCTCCTATAACCCAAGCCCTGCCTCATCCTCCTTCCCAAGCCCTGCCTCATCGTATGCTGCCAATGTCAACACTAGTGCAGATGGCAGTTCCCTCATCCCATGGCTGAAGAACCTCTCCTCTGCATCTTCCTCATCATCCAAGCTCCCCCATCACCTCTACATCCATGGTGGTGGCTCCATAAGTGCCCCTGTCACCCCTCCCTTGAGCTCCCCCACAGCTCGGACCCCCCGATTCAAGACAGACTGGGATGACTCTTCTATGGCTCCCTCTTGGGGTGCACATGACTACTCCTTCCTACCATCTTCCACCCCTCCTAGCCCTGGCCGTCAGGTCCTCCCAGACTCCGGATGGCTTTCTGGGATCCGAATTCCAACTGGTGGACCATCCTCCCCTACCTTCAGCCTTGTCTCTGCCAACCCCTTTGGGTTTAGGGAGGAGCCCATGTGGACACCAGGGCAAAGTTGTGGTGGGTCGCCCATGTGGACACCTGGGCAAAGTGGAACTTGCTCCCCAGCTGTAACTGGAGCACCCATCCCCACTGAGGTGCACATGTCAGATGGGGCTTCAGACGAGTTTGCATTTGGCAGCAACATGATGGGTTTGGTGAAACCATGGGAGGGTGAGAGGATCCATGAGGAATGTGTGTCAGATGAGCTAGAGCTGACGCTTGGGAGCTCCCATACCAGGTGCAACGGCACAAATAATGTGTAATGAGGGAAAGGTGCTGTGTCTTATCTTCTTGTTTGTTTTTCTTCTAATGTTGTGGTTTCATACGAGCAGACAGTCATTGTTTGTTGGTTTATCTCCCTCTTTGGGAAAATGCTGCTTGTGGTTATTGTGCTTTATGACTTTGATTTGAGGTGTTTTGGCCAAAGGGTGATTGTTATTGAAGTGGCAACGAGAGGTGGCCGAGGATGATTTGAGTACCAGTTTTCTTTTTCTTTAATCGTGTTTATCTTAAGAATATATAATATATCTATGTATAGTGTAGACTCCAATGTGGGATTTTACCCCATCTTTTTCCTTCAAATATGTGATAAATGACTAGCATTAGTTGAATTTATTTTCAAAGTGGATCTTCATTGTTTTTTCTTTGGTTTTGATTCATGGTCAACATGTGTAACAATCCTGTAGATTAGATATGGATTTTATATGTTTCTGCTTTCTCTTTTTGGATAAACTATAGCACATGTAAAGAGGATTGATTATTTGTAGGTGAGCCTTTCATCCATAAAACTGCAGCTCAATGTCGTTTTCTGTTCAGAGCTGATCTATTGCAGAAAGTAGGAGGATGGATCAATCCTGTCCATCTGACCTGCTGTAGAGTTCTATTATTGAATGCGGGCTATCTATAACTTATCTACAGTTTTTTAGATAGTATGTGATGGAATCTTGGGCCATGGCTTGTTGGTGGCAGGTCAAATCCATGGCTCCAATCATACTGAACATATGCCATCCATGACAAGATCAAGGCCATGTCGTGAAAACCTCCAGCAGCAATTTTGTGATTTATCATGTTAAACAGTACTATTTAAATGCAGGGCTGTTTGAGTAGAAAATTATGAACCACTGTGTGATGATCAACCAAAAGTGACATAATATATACGAGCCCCGGGAATAAAAGGTGGCTAGCCATATAGTAGTGATTTGGAATTTCAATCCATGGAAAAAAAAATAGAAATATATTCTTCAATTCTTGTGCAGTCATAGAGATGATACTTTATTGAAAAAAATTATGAACTTGCTTATCAAGCTTAAAACTGAAGCGTCAATTGTTATGCTAGGCGTTCATTTAACCCATTCATGGGCGAATCTGAGACGCTCTGCAGTGTATGTTTGACCTTTGTGTCAAAGTAATGTTATTGCGAAAGAATAAATTTATCCAGAGCACTGTTTGTTATTTTTAATTTTGTTGGAAGAATGATCAAGCAAACATAAGAGAACAGGTGAATAACGCATCTTAGGTTGCAATTGATTTAAAATAATTGATTCAATGGCGTGATCACCATTTTATTTATACCCCCATAAATGGAGATTTGCTTGTGAAAATATAATGAAACAGGTAAAAACCGCTTGAATTAAATCATTTGACTCTTTTCTAAAAAAATTGATCCTATAATCTTATATCTCCAACATGTAATGCCCATTTACAAAAAAGAATAATAATGATAAATAAATAAATACATCTAATGCCTAAAAGCATCTTATACAATATACTTTATTTTTTTTATACTAAATTGTCATTCACTTTATCTCTCGCGACATCAAGACTCAATCGTGAATGCATTGAAGCATTTCACAACTCATTATTTTTTATTCAACTCTCAAACTCGCTGGTTTATTCTAGACATCATGAGATGTTCATTTTAAATTCATATTCTAAAGCGATAAACGTGGAGAAAAGCATCCTCAATTTTAGAACTAATCCTCCATAGAAAGTAGTTAAAGTAGGGTTACGAAGAGGGAAAGGAGAGGAACACAATGTTTTTTTTTTTTTTTTTAATGAAATGATCAATTTTTTTTAACTGAATCTCCACATATTGTACTAAGAGGAGGGTCGCAATGCATACATTCACTATTGAACAAACTCAAAATGGAATGGCTAAGCTCATACATTCACGAAAAACCATGAATTCAGTTTCATAATTGTTATTAAAACCTAATGCACTTGTATGTGTCATATTTGGGAAAACTTTAACTATTGAACTTGCAAGTCTCTTATCGACATTGCGAGTTGATTATTGACGTCGTGAGTTAATCATCATGTTAATGTCCAATTCATATTTGAAAGTGAAAAAAGTGAGGAGAGCATTCTAAACTTTGGAGCAAATTCTCCATAGATTGTATTAAAAATAAGGTTATGATGAATACATTAACAGTTAAAACAAAGTCATAGTGAAATTATTCAACCCTTACTTCACGTATTCTTAAGCTCAACATGACATTCAGGTCCTTTGGAAAGTTTCAAGCGAGGTTAATAGGCTTGAGTTAGTTTTCTACTCATTGTAGTAAGAGTATATTAAGAATGAGGACATTATTTGAGTTTATAACAATATAAATCAGTCTAACATGATAGAGAAGCATAATGAATGCTAGAGGCATGTTGGTGAATGGAATTGAATAAAAGTAGAAAATTCGAGCTCGCGAATAATGTTGGGCACATATATTGACACTAAATTTTGAACTTTTGAGTATTATGCCTCTAACCTGCAAGTCGTGTCTCAAACTTGCCAGTATCATGTATTGAACTAGCGAGAGATGAAGTGAATGGCAATTTGGTCCATAAAATAATGAAGTGTATCATATCATATGCTTTTGGGTATTACAAGTATTTTGAGATGTTTTTAGAGGTACATGGACATTTGAGCCCCCCTAAAAAAAATAGAATGCAATCACAATTGACTGCATAAAAGCAATTAGGGCTCCTTTGGAAATCCCAAACAATTTGATTTAATTCAGGTGTGTTTGAAATAGAGTTTATATGATAAATTTGTACGTATATATTTTTTTATTGTAAACAAGTTTGTCAATATTACTTTTATTGTACCATAAATTTATCTTTTTCAGTAGAATTATGCATACCATGCATCTTACAAAGCGACCCATTTCTAAATTACTCTAATTGAAACTGCCCTTTCAATTAACCACCTCAAAAGCAATCTTTTTTTAACTTTCAAAACCTCTACAATTTGTGGTTATGGATTCAAATAAATATCTAATTCTCCAATTATTCAAAGGTTCTCACCCATAAAAAATTAAGTTTGAAACTTATTTTAAGTTTCGATTCATTAATGAATCTTTGTTCGTTCCAATTCACATTCCGAATGGTAAATGGGTCCGGTTCCAAATCCATACAAGTTCCGATCGTTTTGTTATATTTTTCTCAAATCTTAGATGCTCTATTTATTGATTATATCAATCAAAATATAGAACCTCTGCACCCTGTAAAAAATAAAAGATGAGGTTTTATTTATTTATTTATTGGTTTCCTTGAGATCCTTATCATTATTTTTCTAACTCCAAGGGGTTGGCCGAGTGGTCTGGACTACGATTCCTCTATTTTTCGAAACTAGAGGTTTTGGTATTACCTCCTAGTTTTCTCCTCTTTTAAAACCGAAGCTTAAATCTACTTATGCTCCCACCCAAGGCCACATGGGTTTTACCCCCATTCTCTCAAAACAAGAGAGAATAGTCCCGCTGAAAGAATTGGAATCCTTGTTAGTTAAAAAAAGAAAAAAAATCATCATGATTCTCAAAAACAAGCGGAAAACATGAAAATTCGAAAATATCCACTTACAAATGCACGTACACACTCTCACAATTGGTCTAGTCTAGTGTAATAACTGGTTCTGATTTCACTACTTTTAAACGGCGACCACAGATAAAAACGCGGAAATACGTTACGCTACGCTACGCATCCTCTCGCCTTCTCCTCTAATCCTTTTATTTTCAGGTGAGCAAATAAAATCCATATATGCTCCCTTGCTTTCTCTCTCTTATCTCCTTTCCTTCTCACCTCTTCTTTCCATCATTCCTCTTCGACGAAACCCTAATTTTTCTTCGATTGCTTCGATCTCTTCCTGTAACTTCTTCCATCTTCTTAAAGTTTCAATCTTTATTTCACCAGGTACAAATCCCTAATCATCTATCGATTTGTCTCTGAATCTCATCTCCATCAGCATCATCATCTTCCTCTTCTAATCCCCCCACGAAAGAAACCCTAATTCCTGGATTCCATCATCACATCTCCTAAAACCCTAAAGCTTGCTTTTTTCTGGTTTTTTTTCTGAAGAAGAAGAAGAAGAAGAAGAAGAAGGTCGTTTCAAATGTCGGTCGAAAGATCGTTCGAAGCATGGGAAGAGATGCAGCGGCACGGGCAGGATTTCGCGGACCGACTGGCGCAAGGGTTCACCGATTTGCTTCAGTCTCACATGAATCCTTCCTCCTTTCCATGGCCGAATCATCAGAAGCTCTTCGATTACGATCTGGCGAGCCAGATCTCTGGGAAAAGGGATTTTGGTCTCGTTGTGGATAAATCTGGAATGAATGGGGTTTCGGCGATCTTCGACATTGGGAACAGGTTAGGGCAAGCTGGGAATGAGTTTGGGGCGTGTATAAATGGAGTAGTTGAGCAGTTTTTTCGGCGGTTCCCGTCTCCGTTTCGGCAGGATGACAGCGAAATGGCATCTTTAAGGATGGATTTGGATTTGGAGAGCAGAAAGAGAGATGAGGTTTTTGCGAGGAGGAGAGAGGAGTTTGAATTGGCCGGAGGGCAGCTCAGGGATTGTGGTTATGTGGAGTCGAAATCGCGGTCTGATGAGTTCTTGGAAGAAGAAAGCTTTGGTTTGGATCTGAAATCTGCTGGGCATTTTGGCAGGTCACAGGTATTGATCTAATTATCATTTATCAATTATTTATCCCACTAATCATCATTTTAACATGTTAATACATCATGTTCAAGTGTCAGTTTTATAGACTTAATCTTTTTTTTTATCATAATTATATAGATAGATGATACCTTTTCAGATAAATTAAAACTATTTTGAATGATTAAGTAATGTTTTAAAATAATTAAAAAGTCATTAATTAACCATTATTCATTGAAATACACCAAATACCTAAATATATATTCACATGACAAACCTGTGGACCTAAGGTGTTTTCATGGTTATTGTCATATACTATTTTTAAGAACACTGTAACAGTGAAGAAAAACTTCAGACTGATATTATAATGAAAATGTTAATGTGTAGAAAATATCATTAAACTCATGATAGATCAATGGAGACTCAAAATAAAAAGGAAAGATAAATGGGAAAAAAATCTTACCTCTTTCAAAAAACACCCCAAATCCGTGCTTCCTTCTCTACTTTGATTTATATCATTTTGCCGACTGCCATTGTTTTACGAGCAATAAGTTCAGAATTAATTTGAATAGGGGTAGATCTTAGTTTACGAGTAAATACAAGAAGGCAATGAGAGAAAGAATGAGCTAGAAAGATTTCACTTCATTTATTATTTATTATTTTTTTACTTTAAAGAGTAAAATACAAGAAGACTCCTCTAAGTTGTGCACCTTGTGCATAGTTTGCACTTTGCAGTCGTGAGGTCAAGGCTTGTCCTAGGCACCAGTACCAAGCTATGCCAGCTGGCTCCATGATGTTCCACTGGGAACCACATGATTATTTCATTCTGATGGCCTAACCATTTCAAACAGTAGTCATTAATTTTCTCTTCTGTTGGAGCCACCCTTGTACATCCTTTTATGTTCCCATTTTTAATAACATGCTATATTGTCGCACGACGCATCTATCTAAATATTGATATGGTAAGGAAATGAAATATTTCCTATAATAAACATAACCCTGATATTTGTTTCACAACTGCTCATGCCTTTTCTCCTCTCCAAAATGAGTCATCTATGTGATGATTGGGCATGCTAAAGGGCCTTGTAATCTTAGAAGGATGTGTATTTCCACCTAAATACTTGTAGACACATGTGAATTGCAGCACCCAAACAGTTCATTAGGCAGGTTTTGTCATGTACTCATCCCAACATAAATCTTTGGGCACACAGTGTTCCTTTGGTGAATCATTGTCCGTGGAAATATTTCTCCATGGTCATTGCTTTCTAGTGTCTGCTGCATGTTCAATGGACTAGCCTGTCTTTTTGACAGGGTACATAATTAGTGGGTCTTGCTTGATAAACGGCTTATTTTTAGCAATTCTCATCTTAGCATGTTTACCAACAACTTGGGTTTGACTCTTTGTAGGACCTTTATGTTACCCAAACATAGTTGGGACAAGGTTTTGATGATGATGATGATACACCCACATATTTGAGGGATTGCATTTATATATAGATGTATATAGATTTTCACCAATAGATGAAAACATGAATCTTTTCCCAAACAATGGCTTGGATTGTCAGTGAGAAGAACTGTAGCACTGTTTGGTGGTGCTCATTGCCGCAGCCACAATGTTGACAGTGTATAGCCTTGTTACCCGTCGCAGAAAAAAAAGGGAAGAAGAAGAAGAGAGGTTTGGCTGTCACCGTTGTTTTAGTATAGTTTTGTAGAAATGCTGTCTGGTTTCAGTTGTTTTAAGCCCAACCCCACAGAACCACATGTGGGATAGACATGTCAAATGGTTGGAAGATGTGCATATGTAATGGCAGAAACCAAAAATAGAGAGGGGGTTGCTGGCTTATACCTTTATTTGATTACTGCTTGAAGCAAAGAATCAGAAAACCATTGTCAAAACCGTGCAGTGAACAATTGATTTCATTTGAAAACAGAAAGTATAAAACCCTCTTCCTTGATTCTTCAAAGATCATCATCCCTGTTAAATGATACGTCCAACTAGGCCAGTGCACTATATTATGCAAAAGATGGACTCTCTATCCAGCACATTTGGTGCATAGTGTTTGAACTTTGAACTGGAACCTTCCAAACATGAACTGATAGATGCACATGAATGGAATGCATTTTTATTCTTCAAATGGACTAGAACGCTTGAGCTTAAAAAAAATCCTGGATTTCTTCTATAAAGCTGCTGTACATCAGTGCTTTCTTTCAAAAATGCGCTCTTAGGAAAAAAAATGACAATGTTTGACGCTTCTAACTGGACTTAAACATGAGAGAGAGAGAGAGAGAGAGAGAGAGAGAGAGAGAGAGAGAGAGTGAGAGAGAGAGAGAGATTAGCATATAAATTTTCAACAATCTGTCTTTTCTGACTAATAGGAAACTAGTACAAGCCTTCACTCCCAACAAGCTAGGAAATATGCAACAGACAGAATCACATAATTTTTTTTTTGAAAACGGTTAAATCATAAAATTCTTATTTTCAATTCAAACTCGGTAATGTATAAAGTTTATTACTCTGTTGATTGTTTCCTTCTTTCTTTTATTTTTTCCCTTTTTTTTTTCTTGTACAAGTGAATATAAATGTCACTGTTTTGAGACGATGAAAAATCTTCAAAACCCTTGATACTTTTTTCCTTAAATGCAGGGAAGCATTAATATTACATCTACATATGATAGTAGAACAAATGATATCGAAAGTTCTTTAGTTGCGAGGGGGGACTTGTGGCGAGCGGAGGCATCGCATGGTGGTTCGACCTCGGGAAATGAGAGTTCACCTCTTTTTCTCATTCAACTTGGCCCTGTGCTATTTGTTCGAGATACAACGCTTCTTTTACCTGTTCATCTATCGAAGCAGCACTTGCTTTGGTATGGTTTTGATAGAAAGGTAAGAT
The DNA here is from genome assembly GCA_038049695.1 of Cinnamomum chago. Taxonomy (NCBI): domain Eukaryota; kingdom Viridiplantae; phylum Streptophyta; class Magnoliopsida; order Laurales; family Lauraceae; genus Cinnamomum; species Cinnamomum chago. The sequence continues at coordinate 52,691,589 of CP142457.1, read as the reverse complement.
AATAGCTCTACTTTAATGAGCTTTGGTATGGTTTCAATAGAAAGGTAAATTTGTAGCTCTGGTTTAAACACTCTTCATGTTGGGGTTGCTTTCTCTCTGTGTACCTCCATGCTGAGCTGTATAGGTTTGCATGCATGCATATGCCAACATAAATGTCTGTTTGAATACTGAAGATTCTTTCAGTTGGGCGGTTAAAGACTTGTATTGTAATGATTGCATTGTATGCATTTTATCATTTGACTTGTTGTGAAGAAATGTTTGTGGAGACCACCAATTATAGGAACTAGAAAAGAAATTCAAGTATAAATCATAAAACTAAATTTAAACTTATGTTATGAAAGGGATACCCATAGGTCCAGTTTTAAAAAATACAGTTGAATTTCACACTACAATGCTCTCAGCTTCCTTCATTTAGTAATAAGTGCAAATATAGAAATAACATCTATTAACTACTGTCTAGGTAGTTCACTGTCTGATGTGTGATGTTAAAAAATACAGTACCCAGATTTATTTTGGGCTCTTGATTGTCAGTATATTTCTCTTGTACTGCCAAATCTTGATTAATGAAAGTTACCATTCAAAAATAAATAAATAGATAAACAAAAAATGTGGGGTCAGTTATACCCATTTCATGCATTTATGTATGTGTGCATGTACCAGCACACATGAGACTAATATTGGCATGGAAAAGAAGGAATGATTGAAGGAGCAAAGGTCCTCAAGGGGAAAGAAATCATTTATGTGCACATGTACCAGCACCCATGAGATCACCAAGTTTTTTTTTAAAGAAATATTATAAAACTAAATGTAAATATTATGTTATAAAAGGGATTTGCATAGGCTGTGTCCATCCATATCTATTACCTGGATTTGAAAAATATATCCCATTTCATGTATCCATCTCTGTATGGTGTATTATAGTGTCCTTTTTTTTTTGTTAGAAACATCATGGTGTCTTATTGTGACAGCTCTTTTTAGTTCATGACTTACGGATTCTGTTTTGTTGTCATTGCCCAGGTTGTTTCATTGTTTTGGGTTATGATTAATTTTGAAGATTAGATCTGGAAATTGACTGGTTTTTGGGACAACTTTAGCCTCATCATTATTCATCCTTTCCTAGTAATTGGATCTTATTGGAATATCCAAAATGCAACCCTTGTTATTATTGGCTGTGATAATCATCAATTTTGTTTCGGACCTTGTTGCAGCTTGACTTCTGACTGAAATGTTTCAGTTAGTTCTGCATTTCAGTGTTTCATTATGGAGTTAGCAAAATATAAAAAACATATTTACGATTAGAAAAATATAAGAAACTGTGAAAAGTGAAATTAACTTATTTAGTTATTTATACTAAAGTTATATTTGATTCATTCTATTAAATCAACAATGCACCATGTTACTTCTACTTGCCAAGTAAATACTTTATAAGCCATATCGGTGCGTGACAATGTGAAATTATTACATCCATTCTCAGCTCTTATATTCAATTATCCATGCCATAACCTAAAATAACATAAACTCAAACACATTCACCTAATCACTACCCTACAGTAGGGCACAGTAGTACCTAAATCAAAGTGAAAAGTCTTTCTGTTAGAAAAAAATGAAAAAGAAAATTGCATTATTTTTCCTATTTGGGAAAAATCTCTGAAATGGCGGAACAGGTCCGAGTTTTGGACTGAAATTTTATACAATGGCTGTTAGAGTCAGTCGCTTGACTGAACTTTTTTTTTTCGGTGTGGTTTTTTTTTGGGTGGTTTTGGGATTTGGGAAATGGCCAACTTTGTAACAACTGCTAGCCAATCTTTATTCATCCCTTCCAAGTCTTTGAATTTTACTGGAATATTTGAAATGCAATCCCTCATTATTATTGGGCAGATTTTTCTTTACATATCATAATTTAGCTTTTCCTTTATCATCATGCATTCCCTTTCATCTTATCATTCTTGCCTGCTGATATTGATTTTTCTCATGTCAAACTATCACCTTTCTTTTCATGGTTTCTTTTCTACTTGATTGATATGATCTATCCTTTTAATTTATTTTTTTCTTTACAGAATGGAATGCATTCTCTCTGCCCAGCCATATGGTCAAAGCATAGAAGATGGTTGTTGATGTCAATGGTCTGCCTCAATCCTTTGGCCTGTGTAAGTCAGATATCAGATATGGACTCTGAAATTTAAATTTCAGCGATTCTGTGTTTATACTCTCTTGCAGCTTACCATTTAAATTATTACTGATATATATATATATTGATAATGGAGGGTGTCCTAGCCCTTTGGGCCAGAATAATCCCTACGGGTCCAGGGGGAGCGGGTAAATCCCCTGTGGCCCTAGTGTGGTAGTGCAGTTTCGAACCCTCAACCTCCGGGTGCAAACCATGGTCCTAGGCCAACCGAGCTACCCTTCGGGGTTATTATTACTAAAATTTTCACTCTGCATCTTGTACGTATATTTTGCTATCCACTTTGTCCTATCCATATCATAGATGAAAATATCGGTATCGGCGGGCGTAGCGGCCCGCCGCCAAACCGATACGAAGCGGGCGATACGTAGCGTATCGGGGATACGTATCGGCGTAGCGGTGCGATTTTAAAAAATCGCCAAAAAAATCTGAAAAAATTCCAGAAAATCCAGAAAATTGTAAAATGAAAGAAAATGTGGTTCTTTTGCAAAAGTAAGTAAGAAAAGGGGGCGTATCGGTGCCCTCAATATATGAGGTCCTGTATCGCTGTATAAATAGAAAATAATAGTAATGATTAGTTTTTTCACATGTATTCATGTTTCTTAGTCATGTTAACTTAAAAAGTAATGAAAAGCTCATTAAAAAAAAATTAGAACATGAAATAAAGGCATAAGAAATTCTTAAGAGTTAGGTCATTACTCATTAGTCATTACTCAATACTCATTAGTGAACAACTGAACATTGAACAATCAAATATCAATACTTCACTACCTTCAGCATTCAAGGTTTAAATTCAATCAAGTGAATGAACTATAAAGTGATCAACAATCAACATTCAACACCAATTTAGAAATGACAAAGAGAGTAGAGAGTTAGTGAAAGAAATAGGAATTAGAAATACCTTGATCACCACCAAAAGGAATGTCTACCAAGATTCAAGGGGCTATGGTTATCCTCATTCCCATCAGTGTTATCATTTGTATTGGCACCATATTGAATTTGATATTGATGAGTATTGGGATCCACAAATCCAAAGAAGCCAGCCGCACCCACATCATAGGAACTTGGAGGAGGTGGAGGTGGTCCAGGTGGATATCTACCATATTGTGTTTCACCATAGTCACCATATGAGTAGGACCCCGAAGTTGAAGACTGTTCTTCTCCTTGTTGTACTTGACCATATGGAAAAAAGTCAAAATACTGTGAGTGTGAGGGTCCTTGTCCACCGTAACTAGGGTTCCATGAATCAGTCCATGATGCCGCTTGTTGTCCTCCAAAATCTCCACCCATATTTCCTTGCTGAGTACTACCTCCAGCCCCAGGTGGTGAATCTCTTCGGCGCCGTTGATAACCACGGCTTGGATCAAATCTTCCAGATGGAGGTAACTCATGTACTTCCTCTACAGGAATGTCATCGTCTTCATCATGTTGATAGTATTCACTAGTACCACCTGTCCCACTGTCTCCTCCTCCATCTCCTCCACCATGGCTACTTGAAGAGACTGTGGTAGAACTAGCTTTCTCAGAAGCAGGTTCTTTCCCACTCCTCCTAGTCCTACTACTGGTACCTTCTCCCTGAGGTGGCTGACCTTCTGTAGCTGCAGGTGCCTCACCCATGTCCTCACCTATCAACTCTTGAACCGTTTCTTGAAACCCCGGATCTGAATCTAGCAGTGGATCCTCTATCTCGGCTAACCATGGGAGTAAGGGATCGTCCTCTCTAAATATGTGATCCAAATTAATGGGACAATAATCAGGACTATCCCTTACCCTTCTCTCCCTAATTCTGTGTCTCAACTTCAGATTGTAATGACAATACACAAGCTTGTTGAGTTTCTGCATGGTAAGCCGATTCCTGACCTTCGTGTGGATCAAAGAGAAAGTGCTCCAATTTCTTTCACAGTTGGAAGATGTTGTAGTTTGACTAAGGATGCGAATAGCCGCACTCCTTAGATGTGGAGCACTCTCCCCAAAATTCATCCACCAATCAGCTGAAATGCAAAAAATAAATCAAGAAAATTAGATCGTATCACAAGATATCTGCAATGTGGATATGTCTTTTGTTCATAGTCATACCAGGTGGCATCTTTCCAATCGATCGTATCACAAGAGGGTCAGCAAAGGTTCCTCTCCTTTGTGTATAGATAGATATCTACAATGTGAAAATTAGATACAAGTCAGTAAACCCCTACAACATAATTAAATTCTCTTAACTTAAGTAACCACCCACTCACCTCTTGTATGGCCTCAACTTGATCATCTCGACCTAACAATTTCTTCAACACCTCCCGTAATCCTACCCGCAAGTCCGTATCTATTGCTTCGGTGTGTTGTTCGACATTGCGGTAATAGAATTCGGGATTCAAAAAATAACCTACATTATAAATATGTAGAATGTACTGTGAGCAAGCAAGATAATAAATACATTAGTTAGGAAAACAAAAAAGTATCAAATTCAAAGATATATATTAATTACCTGCGGCATGCAATGGATGGTGCAACTGATCGTTCCAACGGGCATCAATAATCTTTATATATTTTTCGTGATATCTAACATTTTCCATGATGGATTGCTTTGCCCGATCCATTGCTTCATATATAAAGCCCATTGTCGGCTTGTCATCACCATCTACAAGCCGCAACACTTTAACTAAAGGCTCAAAAACCTTTAATATCTTCTTCACTTTCTTCCAAAATTTATTGTCCCTCATCAGGTTTGGGACTTCAAACTCCGGACCATGGGTTGCATTGCCCCATCTCGAACGAAGCTATTCTTCTGATGCAAACATCTGAATGAGCTCCGTTCTAAACTTTACAAGGCTTTCCATAGCCAGAAAATGGGTTGCAAACCTTGTTAATCCTGGACGCAGCAAGGCATGGTTATTTGTATATCTTTTCATCAAGCTTAACACCCATGAATGATCATATATAAATCTTGTAATTCCTCTGCATGCCTTGATCAATGAAGACACTTTTGTCTTCCTTCCAATCTCTTCCAAGATGAGATCTACGCAGTGTGCTGCACATGGGGTCCAGAATAAATGGGTCCTCTTCTCCATTAATTTCAAACCTACTGCCTTGAAATTGGCGCCATTATCTGTAACAATCTGTACAATATACTCCTCTCCCACACTCTCTACAACTTTATCCATAAGAGTATATATATATGCGGCTGTCCGTCTATGTTCAGATGCATCAATGGACTTCACAAAGACGGTCCCAGCGACTGAATACACCAAAAAGTTTATTAATTGTGTTTGGGTGCCGCTGGTCCACCCGTCACACATGATGGTAACACCATTTTGTTGCCACATGGGTCTAAATTTTTCCACCCAAGCCTTTATTTCTTTAAATTCTTCTTCAAGATATTTAGTGCCCACATCATATACGGAGGGCACCTGTATACCCCGCCCAGCTTCGGCGGCAACATCAAGAATAGTCTGGAAGTATGGGGAATCTATTGCTGTAGGTGGTATGTTCTTGTGAATTAGCCATTTTGCTGTAGCTTTGGCCAATCTATCTCTTGCAGCCTTCATTACCCCTTTCATAACACTTGATATTTTTGGTTGTTTAGCTCCCTCTTTTCTATGTGCTAGAGGATCAACAGGGGGAGGAACTGCTCTTCTTGTAGAGATAATTTCTACATCAGCATCCCGTTCCCGGGTGCTAAATGCCCTACGTATGGACCCCGCAAAGACCTTGCCCCTGTTTGGCACAGCAGATGATGAGCCCCCTGCATCATAATATTTGCTTCCAGCAAATGCACGACGTTCATATTCTTCTTGTTGACTCATCAAAGACTCTCGGCGTGCAGCCTCCATCTGTGCATCTTCCTCCTCATCAAAATATTCATCCCCAAATACATCATAACGGGCAGCATCAACATCTTGCCGCCTCTTTTCTTTTATCTCTACTTTTCTAGCTTTGTTTTGGCCAAGCAAAGCTTTCATTTGTTCCCTTACTTTCCTCGGTACTTCGGTACAGCCAGCAACATTGCCAGATATGTGGCCCAAGTGGTGTTTGAATCTTGTAATGCCCCCATGGGTCACTCTTCCACAGAACTTGCATTTGATTTTCAACCTATTATTCTCAACTGCCTCACCAAAGCTCCATGCGGGATCAATATCACGAGGCATTTTCACTTATCAAATGGCAGACAGATGGACCGAAATTTAATACCTGGCTCTGCCTATAAATATAAACAAGTAGTATACTAGTATGTTAAAAATTAAAAAAAACAAAGAAACATGTTAGAGGAAACTTATATCACAAATATAGGAACCATTTTCAAGACATTTGATTGGTATTCAAATATTAAAAATTATTTTTATTTTAAAAAATAAATAAATCCGAAAATAAAAAAATAGATAAAAATCAATAAACATTCAAAATGTGATGGATTGATCTATGGAAAACATAGATCTATCATTTACAATCAATTTCCAAGTGGTTTCATGGGTTGTCCATGAATATTCAAATTTTTTTTTTCAAAAAATAAATAAATCCGAAAATAAAAAATAGAGAAAAAGCAATAAAAATTCAAAATGTGATGGATTGATCTATGGGAAACATAGATCTATCATTTACAATCAATTTCCAAGTGGTTTCATGGGTTGTCCATGAATATTCACATTTTTTTTTTCAAAAAATAAATAAATCCGAAAATAAAAAATAGAGAAAAAGCAATAAAAATTCAAAATGTGATGGATTGATCTATGGGAAACATAGATCTATCATTTACAATCAATTTCCAAGTGGTTCATGGGTTGTCCATGAATATTCACATTTTTTTTTTCAAAAAATAAATAAATCCGAAAATAAAAAATAGAGAAAAAGCAATAAAAATTCAAAATGTGATGGATTGATCTATGGGAAACATAGATCTATCATTTACAAGCAATTTCCAAGTGGTTTCATGGGTTGTCCATGAATATTCAAAATTTTTTTTTCAAAAAATAAATAAATCCGAAAATAAAAAATAGAGAAAAAGCAATAAAAATTCAAAATGTGTTGATTTGATCTATGAGAAACATAGATCTAACAATATGAAGCTATTTTCAAGTTGTTTCATGAGTTTTCCATAAGTGATAATGTTTTTTTTTTTTTTAAATAACATAAATCCGAAAATAAAAATAACAATATATAAAAAAAAAACAAAAGATATGCATGTAAGATCAAAAGGAAGCATGAATCTACAATAAAACAACACAATGATGCCATTATGTTGTGATTCATAGTAGTTAGAGAGTGATAAATGAAATGATCATGTCAAAAGTTGAAAAAATAAATCACATATACCTTAATGAAGAATCTTGTTTTGACTTTTGAATCTCTAGATCTCTTTCAATAATGGTTTGTTGGTGATTTGGTGGCAAAATATCTTGAAAAGAGGGATTTGGGAGACATTTGGGACCGCAAAGAAGTGAAAATGGAAACTATAGAGGGGAAGAGAACAAAGGGAAGGCACAAAAAACCCTAAAAAGTCCCAAAGGGGGGGTTTTATACCCCCCCCCCCCACGTGTATGGGCCGATACATACCGTATCGGCCCGTATCGGCCGATACGGGACCGTATCGGCCGATACGGGTGCGATACGCATGTATCGCCGATAATATCAACTTATCGTATCGGCCTTGGCCGATACGGCCGATATATCGGCCGATACGCTTCGTATCGGCCGATATTTTCATCTATGATCCATATTATCTTAAGCACTGGAAGTTAAATGGTTAGCAGCTCTCCCAGTTGTAGTGTGTGGAAAAATAAGAAAAAATTAATGGCATATAAGAAATGAGAAAGACTCTTTGGATGGTCCAAGCTTTTGCATGACCCTGTTTATTTCAAGTAATAAGTTGATCTTCTCATAGTACTCATAACAAAACTATAAACTAAGCTGCTTCTGTCAGGATTTTACTGCAATTTTTCTCTTTCAAGATTTTAAAAGAAAACGAAGGAGATCATATGGATTTCATAACCATAGATGGTTAGACTGTGTGGACCATTAACTGCCTATGGTGATACAATGGTTTTTTTTTTCTTGGGAAAGATATTAAGTGATTAATTGTTAGTGATAATTATCTAGACTTGGTCTTGCTTCTTTGCCAAGAAAGAAGTGCTCTCTCTCTCTCTCTCAACAATGCATACCCATCTGGTACTTCATTTATTATCGGTTGAGGCCTTATCCCATCTTTTTGTTGTTGGCTTATGTTAATTATACTTATCATTAATCCATGTTGATTCTTAGTCACTCTGTCATCTAAAGATTACTTGTTACTGCTGTAGACACAAAAATTTGTGGAGGAAAACCAGAGAGCAACGTTTCCAAGAAGAAATTTGGGAAAGAAACTCAAGGAAAATACTCTATAGTACCTCTGCATGTTTATGGTTCTCGAAGAGACCACCATTCTACTTTTCTTTTTCTTAGTACTAAAAAGGACTCGAACTCATGCACTATCACCTCTCAAGGGGTTGTTTGATGCAATGATCAAAATAGCGGTTGCGGCGGGTGTAGCAGCCAGTGGCTCAAATGCCACATAGCGGGTGATATGGAGCAATTGCAGCGATACGTAGCAGTGTAGTGGTGTGAGTGGATTTTTTAAGTGGTCAAATTTTTTTGAATCTTGTGTAATAGGCAATCTTGTGTTTTCTTTTTAGTAATTTGAAACCATACAAGGGTAGAGACAATTTTAAGAAAGGCTATTGAGGAGAAGAAATAAGAAAAATAATTTTTAAAATTAAAACTTTCCGACTCTACTAGGTTTTGGACCGTAGCGCCGCTATTTTTAAAATAGCGTAGCGGCCTCGACTGCTATGGCTGATAATACGGCCGCTTTTTAAACCATGGTTTGATGTACCTAACTAGCTGAGCTACAGCTACAGACGACCACAATACCATTTTATGAATAGTTTAGGTGGTTAGATAAATGCACTGTTTCTTTTTTGGATACTTATTTATTGTTTTAATTTTTATTTTATTTTTTTGAGATGGTGACTGTATTCATTTCTCCAAAAAAAAAAAAAAAGGCTGTACAGTATAATAGAACTATACAGAACCAAAAACCCCAAGAATCTGGGGAAAATAGCAAAGCAATCCCAAAGCTAATCCTTTTTTATTAATGGTCAATCCCAAAGCTAATCACAAAAAGAAATAAGCAAATATCATCTTGAAACTCCACTCCCTCTTTTGCCAGATGATCCGCTGCCACATTTTCATTTGAAAAAAAACTTTTGCCAGATGATCTGCTGCCACATTTTTATTGAAAAAAATGCTTTTACCTCTTATACGAGGAAAAAAGCCGTCTTCAAGCACTGCATTGTTGTCTATATGTTTATTTCTGTACATACACTGCAAATAAGGAGGCATCACTTACAATTTTCTGGTCAGTCTCCCTTTTTTTTGGAATATTAATTTGACTAGAATTCTAGCGTTTTCACTTAATCTCTCTGTGAATCCAAGGCTCTGTTTTCATATTCTGACTCGATCTTCTTTTTCAGTCTTTTATGGATTTGCAGTTCCCAAATGGGCAGTTTACATATGTATCTGGTGAAGGTTTGACTACCAGTGCTTTTCTTCCTGTTTTTGGTGGTTTGCTTCAAGCTCAAGGTCAATATCCAGGAGAGATGAGATTTAGCTTTTCTTGTAAGGTTTGTGGAATTGTATGATTCTAATGGACCAATTCAGTCTTGCAAGATTTCTTTCTTGCAATATGTAAAAGAAACCTGTCAATAAATAAATAGACAAATCTAAGAAAAAATTGCTGTACAAATTTCTCCCAGTTACGCTTAAGTTTGTTCTCTCTGAGATTGTATTCAATATTACGGACTTCTCTCCTGCAGAATAAGTGGGGTACACATATTACACCAATGGTGCAGTGGCCTGACAAATCTTTTTCACTTGGACTTGCACAAGCCTTAGCGTGGCAGAGATCTGGTCTTATGGTGCGTCCCACCTTCCAATTAAGGTAATGTGATAGGTGCTTTGTTTAATGTTCTGAATTATAGTTTTATTTGTTCACATGGGTATTATTTATTTATTCTTCAATCAATAAGAAAAACCACAATTTGTCAATTTAATACAAATACATGACGCAGCAAAAATAATACTAGGATATGACAGCCCCTTCCAGTTAATGCAACTATGAAGATCATCCATTTCCCCATGAATGACTCTTGGAAGCTCCTGTTTTACTTGTCTATCTGTCACTGCATTTCCTTCCCTTCCAACCAAATAAGGTAAACTGTCATCATAGCACAACATTCTGATTTATTTGGAAATAGAGGCTTCCCCCACAATTGCTAACCTCCTTTGATCCCCAAGTAATGGCATTAATTGAGTCACATTCCCCAACAAGCTTAGAACTCTTCACATAGTCAATGATTATCTAATATCACTTCACCTCATCTGACTCATTTATGCTTGTCAGTCCTGAATTATAGTTTAATGGACCCTCTATTATTACCACATCACTGCCCATGGCATTTGGCTATCGCTTGATTCACCATCCACATCAAATCTAAAAACCATGTGTTGGTGAGAACCACTTTCTTTTGTATTCTTTTTCTTATCTACTAATCTTGTAGTGGTTGGGTCCCTGCAGAACTTAGAGATAGTGTGAAATTCCTTGTTAAAGGACTGTTGTTCCAAACTCACCTTAATCATCTCTATCAATGTGGAGACATGCTTCTCTGTCATGTGGGGGTATTCTGATAAATTTCATTTGATTCCCACTTTCTGGTTTCCTTGGATAAATTTCATTTGGTTTTCACTTTGTGAGTTGTGATGGAGTAGGTGGTTCATATTTGTTAACATTTTCTGTTCTGTAAAGATTGGGTCTTGATCAGGACAAAAGAATCCTCCAATTAGTCTGGGAATAATAGGACTACTCTTTAGAAATTCAGTGAATTATGATTCTAATTTTCCATGCCATTACTTATCTAAGAAAATCTGTCAGACCAAGGCATGCTAAAACTCTCATGTGTTAACCTAAGCTTTTACATCCTTCTTTATTAGCACATACATTTTAACCAATAACATTTTTAGTTTATGTGATTAATGAAAGATGTTAATTTCGTCCCTTAGAAATGAGTTTGTTCTGTTCTGTAAAGATTGGGTCTTGATCAGGCCAAAAGAATCCTCCTAGTAGTCTGGGAATAATAGGACGGCTCTTTGTGTTAACTTAAGCTTTTACATCCTTCTTTATTAGCACATACATTTTAACCAGAAACATTTTTAGTTTATGTGATTACTGAAAGATGTTTGAATCATTTCAATAAATAAATAAATAAATAAAAATAAAAAAATATAAATTCGTCCCTTTGAAATAACTGATTCTGCCAGTTATTTCCTGTTATGGCTTTGTTTTTGTTGAATTTAAAGAATATCCTTGGCTTACATGTTTTGTTTTTGTTGCACCTGCCAGTATATGCCCCACTTTCGGTGGAAGCAATCCGGGGGTGCGAGCAGAGCTCATTCATTCTGTGAAGGAGAAACTAAATCTAATATGTGGGTGTGTGTCTTCAGCCCATCCTTCTGCGTATGCATCTATATCAGTAAGTTATTGTCACTCATGATAATCTAGGTTTCTGATTTTCGCAAATTATTTTGCAGTTAAAAAATGCATATTTCACAAATTATTAATTTGTAGCTCTGTTCATTGGGGGACAAATTAATGCCTTTTTACGTCCAAACAGTATTCAAATTTAAATTAAATTTAATTTTAATTTTAATTTTTTTTTTGAAATACAGCTTGGCAGGTCTAAGTGGAACGGTAATGTTGGAAGCTCGGGTATAGTTATTAGAGTTGAAACCCCTCTCAGCAGTGTTGGCAGGCCTTCATTCTCTGTTCAGTTGAATAGTGGTGTTGAGTTTTGATCCTGGTGTGCCCTGCTACTGTTGTACATATAATTGTATAGAAATCTCAGCTGTCATGCCCAAACTTCTTCTGTGACATGTGGATATCTTCTAATTATATTTAAATAGATCATTTTTGTCATTTATCTGAACATTTGTACCCATAGTGGATCTTATTAAGCTGAATCTTTGGAAACATTTTTAAGGGGTCATTTGGATGAAAAGCCTTTTGAGAGCCTAACTAAACAAGCATATGAAGGCCCTTCCTCCAGTGAACTGCTTGGCCGAAAAGAGTCCATTAAATGGTGGTCTGGTCTCCATGGGCCTGTCTGACTAGTGGTGGAAGGGAAGGCCTATTATTCAATGAACATTGGAATCAAGGGATGACCATATAAGAAACGAGTCCATGGTATGTACGGTTTTGGGTTAGAAAGATCCTTATTTCTCAATTTAATTGACCACGTTGAGTTAGTTTTTGAGATTTTAAAGTGAGCTTAATGTACTCTCTATAAAAATTATTTTATTATTATATAACGTTTTCTCTCTCTTGAGAGTATAAGTATAAATATATTTTAATCAAAAGTATTTAGTATATGTATTATACAATACTTATCCAAGTGAGTCAAGCTAGATCTTGAGCTAAGTAAGCTGCGCCTAGCTGAGCTCAAAATCAAGCTTAATCAAGCCAATTTCTATTAGTTTGCAAGCGAACATGGGCAGTTAGCTGTCTCATGCTTTTTAGTGCTTAAATATCTATTTTGTGACTAAATTCAACAATGATAATATAATTGGATTAGAGTTAAAAACGTTCTCCATAGAACCTACTTAGTTAAAAAAAAAAAAAAAAAACCTGAGCATCATCCAATTATCGAAGGTGCCCTGTTGATGGCTTTGAATTTGTCCCATCCCTCTGGTTTTTTTTTATTTTTATTATGATTTGTTTTGTTTGTTGGGGCATCCTAGCAAGGGGGTTGGGAGTACGAGGAGTGTACTGGTTTGGTTAATCGTTCATTTTGGAAGAACCGTGAATTACAGTTTTTGATTTTAAATATCGTAAGTGTGACTGTATCCCAAAAAACCGTTAAGACACAAAACTGTGGTTAACTGTTAAAAACTGTAATAAAAACGAATCTGAAAAAACTATTAAAAAATGTTAAGAATTATATACTTATTTCATTTAGACCTTTTTTATTTTTTTTATTAGTATAACCCGTGTGCCTATTAATCGAACCATATTTTACGGTTTGATTCGGTTAATAACCGTAAGTTAATACTGAACATCGTGATCTAACCATGAAATACGGTTATAAACCGCGGTTTGATTCGGTTAGACAATTTTTCAGTTTTCTTTTACACTTGCCATACTGTAAGAAGAACTCACGTACATGGGAAGAGACGGGTTATCCAAGGATCAATCTTGGGTAGCCATCTAGGTGCAATGCAGATTGCCAACCATCTAAACAACCTTGTGGTTAAATAATTTACTGAAAAAGTAATTTAAAGTAGATGCTAAGTTAGTGGAGAAAGATAATGGTTATGTAGGAGTGTGTGTATATATTGATAAACTATATTTGCTTTGTTTTTATGAGATAAAAGTAGTTTGAGAGAGGAGAGAGGAGAGAGGAGAGAGATGAGATGTTAAACTAGCATTTGATTTCTTAGAATCCTAACATTTCCAATATTATTTGGGGGCATGAGCTGAATTCCAAATCCTCACGGCCCACCTAGTGCATGTGAAATCCCAAATCCCCATGGAGCATTCCACAGTCCACACCCTCAGGTTCCAAGCTATCTGTCATTTGTCAATTGGGTTTGAATCTCAGTTTGCTCCTGGGAGATGGAGCTTAGTTGGCCTAGGATTATGGCTTGCACCTAGATATTATGTATTTAAAACTGCATTGCCACATTGGACCTATATGAGAGTTTACCTGACTTCTTTTTGAATCCGGAGAGATATGTGCAAATAGATGGAAACCCTTCGATAGCAAAAAAAAAATAAAAAAAAAAATTTGTTGGTTTAGAATCTCCCAAAGTCCCAACATGAAACTGTTTTTCAGAAATAAAGACAAGGCCCTTGTGACCGTCAGCAGCAATCAATCAGTATCACTCGATCACATAACACAACTAAATCCCAAAGCACAATCGGATTGAGCAAATTGGGCCCAATCAATCCATCAACTCGTATTATATCTGTATTGTATCTTCCCATGTCGTCCTCCGTTGTTTCTTCCGTCCCCTGGACTCCTGGGAAATGGCTAGGGTTAGGGTTAGGGTTTCGTTCATCTGTTCGATGTTCGCTCTCCTGATCATCCTCCTCCTCTCGACGCTCGATCCCGTTTCTTCCATCGACAGAGAGAATCCTCGTCGTAGTATTCTCGTCCTCCCCAAGAGCAAGCACCACCACTCCATCTGCAAAGAGATTCCATCCAAAGCGGAATGCGTGAGGAATCCCAAATGTCGTTGGTGCCGCAGTGAATCCATTGACGACATGTGTTTCTCCTCCATCGAGGCCTGGAGATTGCCCCAACAGGTCTTCTCTTGCGATTGATTCTTTCCTCTCTCTCTCTCTCTCTCTCTGACTTGATCTTTCCTTGTATGTATTTGTGGGGTTCTGTTGGTTTTTGGATTGGATGGAGCTGATCCTGAATTGGGTCTTGTGTAAATTGAGTTTTTATGTCTGCCCCAGATCTTCATTTATTTGTTATCATCCATGGGTGGAATCTGTTGTTAAAATTTAGAAAGACTATCCTATTCAGCTTTTGTGAGGATGTTTATTTGGATTTTGAGTGTGAGATTGTACTTTTCCTAACTGATTACATCTGTACTGATTTAAATTTGGTGAATGCTGGTTTCTGTTTGGATATTGCATTTCTGGCAAAATCAAAGTAGGATGTGTATAGTGTCCGCACTTAATTTTCTTGATCTTGATTTGGAGCAAAATGAGGGGTACAAGAAGACTAACTTCCAGACTGACCCAAATGTATGAACAATCCGTTTGGTCTGAAGTCATTTTAGCTGCTATTTGGTGCACAAATCTGCATTTGCAGTAAACATCTGTTCAAATGGGTTAGGTTTCTTCTTTTGGATGTACCAAAGTTGTGACTAGTTAGAATATATTGGCAATATGGTAAAGGGTCACTGTTTTTTATTAGGTCATGTCATTATGATGTGGATTGGGTGGGCAGAAGAAGAAAGTCAGTAGGATGTGTCTGTTGCGGAGAAAAATGTGATATTTTTTTTTTCCTCAAGTGGTGACTCAATAGCTGAATTAGTTGATAATATCAGCTTCCTACTAGGTAGTTGTGGGTGCAAGATAATCTCGGAAAGCTTGAAGCTTGGTGCAAGTAGTGAAAAGAGACAGTATCAGAAACTGGATGTGAGATATATTGGAGTAGAGGATATGTTGTTGGGAATTTTTTCAGGGGGCTGCATCAAATGAAGATATTGTGCATTAACATGTGAGGTGTGTATCAAGGGATGAGAAATTGGTGAAAACTCGGTTAGTTGTAGACATCAATACAATCTTTTTGACCTTTCTGCTTGCAATATGAACAAAGATTATGGGTTTCTGAATCTGACGCACAGATTATTGGTTGAGAAAAACCAATCAGAGAAAACTATGTTTTAACCAAAATTCATCTTACTTGGAAAGGAACCCATATCTAATTCATTTCTATTAGCAACGAGAATTCATTTTCTCCAGATATTAGAACTCCACCTAACCTAGAGATGGCTGGATGGCTTCACACCCAAAAGAAAGGAAAAAAAATGATTAACCATTTGCATTAGTAGGTGATAAAAATGTACTGTCTCATCAACTTAACAAAGGAAAATGGAATAGCGCACAATGACCATCTTTGTTCTCTGTCTGGTGAGTGGAGACACTTGATGGTTTAAAATCTGTAATGGTTATATCAAGGACTTAAGAGAGTTTTGTCTTGCCATTAAGGACCATTATCGAAATGAACTGTAGCAGTCAGCCAAAAGCGATAACTTTGAGGCCTAGTTAATATGCTGATTAAGTGCATGTGAGGGTTTTTTTTTTTTTTTTCCTTTCCTTGAAGTAGTAGCATATTTGAGGATTTGGTTCGTGATAGATTGGAATATAGTTAGAACAAAGCTTTGATGATGATGATGATCTATGCTGGAGATGAGACCAAGAGTACTGGCCTGCCTAGCAAAGTCAAGAAATTTACAATACAGACCTCATTGTTGAGTGGTGGTGCTGTATTCAGAGATGGTATATAAATTAAACAATTATAGGAAAAAAATACTCTAGAAAATATGCAGAATAACTCTCAGTAATCAATAATTAAAGAAGTTGTAGAGATTACTTAAAAACAGGGAAGAAAAATTTAGATACGATTGGAGGCCAAGGCACATTGAAGATATTTTCTTTAGGTAAAGACTCGTCCCCTACAAAGGTTTACAAATGTGCAAGGAATGTTGAATTCCTTTGTGACGGCTTCCAGATATGTTGTCCAGCGCCAATAAAATTACAATACAGAAAATCAAGGAGAAAGGGGGAAGATAGTTGCAGAAAAGATTTTCTTTTTTTTCACTTCTGCACACAGGCCATGTGCAAGTGAACTTTTTTTTTTTGTTTAAATAACCCAGGTATCTCCCTCCCAGCCCAACCTAGGAGCCTTGAGCCCGTGGGACGCTCGATTGTGGAAAGCCGAGAATTAATCATAGGGGCATATGTAAACCCTTCTATCCACATACACCGAGTAAAACTATGGGAGCTAGCCAACGGAGGTAGGTGTCAAATACAAGACCTCTCCACTATATGAGGCGCAGAGTCCTTACCAATTGAGCTACCACTCGATCAGTTAGGCCATGTGGCAGTGATGGGCGCCCAATTCACTAAATAAGCTTGGAGGTAAACCCTTACGTGAAATCTTCAACTTCAAATCACCAGTAAAGCCAACAGGCAGCCCCGACGATGTGGAAAAATCATCTTAGAAAGAAATGGAACATTCATTTGAGAGAGAGAGAGAGCACGTAACATGAGTGAATACTGGCTAATCCTATTGATTTGAAAAGGTGAGAAGCCGGTCTCTGTTCTTGCATGCATGAGATATGAACTTAGTAAATTCTCTTCTCTTTGTCACGAGAACCTAATCACATATGAAGTAGGGTTATTTTTTCAATTGAAGTAAGACTGCTGAGCATAGCCAATCTACTTCTAGCGGTGATGCGCCTCACAAAATCAATCATTAGCCATTACGCTAACGGTGAGAGACTTGGGTGTGTTTGAGTGAGTATTTACAATAACAAAAAAAGAAAAGAAAGCCGGTGGACACCATTTTCTTTTGTGCATTGCACATCAATTCCATTTGTCAAATGGGCCCTCGTGAGATTTTGTGGGTCCCACCTTTTGTGATGGTCTGGGTGCCTGCTCCCATTGAAGTGTGTGCACAGGAGAAAACTTTCCTGCAAGAGAGTACTGTCGTCCTTTTCTCACTTGCATCTCCCTGCCAATTGGACGGCCCGGCCCAGCCCAGCCCATCTTGCCAAACTTTAGAGTTGGATTATACCTAGCCTAACCAGTTCAAAATTCAGGTCTGAACCAGTTGGGCCGCATGGGGAATGGGATGCGGATCTCTTATTTGGTGGGCTCGACTGCAATGTATTTCCAAGATCATTGATCTAGTAGGGATGATTTTATTTGGTAAATTTCACCTAGGGCTGCAGATTGCCCAAGACTCACCTATTTAGTTATCAGGCCTCACGCTCAGGATGGACGCAACCCATGGGCCTAAAATTCAGGCTCAAGCAAAGCCCATTCAAAAAGTTCATATAATGCCTGTGTTAAGAACATATCGGCTTAGGCCTGGCCCATTTAACTATTGGACAAAAACTAGGGTGGATAAAACGCATGAGACTGAAAACAGAGCCCAAATCCTGCTCAATGAGGATCGGGCTTGGCTGACCTACCCATGAATGAGCAGGGGCTTGGCTGATGACCTACCCATGAATATCTAATTTCACTCCCTTCCATTACCCACCACACCATTGATATTTTGTGGAACTAGGCACTGCTGAAACAAGTTGAGCATACCTTTGGGTTCATGAATTCAACGTTTGGTTTAGTTTTTAAAACAGCTCTGTATTTAACCTCTAATGTGGGAATGCAATATGAAAGGAAGGCATGAAGATTCAATAGGTCCTTGCCCCATTTTTCTTATATTCCTACCATATAGACGAAAACCAATTCTAGTTCTACTTATATTACAATTTAGCATGGTTGTACAATATGGTTTCAAGCAAACCAACGAGTGGTAGCTCAGTTGGCAAACGACTTCGCGCCTCATGAAGTAGAGAGGTTCTGTGTTCGACACCTACCTTCGTTGGCCACCTCCCATAGCTTTACCGGGTGCATTTGCATAGGAGGGTTTGTATGTACCCCTAAAGAATTCTCGGCTTTCCAGATTCGAGTGTACCTTGGGCTCAGGACCAAAGACTCTTGAGCTGAACTAGGCGGGAGATACCTTGAGTTTTATATATATATATATATGAGCAAGGCTCTCCAAAAATATATATATATATATATTTATGGGATAATATGTTATGGTTGCCGGGCCGATAGATACCCTGTTTTTATTATCATATTCTAAAGTCAAACTTGATGCAATCTTATTTTGTTGCAAGTTGCAACTACACTGAATGTCATCTTTTTTTTTTTTTTTTTTTTTAACTCAATCAAGGAAATTGGGACCCATGAAAGACCCCAACCATTTGTCATGTTTCTTTTCCTAAAGTTTAATATGTCATGTATCTTCATTTTAATTCTAAAAAAAATTCTCTGATATTTTCTAGTAGCAAATCACAAGCATTTTGGAAACCATGTCTCAACGCCCTCCAATTTCAACCTGCATTAATAAACAACCCCAACTTGACTTTGATCTGCCAACTTATGATGTCTGGACGCTCACAATCTCAACCTGCATTAATCAGCTCCCCAACTTGACTTCTGTGTGGCAACGTATGATGTTGGGCACACTTCAAAAGAGACAACTTATGATGTTGTTACCTGGTTGCCTGGATTTCAAACCCCGGATACGTCATATCTTTCCGTTTGTGTGAGCTCCTTTCCCACTTGTGTGGGCTTTTTTCCTCTTGTGCGGGCTTTCTTCTAACTTGAGTGGACTGCTTTTCCGTGTATTTACGAGCTGAGCTTTCTCTTGGGTCCCGCCCCCCTTGGCAAGCTAAAAAAAAATGACAATGCATTATGTTGTATCGGATCGGGGGGACAAGATCAGATCATGCTTCAGCGCAACAAAATCTGGAGTGCTTTGAGGTAAAATATATACATATGGTGAGAAAAAACAAAAAAAAAAAAACATTGGCCATGTCTACATGCGTCCAAGTGATTGCACAAAATGTTTGACACTCAAATGCAATGTTGTCAGTAGACTCTTGTTTTAAAATATAATGGCTGCTTTCCAATGTGTAGACTTTACTTTTCGAAATCAAGTGGTTGATTTTCAATGTGATAGACAACTTTTAAAATGTAACATTTCCTTTGGATGGATTAGTTATGTTGGATTTTCTCATTAGGTAAGAAGGTGTTAGTTTAGTTTTCATTTGCATATTGTGTACGTACTAGAAAGATGTGATACCTAGGTGGACTGTTGGAGACAGGTTTCACATGTCATGTTCCATGTGCTATAGTAAGGGAGGGCCTGGTTTGGTTAGCCATTTAATACCTTTTTCTTTTTTTCTTTTTTGGTTAAAAACTTTTCAATACTTAAATGTGTGATTGAGTGGAGTAGTTCATTGGTTGAGAAATAAATTATATACAAGAGATGATATAGAGTGCTCGGGCCTTTATTTTGTTACTTACATCCCTATTATCCCACCAATGGGATGGACATTTGACAATGAGGAGTTGCCTGTTAGTTGGTGTGTTTGATCCCGGTGTTCCTCTTCTTGCATAAGCAAGCTTCTTTTCTTATGGTTGGGGGCTTTTCTTCTTGCGTTCTTTTCAAGTGGTTGGGGTCTCTCTTGGGTCCCAATTTTTCTGATTGACACCAAAAAAACAAAAAGGAAAAGGGTAAAAGGTAGGCATTCAGTGTAGTTGCAAAAAAAAAAGATTGCATCTAGTTTGACTTTAGAATATGATAATAAAAACGGGGTGTCTAACCACCCGGTTGCACGTCCTTCTTTGCCTTTCTTTTTTAAGGTCCTATCAACTATGTTGCGCTCTTTAAAAGATGCACCATGGTGTATGGGAAAAAATTCATGTGCATCTATCCCTCACCATATTATGGTGAGGGACAACATAGTGAAGCTTATTTTATGACTCATCCAAACAATCCACACACATGAGGACCCCTTAATTAAAATCTTTTTACATACTGGTCTCCTTTGAGTGAGTCCGCCCTTAATACACAGTTGTCATAAAGTAAATTCAATAGATTCATTTAATGGATTTTAGAAAAAGAATGGGTCGACATTTTGAAAAAAACTAAAAACCTCATTACCTACACAAAATCGTCCCTTTTACTTTTCCATTTTGGCATAGATTGTCTGAGCTTGGGTTCAAGAGAAATTCATGAGGCTTTACAATGGGGTGAATTTGAATCATTCAAAATAAATGTCTCTCTTGTATGGAATACAACAAATTTCAATATAATAAGTTTTGCGCCCATCCTAAAATTGATGAGGGACAATATATGTGAATTAACCGTAAAATTCCCCAATAAAAAGATGGCGGTTTCCAAAATTTCTATAGAGGGGATGGTGGGTGTAATGTGTTTCAATGGTCCATTCGGATTAGTGCATAGGTGCACCCCAAATACTATCTTGCACAGTAAGACCGTCAGGTGAATGCATATGAAAATTTTCCTTTTTAATATGTATTTTTTTGGGGGTCAAAGGTTTTTTATGTGTATGTTTTTTGGTAAAAGGTGTTTTTTTTTTTTTGTTTTCATGTGGCAATGCATTACATGTAATACATAAAGCAACAAAAGATAGGCTTAATTGCCTGCCCTTCAGTTAGTGGAACACTCACTAGCAAATCCTGAGCTCCAGCTTAGTCTATTTAAACGTTTCACTCTTCTCTCATTTCTTACTCTCTCCCTCTCTCTCTCTCTCTCTCTCTCATGTGTTCTTTAATCTATATTTGTATCTTCCTTTCTCCTGTAAGCAAGTGATGTCTGAGATGATTGGAGCTGGAGTTCCTGCAAGTCCACTGGAGGAGGAGGAAGAAGTTGGTGTGAGTTTAATAGATGGTGGGTCTCTTCATATGGAGGAAGGTAAATCACCTGTTCCTGTCGCTGCTGGTTATCTCACTCAGAAGGTGATTTCCACGTTGCTTTCTCTTCTATTTTGGTTTCTAAGATCATTTACTTGCTTTTCATTTCATTTAAATAAAATGATAACTTAATTTCTCTATAAAAATAACGCCTCCTA
Organism: Cinnamomum chago; assembly: GCA_038049695.1. Classification (NCBI taxonomy): domain Eukaryota; kingdom Viridiplantae; phylum Streptophyta; class Magnoliopsida; order Laurales; family Lauraceae; genus Cinnamomum; species Cinnamomum chago. The sequence continues at coordinate 52,670,135 of CP142457.1, read as the reverse complement.
TTGGTGTTTTATTTTAATTTGCGCGAAAAGTTTTTCACAGATTTTTTTTTTCTGTGGGGTTATTTCATTTTTAGCAAGTTATAAAAACCCAAAATTCACTTATAGCAGCTTGATTTTTCACTGTCTATTGCAGTGAGACAGTTTATGCCCTTAATGTGGTGCTGTTGTAACTTGTAAGTATAACATAAATTGATATTCTCGGATCCAAATATGCTTTCCTCCCTTGAAGATTAATACCACTAATTCGGAAAAAAAATAATTAAATAAGAACATACGACCGTAAAACAACCTTGTGTGTGTAATGCTGGAAATATGCTTATGTGCAAGCATGGAAAATCTGTTTGGATCATAGTTTAAAATAGCGGCCGTTGCAGTGTGAATTTTGTAAAGAGCCCATTTCTTGGGGAGCAATTTTTTTTGGGCGATCTAATTATTTCATTGATGACCTCACTTAGGATTATTAATACCCATTATAGACTGTTGTCGGGACCACAACCGATAAATCATACAAAACATATAATCAAGATTAAAAAAAAAGAAAAAAAATTTGATTCAATTTGGTTTAAATATAGGCGAATAAAAAATTTGCAGAAGTAGGGCCTATAGACATGATGCAATCATTCAAGTTGTTAAAATGAAGGGCTCCGTTTTAATGATATAGACATAAAACTTGATGGATTTTATACTTTTCAACCACAATATATATTAATACTGAATACCAATTACTTGGGATCATGATGGGTATTTTGGCTATTTTCTTTCTGCTTTGTTTTTCAGATAATAACCCTTGGGTTAAAAAAAAATGAACCGCAACATTCCTTTGGACTTATTACAATTTTCAGGGTCGCTTTTACATCTCCATAGAGATTTTTTTTTTTTTTTGGTGGCCTATGAAAATTAGTTCAATTTCTTTCTCTTTTTGAATGAAAGGTGCTACAAACATACCCTTGATGATTGATTCTTGAGTATTGATTAAACTGTTGGCTTTGATTTTCATTCCTCTGAATTTCAACAATTTCAGTTGGGCATGTGTTCTTTAATCTGCTCAAAAGGGCCAAAAGATTTTAAAGATGGAAATTGGTCTAAAATCATATTGATCCGATATCTCTTTTGTATGGATTTCATTTAGATAATGGCAGAGATGTTTGGCACATATATTATGATGTTTGCGGGTTGTACATCGGTGGTGGTTAATCTGAAGATGATTGGGGGTGTGGCACTTCCTTGGACCAGTCTCGTTTTTGGTCTGGTGGTGATGGTCATGATCTACGCTGTGGGCCACATCTCCGGGGCCCATTTCAATCCAGCCATTACTATTGCATTTGCCACTTGCAAAAGATTCCCATGGAAACAGGTACCCACACTACACCTACATCCACATGGACCCATATTTTATATTTTTTTATACCATTTGGCCTAGTGGCCAAGTAGTGATAAGTAAAATGTAAACCTGTCCACCTAAGAATTGATCCCTCGGTGGATTTGTGGGAGTGGGTGCTCTATCCATAGAGACAGTGATATAATTCCCCGACCCGTATGGTTTAAGAAGATTGATTTTGGTTAACCCTTTCTTCCTTTTCATTTGATTTCATAGGTGCCCAGCTGTTTGGATCGACGCTTGCGAGTGTAACACTTCGTTTGCTGCTGGACATCAAACAGGAACATTACTTTGGAACGGTTCCAACCGTGTCAAATCTTCAGTCTTTGGCTCTTGAAATCATCATCTCCTTCACTCTCATGTTCGTCATCTCCGGTGTGGCCACTGATAATCGAGCAGTGAGTTTCTTCCAAGAGTTAAGGTCTTCCTTTATTCGTCCCAACCCAACTCCCAACTCGACCCAAATTCTTAGGGTTTGGGTTGATCTTGTTTACTTTGTGGTTGGAATCAGGTTGACATTTTTAGTCTAGCAAATAAACAAGTCAACATTTATAGCTTTTCTTATATTATGTAATCGACCCTCCTCATTTCATAAGCAAATCCGGATCCCCTCATCAAAATTTGTCAGGCTACTCAATAGAATCCACTAATAAAAATCTAAATTGGACGAAAATAAATACCACAGTTATAGTATTCATATTCAATAGCGGGCATGACTCCAATTGAAGAGAAATTTGACAAAAAGACAAATATGAAACGAAAAGGACATTTGTTTTGAGTAGTCTGGATTTTTCGTTAAGTGGGTCCGCTCAAAAGCCTTGTGAAGTTCCCATGGGTTCAGAGCGGTAGATGATCTGGACTCTGGTAAACAACAGCCAAAAGGTAAGGTGGTTAGCGAGTCAGATTTGGGTTAAGTCTATATTTCTATTTGACCTCTCAACCTAACCCAACTCACTCATTGTGCTCTGACCCGCCCAATGGGCCGAACTGGACCTGGTAATTTAGGGGTTTCATCAGCCTTTTAAATTATAATCAAGTTGGGTTCACTTAACATTTTTAACCCCATTAATAAGAAATTTGACCTACATTGGTCCTATAATGGCTCATGTTTTTACAAGACATCCTTTCCTTTTGTCATTGCAGATTGGAGAGCTTGCAGGTTTTGCAGTGGGAGCTACTGTCCTACTGAATATTCTCTCTGCCGGGTACTTCCATGAATTCTCAACAAATTGAATAGTAACAAGTATAAAAATGAGAATGATCTGACATTAATTCACCCACAGAACATTTCTGGCTACTCCTAATCATAAACCCCATATGGTTAATTACTTCTAAACCCCATGTAAACTTCTTCTTTTTTTTCTCAAAATCGTATAGGGCGATTTTATCATGGTCCCTTAACATCCTTTGCATAGATTGACATGCATGCAGATACTTCTTATTTGTTCAGGTCAGTTTCTGGGGCATCAATGAATCCAGTGAGGAGCTTGGGGCCAGCAATAGTATTCAACCGATACGAGGGGATATGGGTTTACATGGTCGGGCCCATTTGTGGGACAGTGATGGGTGCATGGGCTTACAACCTCATCCGCTACACTGATAAGCCCTTGCATGAGATCATTCAAAGCACCTCTTTTAGGAAAAGCGGGCGTGTTTGGATGGATGGTGAATTAAAGTAAAGTGAGATGAAGCATCAAATCAAATCAAGAGAGAATAAAATTTAAGGTTATTAATGGCTTGATAGGGAATCTTTTTGACTTTTTTTTTTATGTAAAAAGAGGATTTTTTTTGTTATCTAGTGGAGCAAGGAAGTTGTTTTTTGAGTTTTTTTTTTCTTTGAAGAAGGAGGAAATCTTGAATTTGTGTACTTTTAATATGATATTTCGTGCCCGGATAATGGAGGCTTTACCTTACATCAATTTAATTCATAATACATCCAAACACTCTCAAAGAATGATTCCATGTTTTTCCCAATGTAATGATCATGGTCTAATTAGACCCCTCAATCTGTTCTTGCCTTAGAATTTTTGTGTTGTTATTTCAGATTATTGCTCATGGTTCTCAATAAACTCTGCCAGTGTAAACGTAGCCAGTTTTACTGGTCCCAAGCGCGGATAAATGAGGGTTGCGATAAATAGATAACAACTAATATAAAACTTTTGTCACAACTCGAACATGAACAAACAAGGATGATGAAGATGCTCATGTTGCCTATTTAGTCTCTGGCTTGGCCCATTTAACTATCAGGCCAGAAAATTGGTTGGGTATAGTTCATAAGCATGAAAATAGAGCTCAAATGCAGCTCTTTGTGGGTTAGGCTTGGGCTACCCTGCCCATGAGTATCCCATCACCCCAATGGGGCCAATATTCGCCATTGATTTTTCTTGAAAGAAAACCGGGAACTTTGAAAATAGGGGGAACTGGAACTGATTGCGATTGAAACAGGTTTGACCACACCTCAGTGTTCACCAATTCAATGGGCTGGCTCAAATTTTACAGCATTTTTGTTTTCAACCTCTAATTTGGATATGCAATATGCAAGGAAGACAGGACAACCACTGGATCCTTGCCCCATTTCTAGTTCCCAACATAAACACAAAGGCAAAATTCCATTGAAGAAATACTTGAATAGGTGAAAGAGGAGAGTCAAGGTCATTGGTTGAGAAAAATATTTAATAATATCTTAGGAATGGATAGGAAGAAAGTATAGAAATTCCTATGCAACCAATATTAATTTCGTTGGCTTAGACAATAGTAGCCTTGCTTTGGGCTCCCGTAGCTATGCCCCTGTGGGACATGAGAACTAGAGTAAAATAACCCTAAGCACCAAGTGAGGCCCACCTTATGATCCATTCAACCGGACCGCAAAACAGGGAGACCCCCCGTTCTTCCAAATCTCACCCATAGCACCTATCCGAATGGACTAAATTATTGGATCGAATGTGGACGATAAAAACTTCTCCGGTACTGATCAAATGGTTGGGATGATGATTCGAGCCTACGTCACTATACACGGTTAGGTAGGTGGCGGGAGGTATTCTGATTCCCTATGCCCATCCCTAGGTGGCCCCCACAAGAAACAATCCTTCCTTTATTGTGATTTGGGGGGCACGCATGGAACCCCCCTAAATTACACTGGTCCCTTTTTTTTACACCCCCATTCAAATAGACTATCCCTATACAGATTATAAAAGAGCAGTACTCTTATTGGAAATTTAAATCAAGGATTCTTAACAATTTACTTATTTCACAAAAGCCATGAAATTTATTTATTTTATTGATTTTTATAAATGCCTAATGTGAGATACTATTTTTCATAGTGTGGCCACTGGACTACAGGGACAGAAAGTAAATAGCAAATGTATTGTCATTTACCTTTTAGTGAGAGATGGCAATTGGATTCAATTTAAGTTTTTGGGATAAGACGACATTTAAAGGTATGTATAATGTTTCTTGTTGTGGGTAAGAACTCATTTATATAGAGAGTTCATAACGTAGGAACGGGTTTAATCTAGATGGTTAGCTGACAAATCTCTTCATACTTATCCAAATGCAGCTCATTAGGACTTGGGGACTCTCTCCTCTCTCCTCTTACCTCAATACAGCTCATTAGGACTTGGGGACTCTCTCCTCTCTCCTCTTACCTCTCCTGCATATCAATACAGGCTTCTCTCTCTCTCTCTGCGATAGAGTAAGTGATGTCTGAGATCTATGGAGATAGAGTTCATGCAAGTTGATGGGAATATAAGATATGGTGAGGGTCTTCATATAGAAGAAGATACAGAATCACCTGTATCTGTTGCTGCTGATTTGAAAAGTAGGCGCAGCAGAGGCTGCTGTTTTTCCTTATCTCTATGTTTCATTCAGAAGGTAACTTTATTACTGTCTCTTCTATTTTATGATCTATGATCACTTGCTTTTCATTTAATTTTATAAAATCATAACTTGATTTTCCTTGGAAAAATGCCTCCTATTTGAAGGTTTTTTTTTTTTTTTTTTTAATTTGGACCCATTTCTGACATCAAAATCTAAATCTTCAACAAGTTAGGCATGTTTGCTTGCTATAATATACTGCCGAAATCTTTTTTTTTTTTTTTTTTGTTTATAAAAAAGACCACTTCCAGATAGCAGTTTCGAGTTTTCTTCTTGCATTGATACAATTTATGTGCTGAAATGTGTTGCCAGTGCTTGGTACAAAAGAAAATGAGTTTTTTTTTTTTTCAAATATGCATTCCTCCAAGAAAAATTAATACCCTTATGGTATATTTGTGCGACAAGAGGATTTCTCAAAAGTGAGAAAAACTATCTTTATTTTTCTGTATGACCAAATCTATTGTTATTTGGTGCCGTATGTTTTCTCAGAAGAAAAATGAAACTGATTTTATTTAACAAAAATGATTTTGATTTCCTATAAAAGATTTTGAACTGCAAGATTCCTCTTTAGCATAGAAAAAAATGGTCCATGGAGTACAGAACCTCCTCATCGCACAAACCGACCCTAATGTTTAACATTGTGAGTCCGAATTTGTTCCTAACCCAAAACAAAACAAAACAAAAAATTCTAAAAATAGCAATTATTCTAATGGTCACACACACACACACACACACACATATATATATATATATATATATATGTGGAGGTTTCAAGTGCATCCATCCCTCACCATAGGGTGAGGGACACTTCTATAATTGGGCATTTTCAAGTACAAAAGTTACTTTTCAAGTACATAGGGTGAGGTACACTTCCTTGTCTTCATGTGCAAAAATGGGAAGTGTCTCTCACCCTATGGTGAGGGATAGATGCACTTGAAACTTTCCCTATATATATATATAACACTTTTATCTTGGTATGGATTTGGTTAAGCTAATGGCAGGAGTGTTGGGGACCTACTTTATGATATTGCGGGTTGTGCATCGGTAGTGGTTAATCTGAAGACGGGGGCCGTGACAATTCCTGGGATCTGCATCGTTTGGGGTCTGGTGGTGATGGTCATGATCTACTCTCTAGGCCACATCTTAGGGGCCCATTTCAATCCAGCGGTTACCATCACATCCGCCACTTGCAAAAGATTTCCATGGGAACAGGTATCAACATCTGCATATGAGGTCCTATTTGTTTGCATTAAAATGCATAGGAATCAAATACACAGGGTAGTTAAAAACGAAGATCAAAAGATAAATTTTGGTTTTAGAAGAGTAGATTTTGGTGACCCTTCTTGTTGCTGATTCTTCTTCCAATGTAGGTGCCTGCTTATATATCAGCTCAAATGTTGGGATCGACGCTTGTGTTACACCCCAACCCAACTTAATCTTCATTAGTGTTCATTAATGATGATTTAGCTGAATTAATTATGCTTAGTTATAAATCATTGAACTTAGTACTCATTAGTCTTTTTAGACCGAGTTAATTGAGTCTTGAGCCTTGAATAGGTGAGTGGAGTAGAGTTGACTCACTTGGGTAGAGTCAAAGACTTTTTAGTAATTATAGATTTTTGCATTTTACATCAATTGCACGTCATCTTAGTGTCATCGCGTGTATCTCGTTGAGCACGTTAATTTTCGTATTCAGCTTCACTTCATTTGATCACTCGTCGAAGAAGTGGGCTATTGTTTGACTTAAAATGGAAATACATAACTGTAGTGGACTTTTCTACAAAAATTTCCATCCTTATCACTCACAACAACCCCTTTTCATTTCATTTCATTTCATTTCCTCTCTTCCTCTCTACGTTCGTCTTTTCTCCATTCTTCTCTTCTTTCTTTCCTTCTCAATCATCAAGAGACCTTGGCAAGTGCACTTGGGAGCTAGGAGAAGATTGTTCTTCATCCTCTTCCTCTTCCTCTCTTCGTTGTTAGCAAGAAAAACATCCCTCATCATCATCCATTTCCTTTAATTTCGGAATCATTACAAGAGGTAGGCTACAAATTCTTGTTGTTTGGATCTTTTGAGCTGAAATGGAGTCAAGAGACTCTTGGGTAGTCTTTCATAGCATTCATTGCATTCTTTTTGTTTGATTTGTGTCTAGGATTTGAATATTTTGGGGATTTTAGGGTTTTTAAACCAAGAGTGTCGAAGAGTTCTGGAAAGCTTAATTTGAGGCAAGTATAAGCATAATATGAATTTACATTTTGTTACTTCCATTGATTCAATGTTTTACTCATGATTCTTAGTATTCAACAATGTAAGATTTGATTTAATTTTATATTGGACTCTCCTTATGTATTTACATGTTATGGATTGATTATATGTTGGACATGGGAGCAAGAAGGCTCCATTGTTATAGAAGGCGAGAAGAAGTGTGGAAATGGAGAGAGGAGAGAGAGCTTCAGATTTGGCAAAATGAAACAGTACCGTAGGCCACCCGGTCACTTGGCGGTTAGCCGCATGACCCCTGACGGCTAGCCGAAACTCCACGGTTGCCTTTCCAGGGACAAACATTTCTGTCAGGAAACCAGGCGAATACCTAGCGGCTAGCCGAAAACCCACAGTTCCTTTTCCAAAAGCTGACATTCTGTCAGAAAACCGCGGTCACCAGGCGGTTATCTGGCGACGAACAGTCGGTTAACCGCCAGGCCACCGCTAGCTGACCGACCTCCCAAAATTTTTATTTGTTTAAAAGCTCTCTTAGAGCCTTGAATTGATACCCTAATCTCTTAGTTGCCTAATTGAAAACCCTAGGAACTTGAGTAGCCCTAAAAGCCGAGACTTTATCACCATGCCATGGATATTAATTTAATGAACCTTTTATTAAAATATGACACCAAGTAAAGGTTCCTTAAATGTATGTCGAATTGGATGGTGAGGAAATAATAGAGGATTAGACTAGATTGGCTAGTAAATCCCTTGATTCCTTAAATTATTACATTTCATATTGAATTATACTTCCATTTGGTATATCCATCATTATTAATAGAATTATCGTATCGTCAATATCCTTTGAGGTCTAAGTACTCTATTTCTTCCGTCGCTCTTCAGATATTGTATATCGATTTAGTCTTTAATTGGAAATGTGGATAGAGTAATATACAGTGATATGTGAATTACATTGATTTCGATTATAAACAGTTTGAACTATAAACTTACTCGAATCCACTTAATTGTCGATTAGTTTGATTTGATTGAGTCGGCACTACTTAGGTTCGACCTTGTGATACCCGACGAGGTTTGAACTTGGTTTATTTTATTAGAGACTACTACAGTAAGTCGTCTGTAATACCAGAACTCCAGAACCGGATAGCCAATTAGCCTTTGGCCGGGTAGCTGGTGACATCCCAATTAGATTTGCTCTCTTTGAGATGATGAGCTTAAGGTAGTAGCCAAATTAGTATGTTTTCTTATAAATTGATTTGCCAGCATACTTATTCGATTTTTTCACAATTTGCGTAGTTGATACTTATCATTGACATCTACTAATCCAATTGTCTTAAATTCAAATTGCAACATTATGTGATTTCTTATTTTGCCTATACTTGCTAAATCGTCGTATTGAAATACTACATTTGGTGTCACAGACGCAGCTGCAACTCTCGATCCTAAAGAGGTCCCGGAGGGAGATAAGGTTATCCAAGAGTTACCTCCAGAATTAGAAGAGTGGCCAGAACAAGGGCCAGCTTAGATTCTACCTCCTCGGAGTGCGTGCTACACTTGCAGATATCCTAGTTCGTGTGACTAGTCTCTTTTGTGTGATCATACGTAATTCTTTTGTATTTACTTTGGTAGTGGCCGTATAGGGTTCATTCAGTAGATGTATAGGGATTCTTTCATTGGTCCCTCTTTTGTAACTTAATGTATATATTTGTATAATTCTTTTGTATCAAACTTAAATGTTTAACTGAACTGAATGAGAAATGATACCTTCTGTGAATGAATTACGACTTCCACTATATTTAAATGTTAATTGTTTGTGTTAGTGAGCTAGACTCACATGTGGAATAGTCGATTTCCTCTCCTTCGTGTGTTGTATTTGGCTCGAAACAGATACAACATTCGGGAGTACGTGTGTCACACCCCGGGGATTACCCTAGGCCAGGGTAATTTCAGAACCGGGATGTGATAGCTTGCGAGCGGAACACTTCGGCTGCTGTTCGATCTCAAACATGAACATTACTTTGGAACAATTTCGTCTGGATGGAACGTGCAATCTTTTGTTCTCGATTTCATAATCTCCTTCTATCTCATGTTCGTCATCTCCGGTGTCGCAACTGATAACCGAGCTGTGAGTCAAATCTTTTAGGAGTGAGGTCTTTTTCTACACCATTGGTGGCAATTCCTGATGCGACTCCCACTCTACTTGACATTTTTAACCCCATTAATAAGAAATTAGGCCTACATTGGATACCTATTATCAACTATAGGTCATATAATGGCTTGTGTTTTTACAAGGCATCCTTTCCTTTTGTCATTGCAGATTGGAGAACTTGCAGGTTCTGCAGTTGGAGCTACTGTCCTACTGAATATTCTTTCTGCCGGGTACTTCCATGAATTCTCAACAAATTGAATAGTAACAAGTATAAAAATGATAATGATCTGACATTAATTCACCCACAGAACATTTATGGCTACTCCTAATCATAAACCCCATATGGTTAATTACTTCTAAACCCCATGTAAACTTCTTTTTTTCTCAAAATCATATAGGGTGATTTTATCATGGTCCCTTAACATCCTTTGCATAGATTGACATGCATGCAGATACTTCCTTTTTGTCCAGGCCAGTTTCTGGGGCATCAATGAATCCAGTGAGGAGCTTGGGGCCAGCAATAGTATTCAACCGATATGAGGGGATATGGGTTTACATGGTCGGCCCCATCTGCGGGACAGTGATGGGTGCATGGGCTTACAACCTCATTTGCTACAGTGATAAGCCCTTGCATGAGATCATTCATAGCACTTCTAGGCGGGCGTGTTTGAATGGACAAAGAATTGAAGTAAAGTGAGGAGAAACATCAAATCAAGAGAGAATAATATATAAAGGGGCTATTATAGTATTTTGTTTTTAGTGGTTTGATAGAGAATCTTTTTAAATTTTTATGTAAAAAAATGATGTCTTTTTGTTATTTAGTGGAGCAATAAAGTTGCTTTTTAACCCTTTTTTTTTTGAAAAAAAAATGAAAATTTGAATTTGTGTACTTTTGATATTACCCTTTTTAATTATATTTTTTTGTATAATGGAGGTTTTACCTAACATCAATTTAATTCACCCTCCATCCAAACACCATCAAGGAACGATTGCATGTGATTCCCAAAGTAATGATCATGTTCTAATTAGATTCTTCAATCTGTTCTTGCCTCAGTTTTTGCGTGTTGTATAAGTAGATTAACCAGAGCAGAGATTTTTAGATATCTATTGTTTCTTTTCTATGTTGGAATGTGGAAGTCTCCACGGCAGTCTAAATGAGGTACGTATTGATATTTATATTCAGTGGTGCTACAGACCCCGATGGGGAGCCGGACTGGGAGCCTCGGGGCTCCCCCATGGGGGTCTGTAGACGTTTTCATTTATATTTGGCTGATAGACAAGATTCCAACACCAGTGTCCCATGAAGCTTTTGCAAGCGGTCTCTATGTTGTCTTCTTTTACCATGCATGAAAAAGGACTACGATCCTTTCTAGTTTTACTTGTCCAGTTGTCCATCTATTTGGGGTTGTTGTCTTGTATTTTGGGTTAACTGGTTTTGGGTCCGGGCCTAAATTGGTAACTGTATCAGATTTTTTAGGGCTTAATAAAGAGAGAGTTATATATTCAAATGCACCTTGCAAAATGAATACAGTCAATTCCTCCTCCTTTTTTTTTCTACTGAGATTCAAGAGTGATCAAGTGAAAATTTCTCTTAATCTCATAATTCCATATCAAACCTTAACATGCATGCAGGCATTGAGATATAATTATGTACAGGCATTGGTACCAAAACTCATGATGTAGGTTAACAAATCTATTGTCCCGGTAAACCACTTGATCATTATCTCCTCACTAATGATGGCTGGAGAATTGACATCAACCATTGGATTGGAGTGATCATCTTCCACAATAAAATATGGGATCAACTTTCAAAGAAAATGAGCTTAATTGAATACTGACCCTAGTATGAGTGGTATTTTTTAGCAGAGCAATGTTCAACTCAGTTTTAGATCCTGGTAATTAATTCAGATAGGTTTTGGAACCTTATAATTAAATATATAAAATCAAAATCCACTTTTAATGGGGGTGATTACAAATTTACAATGATTGAAAAAAAAAAAAAAAGAAAAGAAGACATACATGAGTTCCCCAAATGGATTCAGAAAGAAAATTAAAGTGGGGGGGGGGGGGGGGGGGGGGGGGGGGGGGAGAGGTGGTGTGGGGGTCTAATATTTGGACCTTTTATTTTGAAAAATTGTGCTGGGTTCATTTCCTATGAATGGACCTAAGCGGTAGATGGTCCAGGTTGAGGTCCATGAATTTCATAGCCAAAGGATTATATTCCTGAAGAATTGTATCCAAGAACCTGAATCCCTGATGTCATAAGTCATAACCCATGATCCATCATTATGTTCGTTGAGCCTGTCGGCTTGTTGATTTAATGATTTCAGATTATTGCTCACGGTTCTGAATAACTCCACCAGTGTAAGCATAGCCAGTCTTACCAGTCCCAAGCCTGGATAAATGAGGGTTGTGTTGAATAGATAACAACCAATATAAAACTTTTGTCACAACTCAAACACAAACAAACAACATGGACATGAAAAAAAAAAGAAAAAGAAAGCCTCGTTGGACTTTATTAGGCGATCAAAATGCGTCTATTAACAATTTCAATGAATCTTACCATTTGGGACCATTACCATCACAATTCACAAATGGGGTGGTAACAGTTACAAAACTAAAAACTCTGCATTCGAGCCAGGGAAATTCATCTAAACAGTGTCAAGTTGTAACATCTGAATTTCTTCATAATATGCTACAGATGAGACCGAGAGTACAATGTGGAGATGTGTATAGATGTCCAAGTAGGGAGGACAGTGGGAAATTCATCTTACAGAGTACAAACCGGCTAATCCTACTGATTTGGAGTAGGGATCTCTTGTTTGTTAGGCTCCTCTAAATTGTATTCCCAGTTCCACAATCATCAATCTAGCAGGGATGATCTTATTTGGTGAATTTCACCTAGGGATGTTCATGGGATGGGCAGACTGGGCTGAACCTTCTCCTAGTCTGACCCATTTAGTTATTATCATCCCTAATTTCAACCCAGGATCCAACCATTGAGCGCGATAGGCATAAGCCCGCGATAGGCATAAGCCCAGCCCATTTGAAAAATTCACATAATTACTGCCCTTGTGTTAAACACATCGACCTGGTCTGGTTCCGTCCATTAAGCACATATAGTCTCAGGCCTGGCCCACTTAACTATCAGGCCAGAAAATTGGTTGGGTACAGTTCATAAGCATGAAAATAGAGATCAAATCCAGTTCTTTGTGGGTGAGTCTTGGGCTGTCCTGCCCATGAGTATCTAAATCACCCCAATCGACCAATATTCGCCATTGATTTTTCTTGAAGAAAACCAGAACTTTGAAAATAGGGGCAACTGGAACTGACTGCGGTTGAAACAGGTTGGACCACAGCAATTCAATGGGCAGGTTCAAATTTTACAGCATTTTTGTTTTCAACCTCTAATTTGGGAATGCAATATGCAAGGAAGACATGACGAACACTGGATCCATGACCCATTTCTAGTTCCCAACATAAACACAAAGGCGAAAGGCTATAATAGAGCCAATTCGATTAGATCTTATTGAAATAGAGTTGTTTCTATGATTACAAAAAGACCGTTTGATATGTCTTATTCAACCAGACAAAGGAAGCTTGTCATAGTGTAAAAATTATACGGCAAAGTTATCATATGTAAAAGAATTGCAATCAAAATTGTTATAAAGTATAAACAGTTGAGATAAACTTGTCATAAAATAAAAGTTATACGGTGAAAGTTGTGAGTTGTGGCCCTTATTGCCCCCCTAAATGCAAGTCTACAAACTGTGTAGATTCTACTTTTAAAATATAATGGTTGCTTTCCAATGTGAAGAATTTCTCTTCAAAATAATGGTTGCTTTCCAACTATATGCTGGTTTTTCTTGGTAGGTGAGAAGTGTCAGTACAGTTTTCATTTTTTTTTATCTTGCACACGAACTTTGAAGATCTGTACCTAGTTGGAGAGAAAGGTTTTAGGGGTCCTTTTCCCTAAAAAGTTGTAGTAAGGAATGGGCAGGTTTGGTTAGATGGAATTAGATTATCAATAGTAAAAACTCCATTGAAGAAATACTTAAATGGGTGAATGAGGAGAGTCCTAAGAATGGATAGGAAGAAAGAATAGAAATTCCTATGCAACCAATATTAATTTCGTTGGCTGAGACAATATTCGCCTTGTTTAAAGTAAGGTTGATCACCAACCAACATTGGTATATGGAAAAAATAAAACCTCCACATTGAGAATTCTCTGAATCTGAGCACAGAAGTGGATTATTACATAGAGAATATGTTCTACTGATAGATTATTTGTATATAAAACACCGTGATTTGCATGTTTATGTCTATATTATAATCGGGTGCTATTTATGAGATTAATCTATTGTAAGAGTCTACAAAGATGGGATGAAACTTGGCTCAATGGTGACAAAGTGGGAGATAATTATCTTGAGTGGTTTGAATCTAATATAAGTAGGCCCACCTATTGATTTAGGGGGGGCTGTCGATGGGATTGATTTATGCTCTTTTCTTAAAGTAAGGGTTCAGTTTTAATGGCTGATGTGGCTGGGATAGGAGGCCTTCCCCCAGTTTCGGCCCCTATATATGGGACATGAGAACTAGAGTAAAATAACCCTAAATATCAAGTGGGCCCCACCTTGTGATCCATTCAAGTGGACCTAAAAAAGGGGAAAACCCCTCTTCTTCCAAATCCCACCTTTAGCATCCATCCGAATGGATTAAATTATTGGATCGAATGTGGATGATGAGAACTTCTTGGCCATTGATCAAATGGTTGGGGTGATGATTCGAGCCTACGTTACTATACACAGTTCGCGGGGGATGGGGGGTTGGGGTGATGATTCGAGCCTACGTTACTATACACAGTTTGCGGATGTGGTGGGGGGGGGGGTATTCCAATTCTCCGTGCCGATCCTTAGGTGGCCCCCACAAGAAACAATCCTTCCTTTATTGGGGGGGGGGGGGGGGGGGGGGGACGCATGGAACCCCCCTAAATTACACTAATCCCTTTTTTTACACCCATTCAAATATACCGAACCCTGTACATATAAAAGAGCAGCATGAGTGGAAACTTAAAGCAAGGACTTATTTCACATAAACCATAAAATTTATTTTTTTAATTGATTTTTATAAATGCCTAATGTGAAATACTATTTTTTTTATGGTGTGGCCACTAGACTACAACTTGATACCAATTCCTATGCATCATGCTTTGTAGGGACATAAACCATTCGAATGCTCAAGCCCAAATAAATATCGAGGAATTCCACTAACCAATTCTCAATATAAGAATTTCTGGAATTCCAATAAAGAAATAGGTACAGCGCTGCTGATTGGATTTGATTTAAGTTTTTGGGATAAGACGACATTTAATGTTTCTTGTTGGTAGGAACGCGTTTATTCAGAGTCCATAACGTAGGCGCAACCTGGCTTAATTGTTATAATGCGGATCAGTACATATTACATAGCTGACAAATCTCTTTATACTCAGCCGAATACAGCTCATTAGGAATTTCATTAGGGACTCTCCTCTCTCCTCTCGTTCGTCGTTTCTCTCGTCTCCTGCATATCAATACAGGCTCTCTCTCTCTCTCCTCTCTCTCCTCTCTCGTTCGTCGTTTCTCTCGTCTCCTGCATATCAATACAGGCTCTCTCTCTCTCTCTCTCTCTCTCTCTCTCTCTGTCTCTCTGCGATAGAGTAAGTGATGTCCGAGATCAATGGAGATAGAGTTGATGCAAAAGCAGTGGAGGAGGAAGGAATCGATGGGAATATAAGATATAGTGAGGGTCTTCATATAGAAGAAGGTACAGAATCACCTGTATCTGTTGCTGCTGATTTGAAAAGCAGGCGCAGCAGAGGCTGGGGTTTTTCCTTATCTCTATGTTTCATTCAGAAGGTAACTTCCTTACTGTCTCTTCTATTTTATTATCTTTGATCACTTGCTTTTCATTTAATTTTATAAAATCATAACTTGATTTTCCTTGGAAATATGCCTCCTATTTGATTTATTTTTATTTTTTTATTTACTTTGGACCCCCATTTCTGACATCAAAATCTAAATCTTCAACAAGTTAGGCATGTTTGCTTGCTATAATATTCTACAGAAATCTTTTTCAGCAGTTATCTCATCTTTAGAAAAAAAAAAAAAAGAATCACTTCCAGATAGCAGTTTGAGTTTTCAGTGTTTCTTGCATTGATACAATTTATGCACTGAAATGTATTGCCAGTGCTTGGTACAAAAGAAAATGAGTTTTTTTTTTTTTTTTTTGTTTAAATATGCTTTCCTCCAAGAAAAAATAATACCTCTATGGTATATTTGTGCACCAAGAGGATTTTTTAAAAGTGAGAAAAATTCTCTTTCTCTTTCTATATGACCCAATCTAGCTATTGTTATTTAGTGCGGTATGTTTTCCCAAAAAAAAAAAGTCTAAAAATCGCAATTTGTCTAATGGTCATATATATGATACTTTTATCTTGGTATGGATTTGGTTAAGCTAATGGCAGAAGTGTTGGGGACCTACTTTATGATATTTGCGGGTTGTGCATCGGTAGTGGTTAATCTGAAGACGGGGACCGTGACATTTCCTGGGATCTGCATCGTTTGGGGTCTGGTGGTCATGGTCATGGTCTACTCTCTAGGCCACATCTCCGGGGCCCATTTCAATCCAGCCGTTACCATCGCCTTCGCTACTTGCAAAAGATTTCCATGGAAACAGGTATCAACATCTGCATCTGATGTTATATTTGTTTGCATTAAAATGCATATGAATCAAATACATAGGGTGGGTAAAAACGAAGATCAAACATAAATTTTGGTGACCCCTTTTGTTGCTGATTCTTCTTCCAATGTAGGTGCCCGCTTATATATCAGCTCAGGTGTTGGGATCTACGCTTGCGAGCGGAACACTTCGGCTGCTGTTCGATCTCAAACATGAACATTACTTTGGAACAATTCCGACAGGATCGAACGTGCAATCTTTCGTTCTCGAATTCATAATCTCCTTCTATCTCATGTTCGTCATCTCCGGTGTTGCAACTGATAACCGAGCTGTGAGTTAAATCTTTTAGGAGTGAGGTTTTTTCTACACCGTTGGTGGCAATTCCTGATACGACTCCCACTCCACTCGAAATTTAAGAGCTTGGGGTGATCTTGTTTGATTTATGCAAATTAAGAAACTAATACCAAGTTAAAGTGAAAGTAGTCAAAATTAAAAGCAAAGGTATTCATTATAATTTAAGAATTAAGTATAAAATGTTGTTAAGGAGTTTTTAGGTGGTGAGGCCCCTTCCTTAAACTCGCATCACTGACCTGGGATTGATTCTTGATCCTCTTTTTTAACTGTTACTTCTCTACCAGTGATTACATATTTTTACAAGAGATTATTCATATACCTTTTTGCCATTGCAGATTGGAGAACTTGCTGGTATTGCTGTGGGAGCCACTGTCCTACTGAACGTGCTTTTGGCAGGGTACTTCCATGAAATTCTCAACTATAATTGAATAGGAAAAAGCAGTATATCATAACATAAGAGGATCTCACTTACACTCACAGCTTAGTTAAGGTTACTCCTAAACCAAACTTAAGTAAAACTGTAAATAACTATAAATCACTGGTTAAGGGACAGTTTTATTTCAATGAAATTGGCCAATTCTCTTGCTTGAGTTCACTGAAACAGGAGTAAAAATTCATGTCGTGTTAGCAATCCGTTTTAACCTTTTTTCAACAACTCGAAACCCCAACAAATCTGCCTCAAAAGATCACCCAGCAGAGTCTTACAAATGGAAAGTAGGTAGAAAGTAGATTAAAAACATACCTACCCAGTCTTTTGACCATGAAGTATCAATTGAGAAGAGTACGATAATTTTTTTTTAACATCCCCTACATAGAACACATACAAATGCATGTTTCATTTTTTTTTTCAGGCCAATTTCAGGAGCATCGATGAATCCAGCGAGGAGCATTGGGCCAGCACTAGTAATGAAACGATATGAGGGGATATGGGTTTACATGGTCGGGCCTATAGGTGGAACAGTGTTGGGTGCATGGGCTTACAACCTCATTCGATTCACTGACAAGCCCCTGCGTGAGATCACCAAGAGTGGCTCTTTCTTAAAAAGCTTGAGAAATGGTTCCATACGAATTTGAAACAGATCAGATGGTTGCCAAGAATTGGGTGTATACTATGTTGTTGCCTCAGATGTCTTCAGATTGATCTGTATAGATAGTTTTAGAAATCTATCATTTCTTCTCTTTGGTCGAATGTGAAAGTGTCCACGGCAAGTATAATAAATGTAATACACACATTGACAAAATACTTGGTTGACAAACCAACTTCCCACCAGTGTCCTAATGAAGCTTTTGCAAGCTATCTCCATGTTTTACTTTCCGTGAAAATTGACTATGACCCTTTCTAGCTTTACTTGTTATCAATCTATAAGTTTGACTAGGAGAAGGTTCTTAAAGATAATTCATTAGCACTTCAATTAATCTGAAAACAATTCAATTAACCTAAGAAGATAGTCAACGGAAAAGTTAATAGATAGATAAGATAAGGATTCAATGTTTCCATGAGAATTTCGTGAGGCCGTCAGTGGGCCAATGTATTAAAAATCTAGATCATTGGAAAAAAATGGCCTCCTCCTGAAGTATGTAGTCCTTACCAGATTTCATTCAAATGGCACACCATTAGATCAATGACATCTAAAACATTCAAATGTTTCCTCTAAATCAATATGACGGTGGGTCTAGCTCGTATTGGAGTTGAATTTTTCGTAATAAGGTAGGGATGTATATGAGTATCCGATTCTCCGATTACCCAGAGGTTCTGATCCGTTAAAAACCGAATATGGGTCCTTATTTAGGTCCCGATAAGTAAATAGGTTCGGGTCCGGGACCTATTCATCTTGGTTCGGACCCGTAGACCTGAGACCAAACATATTATCTCAATTTTCGAAAATCTCTTCTAAAACCACGTTTTTTTTTTTACTTCGATCCAGACTCATCCCATATATGGTTCTGGTTCCGGTTCTAGAGCCAAGAAAGCGGTTTCGAAACAGTTCCGGGTCCGGATCTGCTTCCACCTTCTCCTTAACGGTTCTGGTTCCAGATCCACTGTGGACCCAAACTGGAATCAACCCGTTTACAACCCTATAAAAAGAGGATTTTTCTCAAGAGGACATGAAAGATTAAAATATGCCAGTTGTTCTAAATTCTCGTTCGAAAGCAAGCAAAAGACATGGTAACTTTCTGAAATACTCTCCCCTCGTGAAAGCAAATAAAGCTGAGGAGGGGAAAAAATGCAAAAGGCAAAGACACCTTGGTAACTTCTCCAATTCCCTCATATTATGAAAGGAAAAAACAAAAGTTGAGGGCGGCTCAACCAAATCCATCTCCGCCACTTACTCATGGAGAAGCTTCCAACATACATGCTGGTTTTTAAGGTTTTTTTTTTTTTTTAATGGTGACGATATAATGTACTGCTCAAAGAAACTATACAATATAAGAGATAAATATTGACTAAAAAAACCCGGACAACAAAGGGAAGGAGCAAACAAAATAAAATGAGAAAAATAAGGAAATACTCAAAAAAGACGGGCACATCCTCCAAACCAAAACCGGGATCACCCTCAAAAGAACTGACAAGCACACATTACAAAAAAACAATCAAGGCAGTTTTAAGAGCTCCCTCTTTGGAGGGTTTATCCGCTTCTTGATTAACTAATCTTTTACTGTAGTGAAAATATATATATTTAATTCCCACGAAAGCTAAACCGGCTTTTCAATAATATCTGCAAGGATCCAAGGAGGATTTGAAAATTGACTTGCCCATTGAATTTCGCAACAGGAGTCTCCTTCAACAAGAAGCTGTTGAGGATTGAGCTTTGAACTTCACGGATGCCAGCTCTAAGAGCCAGTAAATTTAGCTTTGTCGTCGGAATCGAAACCAACTGGGCTGAGTAAGAAAGAATGATGGTTCATTCTATATCACGAATAACTACCCCTAAACCAACGGGGCCAGAGTTTCCACAAGCACTACTATTAAAATTTAACTTGAGAGCACCTGGAGGGGGAGGACACCATCTAGGAAGTACTTTATTTTAGATAGGGTGAGAGAAGAACACTTCCTCCCATTTATGAATGATGGAGCTAATAGACAAGCCTTTGAAAAGAGGATTAAAGGAGACCCAATTAGCCACTAAATGTTTAACTCTGTCAACTAATATACTTACATCTGAAGATTTGCCTTCAAAGCACCTTAGGTTTATCTCTTTCCAAATCGACCAAATAACCGCTAAAAAAAGGCATTCCACATTATCCTTCCCTTCTTAACCCCATACCTAATCTCTAAAACTCAAATAAAGATGAAAGAGAGTTAAGGGAGTAGAGTAGAGACGTGAAACCATTCAAGGGTCAACCTCCATAGTTTATGAGCAATATGACAATTTAACAACACGTGATCAATCGATTCCTCACCCGCCAAGCACATTGGGCAAGCATTAACGATGGAGAGTCCCCGGTGTCTAAGATTGTTCGTTGTTAGAATGCATCCAAGCAAATCAGTCCACCAAAAAGCCATCACCTTCGAAGAGGCTTTGATACTCCAAAGACTTACCCATTTAATATGCATGACCACTTCCCCCTAGCCATAGAGTAAAAAAACGAAGCAATCGAGAACATGCCATCAGCCGTGGGCATCTAGATTCTTCTATCGTTACCATCAATAGGGATGAAAACTTCTCCGATCATATTCAACAAAGAGCCAAATTGAAATCCCTCCTGAAAACAGGTCCTCATATAACACAGTCTCCTCTCCTCTCCCTACAGTCAATAACTTTCGCTTCTTGATAGCTAGCACAATTGAACAATTCTGAAAAAATAGACGCCAAAGGACGATACCCCACCCACAAATCCTTCCAAAAGAATATCTTATCTCATTTACCCACTTTGAATCTCACTTGCCTTAAGAACAACTCCTTAGCAGTCAAGGCCCCTCTCCAAATAGTGGAGAATCGTGGGAGGATCTCGGATTGACCAACCCTCTTTGGAAATATCATATTTGCAGTAGATGACCTGCTTCCACAAACAATGGGAATCGTCTCCTATTCTCCACAACCATTTGCCTAGAAGGGCCATGTTCATCTCCTTCAGTGGTATAATACCCAAACCACCCTCTTGCAGACTTGCAACCACTTCACCAAATGAAACTTATTCTTCTCTCTCCCATTCCAAAGAAAATTCCATTGCAACTTCTCTATTTGATTTATAGCATCCATTGGGCACTTCAACAATAACAAGAAGTAAATCGGGAGGTTGGCCAAAACTGCTTTAAATAAAGTAATTATGCCACCTAGAGATAGATAATTAGCCTTCGATAGGGAAACCCTTTTCTCCATCCTCTCAAGCACTGACTGCGACAAAGGTTTTGAAGCCAAACCAAGACAAAGGAGAAGGCCCAAGTATGAGGAAGGGATAGATCCAGATTTGCAACCAAAGAGATCAGTGAACATAACTTGACGATCCTCATTCACCCTAACACCAATTATCTCACTCTTGAAGAAGTTTACCCTCAAGCCTAAGACTACTTCAAAGCATAGAAGGATTGCCTTGATATTACATATTTGAGTCTCATTAGCCTCTCAGAAGAGAAGAGTGTCATCCGCAACCTGGAGGTGAGAGATTTCCTAGCCTCCATGAGTAAGCCGGAAGCCTTTGATAAGGTTAGCATTCCCTGCCGCATGCAACATCCTACTAAGAGCTTTAAACAAGAGAGACAGCCTTCTCACTGAGACGAAGGATCCTTCTAGGTAGTGGCATTGCCCATTGTTTACCAGCATCAACTCCTTGAGGCTCCCTTCGTTCTTTTACCTCCATTTACACCGTTGAATGTTGGTTTTTAACTATCCGTGGGACATTTTCATGGATACTAAAAAACTTGTTCAAGGTGAAAGCATTTAAGGGTTGCGCAATCGTCTGATCTAACTGGGCACTGGGAATAGAGCCCTTCTATATTCCAAAATACATACAAGCAGAAGGAAAACTGGACTTGGCATGGGTTATACTGCCATGTTATATCTTGTTCGGATTCCTCAAGGGTTACCACAGAGCTGGGTAACAACCAATGTTATCACAGACCCAGAAAGGATTTCAGCACAGCTCCTTTGTTTGGATACCCCATGAAATTCCAAAAAGTAGATACTAGAATAAAAGAGAAAACCCCTTTCATGGAGCTACAGAAAGGTGGAAGTTCAAGATTGTGTGTAATTCCTTCAATCTAAAAAGGTTTCCATGGAACAATCTACCGCCTGCAACCAACAGAATCCTATTCCAAACCAACAGGAACTCTCGTAATTTTCACCCAGTGTTCTCTCTCTCTCTCTCTCTCTCTCTCTCTCTCTCTCTCTCATGTTTGCCTTGCAGCTGTTCTCAAGTTAGGGCAGGACAGTATTCTTTTTCTGTTAATCTGCTTAACAGATAAATTAAGAGAAAAAGAGGTAAAGATGTTATGTTAATTACATGAACAATTTGTACATTAAGGAATGAAAAGCTCAAGAGCTTCAGACGTGTTAGAATTCTAATTAGTGTGAAAAACATAAACACCATTCCAACATTGAAAAATGCACAAAAACAGATATGGGCTTGATTCGTTATCAGGAAAGATCTGGGCTTCATGACCAGTCATTAATACAATTTGCATTCAAGCAAAAAAGAAATATATAGTTATGTGACGATCAAAACATGGTAGCTATATGATTGCTATTTGAACCAATTTAGAATACACAAAGTAAACTGTGGAAATCATCAGTGTCAAGACTGGAAAATTCTGAGTACGTTTATCGTCTTGAAAAAAAATGATTTGGTGATTTTTATATCATTCATTTTCTACTGACAGATCTACTTACATGGGTGGATATAAAAGATAATTGCATACCAAGTATAGTTGATTATGTTAGAGAAAGGTAAGTCCATCACAGGATAAAATTTCCCCATCTGTATTACTAATGCCTGAAGAATAGCTTTAATCATAGCCTTCCTTCAAATCATGCAATAACATCATCATCAGAGTCGCCATGCTCACCAAGTAAGGTTGACAATGTTCTTTTTCATTTTCCAGAAAGTAAGTGTGATCGTATTAATATACAAAGAATGGGACAACAAGACTCGCTAGTCGCTATACAATGCAAAATATAAACCTGAGGCAAAGGTTTAAAAAAGACAGAACCAATCTATCAATCAATATGCCCAATTTAGCTTAAATGCGCAGGTAATGTGACCAGCTACGCTAAGCATACAAGGACTTGCAGCACAAAAAAGAGGCAAAGCAGACTGAGGGAGAAAAGAGAGCCCACAAGCTGGGCCAGCTCAAAATAAAACAGGGAAGCAAAGACAGGAACAAAGCAGCAGTGAACTGTGAGAAAACCTGAGGGCAACATATCTTACAACAGAGGAAAGACGTGCAGCAACATGAGAAGATTAGAGATGGCCTGAAGGGAGAAGGATGCGAGGGATTACGAAGTTCTATAGCAGGCCCTAGTTCTCTCCATAGATTGGTGCCATGACCTCGAATTTAATTTTCTTGGTTAGACCTCACATGTTCAGTTCTAGTACCAGACCCATTCCTTGTATTTGACCTTGGAATAATGAAAGGTCTGCAGCAGGCCAGAATAAAAACTAATTCCATCATGAAAAACCACATGCAGGTCCAGACAAATATTGTCTTTCTCCATTTCCAAATAATCCTTTTTAACAGAGGAAGCTCAGACTCAAGAGTCAATGAAGCTGCATAAATTTGAGGTATACCAGCACCGGGCTTGAACTCTGCTCTTTGTTCAAGGATTACTCTCAGGCACACAGTTGGTGAAGTTCCCTCCACAAAGCCAGTCATCCTTAAGTTAAGAAGTTGGGACTCAGATGAATATCCAGCGAGGAGAGGAGCACTTTTAAGGAAGGTCTCGAAATAGCGTATAGGCAAGCTTTTAAACTTCAGCATACATGGATGGCTCGAAGCAGAAGAAATTTTGCCATTACTTGATAGGAACTCTACGCGGACCTTGATGTGGCAAAACCATTACATTACAAGTCAGAACCATATTTAACACAAACATATATAAGAAAATCATCGCAAGAGAAAATTGAGTTTAAATAACATCCTACTAAATATTGTGTTAGGGCCATCTCATGATTCACTTGAGCATCTTACAGATATCTTAGTCTACCATACAACTTCACTCTAAGATCAGTTTATACACTTTGCAAGTGATGCCTCGCCTTTCAATACATTTAGTGATGCTAGGCCTTCTTAATAGCATCACTTTAAAAAACAGTTATCTCACAACATTAATCCACATCAATTTGCATGGTTCATAAAATGAGAACAATGATAATCTAGAGAAGTGCATAATACCAAAGCACCCCACATCATGATACCTTTATAGCATATTCAGAACAACTGGGAGATGATGGTTATCATCAGAGTCAGATTGACCCGATGCGACAAACCTTCAACTTATCATCGTTCTTCAGTCAAAAAATTTTCTTCTCGAGCAAAGTATTGAACTTTAAATATTATTGTAAAACAGGGTAATGCAAAAAGTAAATCAGTATTTCAACACTTGATCATACAATGTAATCAACAAATTCTTAACTCTAAACAGAAACAATTAGATGAGCCAATCAACAAACCTGAAAAACCCCAAGCTCTCTATTGTGGTCAGACTCCGGCAACAACAGAGAGACCGTCACTTCCAACCGTCGGTTAGGAGGAATAAGACGCCTTCCAACTTCAACCTTCTCTCCACACCCCACCAGACCACAATCAACACCATGGCATGACACAATCGGCACAAAAGCATTCGGATTCGCCTTGGTGTAATCAAAATTCAAGACATTCTCCATCCCAATTGGCTCCTCGACAAGGTGCCTCATGGTAATCCCACCCATTATAAAGGCAGATACAAGTACACCGGACAGCACACAAAATGCATAGATTGACCAAAGGCATCCCCAACTGATCCTCAATGCAAATTTCCTAATTGAATCTGAACCCTTCAACTGCTGATGCATTAATGGACTAACCGCTGCCAACAACACACTGCACGTTCCTGAGAATTTCTCGTACAAAAGATCTCTCGCTTTGTTTGCAGTTTGAAACGGACTTGTCACAAGCATGTAAGCAGAATACATTAACCAGAAAGGGGAGGTGACTAAGCTAATCAATAAGCTGATCTGAAACCCTATCACTCTAATTACCAATCCAGCTACGGTGATCAGAGAGTTTGAGAGAAATCCATCAGTTCCAGACTCCTCGATTTGTTCGCGATTTTGATCTGTTTTTAGTAGAACTCCATCCGAAGTCGATGCAAAACTTTGGGATTCGGATCGTTCAAGTACCTTATCATGTTCCTCTTTCAGATTGAATTGGGTTCTGCTTTTTCGCTCCACTGCATCGGATATCTCTCCGTTTTCTAACACTGAAGAAGAATCCAAGCTCGAATCTTTAGGGAGATCGTTGGGAACTTTCGGCAGACTGAATTTCTCGCCGTTTTCTACAACTGCAGAAGAATCAAAGCTCGAATCGTTCGTGTTACCGTTGGGAAGTTTGGGGCGAGTGAACTTCTTGGAAGATCTACGGCGTAGAGTGCTCGAACGAGAAGATTCTGCAGTGGAATTAGTTCGATTAGCATCGTCGAGTTTGATTTCGAAGGAATCGAGTTGAGAAATCTGAGAAAGATGAACGGATTCTTCGGATTCTGATGCTTGGATGAGATCGAGAGAAGGGAAGAAGTCGAAGGCGTCGAAGAACTGATCAGAGCCACTATCATCGCCATCGTCGATTCTGGTTTCTTCCATTGGAATTAGGGTTAGGGTTTTTTTTCACGTCTAGTCTTTCATGGGGAAGGGAAGTGCGTACAGAGAAAGAAACGATAAGATGGAGAAAAAGTCGAATTGGAGAAGGTAGAAGAGAAGACGGGATTCGTTGCTTCAGCGTCTTTGCCTGGTTCTATTGGTGCGAGAAAAAGCCGCGAACAGAGAGCTGCTGACACAGCCATTCATCAGGTTGGCCCTATGAGGATTTTGGGAACTCCATGATGGAGCCCATATAGAGATCATCCGGACCATTCAAAGTAAATGTCAGCTAAAAAGGAGTGGGCCCCCCACCGAACTGAGCACCACAATAAAAACATACTAGGACCCGTGGCAGATCCAGGAAATTGAACATTAGGGCTTCAAGTAAAAGAAATATCTCGGAACAGGCAAATGTAAAGAAAATATGTAAAGGGGGTGTTTCGAAACGTGATATTATAAGGTATTTTGCTATATTATTTGTTAGTTTAGGGCCTGTTTGGATGCACAAGAAAGTACAAGAAAATAAGATTTTTTAGAATATAATCTTTCATTTTTTAAAGAAGAAAATTTTATGCGTTTGGTAACTCAAGAAAATTTTAAAGAAAAGATTATATTCTTTCAAAAAGCTCAATATTCTCTCTTATTGCTCCCCCCTATAGAAAACTTTCTACAAGATAAAAATCTTTCAAAATGACAATTACAAAGTGGTAGAGTAAAGTAAAGACCTTGGTTCAACAAATCCATCATAATGTGTATGTTTACATATATGGAAAAGTAAAGTAAAAGTAAATCTCACAGGACGATAAAGGTGGGGTAAAGTACATGGTGAAGTAAAGTGAGAATGAATGGTAAAGTAGTTTCTTTTTTCTTTTTTTTTACTTTACTTAAACATTTTATCATAGTTTTGTATGGTAAATAAAAAGTGACTTATTTACAAGTGTGGTAAAGTAAAATAAAGATCGATGTCATATCATGGTAAAAGATGAGGTAAAGTAAGGTCAGATGAAGTATGTGGTAAAGCAAAGTAAGAGAGAGAGAGAGAGTTATAAAGTAGTTGTTTTTTCATTTATTTTACTTTACTATACTTTACCATGGTTTTATGTGATAAAAGAAAAGTAACTTATTGTAAAAACATGAAAGTTAAACTTTACTTTGCCACATTACTTTTTTTATCCTGACGTGGTAAATTACATATAAATTAAAATATTTAATAAAAAAATTCTTATAATGTAATTTACTTTAATCATAGCAGGTTCCAAACATCTCAATTTAAAATCTGTAGTATTCTTAAAAAATTGTCAAACAGTAAAAAAATTATACTATTATATTATTGCATTATTGTATTCTATACTATTTTATTCTTACAATATTTAAATATGTAAATATTTTATTCTGTAGACATCCAAACGGGCCCTTAGAATGTAATCTATATATCTAAAAATGATGTATTTGGATAACTTTGAAAGTATCTTATAATATTTCAGTTTCTTCCAAAAACCTTCCTATTATATTATTTAATGATATGTTGTATAAAATAAAATTTAAAAAATCTTTCCTAAATACGAATGGTGAGTTCGAGTAAAAACCATGGAAAAGTTTATGAGCAACTATTACTTATAATGGCCCATTATAAGTTTTAACATTTATGAGTCCCACTATATTAAATTGGCCTCACAATGCTTACAAACAATTTAATATGGGCTTCTATAGCCATATCACGATTACATAGCGCTTGTTAATTATCAATATTAGGTGGGTCCTACAAATGTTACGCTTGGGACTTTTATTGTGATTATAAACATTTGGTGGGTCCCATACTACAAAAATAAGCCGGATCCCATGATTACCAAGATTGAATTGTGTGATTGTAATTATTAGTTTGTCATTATTAAATTGGTCTCATTATTTCATAGCTCTCCTAGTGTTAATATGACTACCAACGTGTGGTGGACCTACAATGATTTCTCATAAAAAGCTAGATAGAGCCATTTGTGATAATCACCCTTAGATGTATAATAGTATGGTTATCAACGTGTGGTGGACCTACCTTAATCAAACAACATTGCTTGGATCTCTTGATTTAAATTTTAATCTTATATATATATATTTACAATAGATGGGTCCTACCATGATTCTTAACACCTGTGATTACTAATTAGTGGGTCCTGTGTTAGGTTAATTGATTATATTCTCTTCATTTCTTATTTGGTACATCATCTTGTGAGGTTTTTTTATAAATTGTTAAACACTTCAAATGTATATTAAAATCTCTGAAGATTGCCAAACACCATAAATGACACAATATAATAATATGACACTATTTAAATTTATGATAATAAAATGTTACAATATTTAAACTTGTTGATATTATATTACACACTTATCCAAACACCCCCTTAGTTTTAGAATTTATGGGTAATTCTTAAAATTCTTAAAGTCTTTTTTGGATATGGGTGGGGGCTTCACCCTCAAACCCTTGCACCTTGGTTTGCCGGCAATAGGCACTGAAGTGGCATAGGTGCTTATGTGGTGTTTCGCACTTTCCATCACGGTGCACCACTAGGGTTGCAAATGGGATGGTTTCGGATCGGAAAAATGGTGGACCCGAACCCGTTTCTTAATAATAGTTCCGATTTTGACTTAGAATCTATTTTATTGGTGCCAGACCCAGTTCCGATTGGAAAACCCAGATCCGATTCCGAAACTAGGTCTACTTAGAGGATTGGAATCTGGATCCAAAATCAATTTTAATTTCTTTTTATTCTTCATTTTTCTTAGAATAAGCATATCATTCAACTTATAGTAGTACATCAAGTCTACTACCTCCAATATTATATATAAAAATGTCAAGAAAAAAATTGATTTTGATGTACAATTTGCCACATTAAAGGCTCATATGCCGGGTCCCGGGTCCACGGGTCCGAACCTATATGGACCCGGAACCGGACATGTTTGTCAATCGGAACCTAAATTGGGTTCCGGACCTGTTTATGAATCAGAACCTAAAATAGGTTTCAGACCCGGTTTTTTTAAGGTTGAAACTTCTGGGTAATCGGAGAATCGGATACCCGTTTGCAACCCTATGCACCACCGTACGGTGGTGACCCACTTCTTTAGAGAAGAAACTTGAGGGTATATGATTGGAGGAGATAAAATTCAATTTGAGCGGTCCACCAAACGATCTCAGCGTAGGCCCTATGAAGGCCCATAGTGTTTAGTAGGTGGGCCACAAGCATGATGATTAAAAAAAATGGATGGTTAGATTGGGAACTGACGGTTCTTCATCATCAGCTTATAAAAGGGTAAAACAAGGCCAAACTACACGAGGTGAAGAAGCCGGTTATGGGGCTGAGGGCCGCTGGGGCACATTGGCTGTCAGACCCAATGTGATTCTACTCTGAGTGGAGCCATTGAGGTCTCTCTATAAAATGGGCTACACTGCAGAGAGCCATATGGAAATATGATGCATCTCATGTCGGTTGATTGGGTGGGCCATACGTTGCAGTTAATTGGACCATAGGTCAGATCTTTTACTTTTTCGTGTCCTTCCTTAATATGGAAGTCTTTTTTGACTTTTCAAATTTCAAGTAAACAACATTCATGTCCTTTTGTATTGCCGTTTCAACCCTTTTAATATATGTCGCATTACCATAAGAAAAAAAATTCTATGGCTGACACTGGCATTTTGTTCAAATTGGCATTCTAAGCTGTTCGACCCTTATCATGGTCTGCACTAACGTGCCCAAAAATCGACAGGTACTAGCTTTGAGACCCATTTTCTCCTGAGCAGTCCATTTGAATTAGTGTTATTGTCATGGCAGGACTCAGTGACGTTTAGGGGGTTTCCGCACTGCGGATGGTCTGTTTGCCATCCATGCACAAGATAAAATATTCCTTCACATAAAATAAGGTACATGAGAACTCTCCCATCTTAAGTGTGAAAGGAATATGGTTAACAATTGCTTTTAACATAAAGTCCCGAATTGAATGATGGGCGCTGAAAATCTGAGGTTTCGATTTCATGGGGTAGACAACAAATGAACAAAAAACCTTCCAAAAATTCCATGTTTCCGGACAATGATTACATCCAGGAGTGGAGGGAGAATAATTTAATAAAATCCTTAACAATTTGATAAGCATTCCCCCGGTTTGCAGCATTCACAAATGAAACCTTGACAACATTTCAACAGCTATCGGACAATAACACTGTTCTAGTTAAAACAATAATTTAACAAAATCGTAAACAAGCTCATCACCAAATTATGAACAAACCCCAAGGCCAGATTCTACTTGCCTAGTCACTGAGATCAATAAGAAGTTTATACCTGCCTAGTCACTGATTTGAATAAGAGTTTTTTTTTGTAGAAGAGTTGTCACCGGTTTCTTCTTTGCTCTGAAGAGATACTGAAGAGTCGGTCCATGGGCCATCCATGGACATGGTTTGTGATTGGCCTTCCTGAGATAATCTCTCAAATGCCTTAAACCTCCAATCCTCACTTGTCGAAACTTTCATCAAAGGTGGGATGGCAGTGTGCCCTTCAAGCATGCTTACCACAGTAGTCATTGTCGGCCTCAACGTAGGAGAAGGGCTCGTGCAAAGTAAAGCCATATTCAGCATCATCAGAGCCTCTTTCTTTGAGTAGTTTGCACCAAGGTTTGGGTCCACAAGTTCTAGAAGATCTCCCTTCTCTTGTAGGACATAGGCCTGCAATTCCACATAGAAATAAAAATCAAATTAGAATAATATTGCATTAAGCACATAACCAAGTCCTAAAACAATGGTTCTATAAAGATTTACAACTGGATGATGTTAAATTACCCAATCAAGAAGGTAAACAAACTCCTCCTTAGGCCTATAGTTCGTGTTGCTCTTTCCACTGACAATTTCTAGAGCAACCACTCCAAAACTGTAAACATCTGCTTTGTCCGTCAAGTAACCCCTCATCGCGTATTCAGGAGCCATATATCCTCTGAAAAAGTCAGTTCACAATAAACATGATTATATGACGAGCTAGATTGATAATAACAATCTTTTGCAAGAGTGAGGTTGCAAAAGGATGTACCAAAGATCACATTCCATCCAAATTCTTTGGCCATGTGTTTTGGGCTATGCAAAAGTCGGAAATCTAAGACAGAATATTATTTTTCTGATTTACACCCGAACCAACAATGGTGGTCAGCACTATTATTTTTCTGATTTACACCTGAACCAACAATGGTGGTCAGCACTCAGATAACCAAACCAAACCAAGCCTTTTCCCACTAGGTGGGGTCGGCTATATGGATTTGACGACGCCAATCAAATCTATTTAGGGCCATGTCCTCCGTTAGATCCATGTAGGCAAGGTCATGTTTAATAGTTTCTTTCCAACTTCTCTTGGGTCTCCCTCTCCCTCTCTTACTCTTGGCAATCTCTATGCTTTCACACCTTTTAACGGGTGCCTCCGTTGGGCGCCTTCTAACATGGCCAAACCATCTCAATCGATGGTCAGCACTCAGATAGAAGTAAAGAAACCACATCACGCTCACTATCCTGTCCATGGTTTTTTATTTTTTGCTGAATTAAACAAAGAATGCATAACCATCTGTTCTGCCAACTACTCAAAACTGTCTGTGATTTTGGTTACATCCAAATGCAACTATAACTTACTAAATCTCATTCAGAGAAAAGGCAGTAAATAAAGTGATACTCACATAGTTCCAGCTATTCGAGTACTGATATGTGTATTTTCCTCTTCATCAAGTTTAGCCAAACCAAAGTCAGATATCTTAGCATTGAGATCGTTATCAAGAAGAACATTGGTCGCCTTAATGTCTCTATGAACAATCTTAAGCCTCGACTCTTCATGAAGATAAGCTAAACCCCTTGCTATACCCAGACAAATCTTATGCCTTGTCGACCAGTCCAGTTTCAATAGCTGATCTTCACGGCCTACATATGACCCAAAATTGTCATTTGTTTTATGATATAATTCATTGATTAAGATAGATACAGATCAATAATGAAACCTGCTGTCTGCTTGTTCTTTAAGCAGGAATGCTGCAGGTAAGATGGGAAAAGAATGTGCTTACCAAACAATGCACGGGCCAAGCTGTTGTTTTCCATGTATTCATATATCAGCAGTAATTGGTTTCCTTCAATACAACATCCACAAAGCTTTACAAGATTTGGGTGCTGTAAGGCAGATATCATGCCTATCTCATTTACGAATTCACGGTTCCCTTGTTTTGACTTGGAAGAAAGTTGCTTGACAGCAATTGCAGAACCATCTGGTAGAGTACCCTACAATCATTAAAAGGAGAAATGCTGCATCAGATTTCATGATATGACTACATAAAACAAGTGGAAGTTGTAAGAAGAAAGTACTTGAGGGCGACAAACCACTGTTGAAAAAAATTTCAAATCCAAAAAATACCTTGTAAACTGGCCCAAATCCACCTTCACCTATCTTATTTGAAGGATCAAAGTTATTGGTGGCAACTTTAATCTGTTTTAAGGGGAAGTAACCAGTTTGTAACTCTAGACCTCGGCGGAGTTCTGCCAAAAGAGAAAAACAAGTGAGTCATGAAGCTGATGAAACTAGATCCCTATGGAATAGTTAAAAAACTCCTCATGGAAGATTTCCATATCTGGCAACTTTCAGACTCCAAACATCATCCATCATTACATAATTGACCTCTCTTCTTTATTGCTAATACTTTTGGAGAACTTTGAAATAGTTATTTATTTTATTATTGAATATTTCTGCTGACAATTCTCGTGCTACAAGTTTCCTTATCACATGAAGTTGTTGAAGTGCAGTCCAATGAAAAAATGGTGCAATAAGAGTGGGTTCAATAATGCTTGTGATATGTCACAGAAGAGTAGAAAAAAGTGTAAGTAATATAGAAAGTTTAGTGGAAATAAAATAAGAGTGGGTTCAATAACGCTTGTGATATGTCACAGAAGAGTAGAAAAAAGTGTAAGTAATATAGAAAGTTCAGTGGAAATAAAAGAAGCTCAGACGCAGCTTTATTCCCCCTCCAAAACAAAGGGGTCACTGTGAAGAGAGTGCCGTTTACAAATAGTCATCTAGAGGGCCTAGATTTGTAGGGATATCATGCTTGTCCAGCATACTGGAATCAGTACTCTCTTCACAGTCACGCCCTCATAAAATTAGCAGCCAAACTCTTGTTGACACAATGCATAATCCCACAGAATGTGAATATATAATTAGGAGTAATATGGTGAGATGCAGATATCTTTGCCGTTCAAGTCATATCACAGCATAGTATCAAAGAGCATCACTGATTTATTATCTCACCTTTGTCCTCACGGTCTTTTCCTCCAAAGCAACCAATCATCCAAAGAATAACCAAAATCAATATGATGGCCACACAGCAAGCAGCCACGATACCGACAATGGCACCAACAGATAGCCCATTGTCACCCATATCAGGTTTGAAATCTGCATAGTAAAATGTTAGAGACCATAATAAGGATATAAAAAAAAATTCGAAAAAAAATATCTGAGAGAAGCCACTAAGAATTACTTGGTGTCACTGTAATTGCCGATATCAGAGGTCCATATACACCTCTATCTGGGATCGCAGTGGTCCCTTTCCCAGCCCAGTAAAAGTGAATCACCAAGGTGTTATCAGTCACTAGAGTAGTAAAATTCATAATGATTGCACGACCAGAACCCCCAGCTTTCTCTTCAATATCAAAATCCTTCAACACATTTATGCCCTGCAGGAAGTCAAAGCGTGCCACATGATTCAAATGAAAATATTATTATAACAAGGTCTAAGCATGAACGTAATACTAGACAAAAAAATGCAATATCAGCATGCTTCTATGTAGTTCAAAAGAAGCTAAAAACTGATGGAAATAAGTAATATAGGCATGTAGACTCAGATGCATGCACACATGTGAAGAACTCTACAGAAGCAGGACTTGCAAATGTTTATAAGTGAAAGAACAATGTTATTGGCACTAATCATTGATAATAAAAAGAATTATAATTAAATATTCTATTGGCCGGACATGGTTGTTTTTATGTGAATGGCTGTTAAATCATGTTAAATGGACCAATAGCAAGTCCATAGCAATTCACACTTAGCAAGATGCAATCTTTAAAGAGAACAAATATCTTTATGAGAAAAAGATGCATTCGATAAAAACATCAGAGGTAAACAAGGTGATCAAATTATAGTTCTTGATAGAAAATTATCAATCACCTGGATCGAAACATCAAATATGCGCTTCCCAGAACTAAGAAATGTTCGGTCATCTGTGAATATTATTTCTGCAAAGTGGAGTCGAACTGAATAATTTCCATTTTGTAAGCAACGCCCATAGTATTTGAGGGAGAGTGGGGCAAGGCGAGCTGAAGTGTACAAGCCTTGATTAGGCATGGTCAATATAGATGTGTTTGTTGCTACATAGTTTGCCTTCTCATTGCCTATGAAGTTTCCCGTGCTGCTATATCCCCATCTATCATTAGAATAGAATGTAGATGTCCCACTCTGTGATGAATCCTGAGTATATGCATCATCACCAATCACCAGCCTCTCACCGCCGCAATTTATGAATAATTTATAGTCTGCAAATATTACAGCACTCTCAGATTTACTTGTATTACCAATTTAACAACATTCTAGTTTCACAATTTCCACAAAGAAAGCACAGTTCTGAATTCAATACTTACATTGCGCTTTTCCAGAGCAGGGAAGGTCCTTCCTCAAGCATGAAGCAATTCTACAAGAAACCAGTGAAAAATAAAGTTTCAAGTATTTATATATCGGATTTATTCAGGTGAGAACTATATAAATTTATTCAGTTCTCACCTATTTCTCACCTATTATATGAGAACCTTCAATGAGGCCCACTGTGGGTCCCATTTGGAGATGGGACCGGGGGGATGGAAAGATCTATGTGAGACCACTCCAAGTATCAAGTTTGACACCAACCCCATGCACCTAACCCCTTCATTTGTGGCCCACAAGTTTATTGGCTTCATATTAAAAAAAAAAAGATTCAACATTCGATCCAACGGTTCAGTCCATTCGGATGTGTGCCAATCCTTGGGATCAGCGACTATCAGGGGGTCCCTATTTGTGCATGGTTTGGATGGGTTGCTAGGTGGGCCCCACCAATAGTTCTCACCTGAATATTTCTGTCTATATATTTTCCTATTTTAGGTCAAAATAAAGGTGTTATACCAATAATGGTAGAAAGGGTGTAGAAAGCTTACGAGTTGTCTCTGATAGAGGAATAACTGGAAACAAAATTTCTGAAAGGAACAAAAGAGGAAGGGGATTAAATGCGAATGACAACAAGCATGGTAAATCCCTGGCACAAATGGAAACAGAATGTGGACGAGTGTTCTTACAAGTTCCCTTCTTCACAATGTTGAGGAGGGGACGTCGTAAAATTGTTGTAAGATAAGTCACTGTAAGAAAGAACCACAGGCACAGATACCATCTTTATGCATGTCTCAAGGGAAAACACACTAGCCTTAGTAGTAGTTCTGACAGGAATACATACAGGTTTCTGTTGCTTTTCAAGATCCAATTGGGCATATCCCCAGTCAGCATGTTGTTGGTAAGATACCTACATTATTTAAACGAAAAATATATATATTTTGAATCCCAGGAACTCTACAAAATTAGAGCAAATGTTTATATTTTCATGTATAAAAAAATGTGGGAATAAGGAGAAAAAAAAGATAACACAGGGAATGCCAGTTTACTTACATAAAGTCTATTGAGGACAACCCTTCAAAGCTGGTTGGAATTTCTCCTGTCAAATTGTTAAAGCTAAGGTCTCTGCAATTGATAACATTTCATCAGAACCAAAAAATGTATTATTATCAACGTAATCAATATACACACAAAAAAAAGAAAAGGTTGTAAAAATTGTTTATGTGGTAAGTGCAAATAAGTTTGTTTTAATTTAAGTGCAAAGCTAAGCATTGGCATCCATCAGCTTCTGCTCCAAACACAACAATTCCAATAAAAGAATCAACAAAAGCAAGTGTCCAAAGTGGTAATTTCACTAGGGATGTAAGTCATTTATCTTCAAGCAACATCCATCCAATAAATGTATGTCATTTATCTTTCCAACATTCATTGAAGTAATCATTTATCGTTATTCTTATAGATCAAATTTTCAAATACATGCAAACATAAGTACAACAAGGAAAGAAAGAAAAACACAGCTTAAAATGGATTGAGAATTTGAGATGACCTTATAATGCATATATACTACTAGCATGTACTTTCGTTTAGTGGCCTCAAATTGAGTTAAAGAGTTTTGTCAAAGTCAAATTCATGGTCAAATTACCCATAAAAAGTGGGTGTCATACCCAATGGTGCGTCACTTTTGTTGTCTGAATCAATACAAATATCTATAATTTACCTGAGATTTTCTCCTACTTATATGTCAAAATAGGATAGAATTTTCACTAGCAACTTACCAAGATCTGACAGTGTGAAGGAAATCAGATATATATATACAACCTCAATCAATGAGATGGTGAATTATCCTAGTTTAAGAACTGCCTAGTTAGGTCTAGATGACATAACAAACTTTACTTAGGGGACTCAAAATTTGTTCAAACTTCGAAGGAACTTACAGAGTTTTCAGCTTTTTCATGGTCCCAATATATGATGGAATTTTACCAGCAATCAAGCAATTCCTTAGTACCCTGTAGTGTACAACCAAGCGAAGTAGTTAGAGACAGAGAGACAACCAAGCTAAGTCGTTAGAGAGAGAGAGAGAGAGTAGAATGTCCATTCAACTCACAGTTCCGCCATGTCTACCATGTTCTCCAATGGAGGGAACCCCGTGAAGGACCCATTTAAGTCAGATATCCTCCTGAAAAAAAATATATATATTGACATATATAAGATCCAG
The DNA here is from genome assembly GCA_038049695.1 of Cinnamomum chago. Lineage (NCBI taxonomy): Eukaryota > Viridiplantae > Streptophyta > Magnoliopsida > Laurales > Lauraceae > Cinnamomum > Cinnamomum chago. The sequence goes on along the minus strand of CP142457.1, from coordinate 52,633,774 downwards.
ACACCTCGTAATTCATATAAGTCTACTTCCAATGTTCTAAATCTGATGCTGAGAGAAAAAAAATGAAGAAGGTGCTGCCTCACAGCTGAGTCAAGTTTTTCAAGAGAGAGATGCTAGATGGAATAGGTCCCACCATAGATGTGCCTTGCATATCACTGTAACATCCAATAAAAAACCCCACATCACATAACATTTACGCAAGGAACAAATCTTGAGGTTACATATAGTTCAAACAGCATCGATCTTCAAATCACATATAATCAAATGAAGTCCTTACAGTCTATCAAGCTGTGTCCAGTTCCCAATGAAATCAGGAATCTTCCCAGAGATACCATTCCCATCTATCCTACTGCAAATACAAATTACATTTGAGCATTTACCTTTTTAAACTGAAAGGAAAGACAGGTAAGAAAAATCCACATACAAATCTGTCAAGTTTTTCAGATTGCCAAATGTGACTGGTATGACTCCTGTGAAGTTGTTTGCTGAAGCAAGGCTGCATAAGGAAAACACCCAACTTTGTTAAAGAACTGTTATGTATCTAAGAAAAAAAAAAAGAACCTAAATGATTTTATAGAAAAACTCTGCTAAATAGCATGTATAACAAAATTTTGGTGTAAACTCTATTCATCACTATAAGACTGCTGACATTTTATTTTATTTTTTGTGGTGTGGGGTCATTCATGACATTATAGCATTTTAAAGCTCCAAGTATACACTACACATAACGGCCCAGCAATTTCACCTTCAATAGGAACTTGAAGGAGAGATTTAAGTGCGGGCTATTGTAGTGGTTTAAGTTTTTTGCCATTCATCAACCCAAAAATTAGCAGGGATAAACAGGTTGAAAAATAAAAACTAATCAACCCAACAACGAAATTTCAATTCTGTGGATAAATCTTAGTGCACCCCCAGTTAAGAGTAAAAATCATCACAAGTAGGTACTTGGGTCACTGTCCAAATTTTTAGAATAAAAAGAAAGTGAAATAGCATCGGAAGAACAGAGTCTTACAATCTCTGTAAGTTGCCCAAGTTGCCCAGCTCTGGAGGAAGAGGTCCTCCGAGTTGGTTATCTTCAACGACCCTGCAAAACCCAATTTGCATTAGTAATTGCATTGGAAAAAAAAAACCCCGCTTAATTCAAATGAAAGTGCTTTGAGTCCATACAGTGCCTGAAGAGTGGAGATATTTCCAAGCTCCTTTGGAATTTCTCCTGAGATGTGATTTCCCAAAAGGGACCTGAAATGTTAAGATAATCTCAGTAGGAGAGTTTAACAATAGCTTATTAACATGATCATCACAGAGAAGACATCACAGATGAATGAAAAGGACTTACACCGCAACAAGAGGGAGAGAGGCCCATGTTGTAGGGATGGAGCCATTGAGATAGTTACGCGTGAGATCGCTGAAAGAGACGGAGGCAACGTTGAATTATAGATTACTGTTTATGCCAAACAAAGGATACAATAAAACCATCTACTATTAAGTCTGAATCCTCTGATTCTCTAGTTCTTTAAAAATTTCAGAAATTTGTGTACAGTGATTTCTATATGCCCTGGCCACGTTAGTAATCAAATCCTTAGGGTTCCTTAGGGATTCCCACCGGCTTTCACATAGTGGTAAAAACCACATTTGGCAATTGTCAAACTCATTTTTTGAGGACTTGGACTTCTGATCACAGCCCTTTTCATAGGATTTCAAGTTTCTCAGTTAATGATACCACTGATATCAATATGAAATTCTCAGCTGTTCAAATTGTCAATGACTATGTGAAGTTCCTGTTTCAGAGGCAGTGAGCAATCCTCATATCAATGGATTCCTCCCGGATTTCTCAACTGTTACAAAACATGCCTTCACTCTGAAAAATTCCATCATTGATGAATTGTCAAAATGCCAATTTTCAGAATCCCACAAACACATGTGAAAAAATTTATTATTTAAATCACTAAAAAAATCCTGAATCTTGAAATGGACAGGGAATTTGGAAGCATGGGTGGGCCCTATAAACCTGACAATATAAGTAAATTATGTATCAGGTACCCATTTTTCTAATAACGACAGAACTGTAGAAGTGTAGATCTCACCTACCTGCATGATAGATGATGTGCCTGGATCTGACTTGTCTGTGGGTGATATTTCCTAGTAGATTGAAACCTTATCATGTCTTGGTCTGACTAGATAGATTAGGAATATGTGTTTTAATAATCCTAATGGACCCAGCTAATTACAACCACTAAAGGAATGACAATATTCTCAGAAGACAGCCCCAATTCATGCAACGGTTCTAGCTAATAAAACTTTTATCTAATCTATCACTCATAGCCGGCCTGTGGAAGCCACAAGAGGCAAGTCAGGAACAAGTCAAACAAATACATATCCCAAGCCACAGTCACTCCTGGCCTTCATGTAACTTGGCCTTTGGAAGTTTCATGATAAGTGGTCTCAAACCCATTCCAAACACATCTGAACATGGATGGCCGGTTATTTCCAGTAGAGAATATCCCAAATCCCAACTCGAAGTCGAAAACAAATAGACATTAAGAGAATAGTTTATAAGTTTAAATCGTTTACACGTCGTAATTTTACTAAACAGTTTCATAGACATTGTGTAGGCCTGCAAAAATTCAGTTTCATGGACTAATCTCTTTTCTGCGAAATTTTTTTTAATTCAGATCCCATCATAAGCACTTTTTTCTTTGTTTTTTTTCTAAGAATCGCAGAAAATTTAGTAAACATGAGATTTTTCACTGGGGAAAAGCAGCCAGATTTTCCATGCCTCAAGGCCTCAAAAACGTGAGGGAAAGTGGGTGTGAGGGTGTACAGATCGATCATAGTTGGGCCATAATTGATAATATAGCTTCTAACCACACAATAATTTTAATATCAAAATTCAATCTTAATGAATCAGTGAGTTCTTCCAAATAAATCCAACTTACATTTCCTGGAGGAAGGTGAGATTAGCAAATTCTTCCGGTAGCTTTCCAGTTAAGTTCTGACCCTTGAGAACACTAAACCCCAAAGCAACGAAATGATGATTAATTATAAAAAGAAGCAAAGCAAATGCTGCTACAAACCAATAACAACTGCAAATGTAAGAAACCAAGAACAAAACGGCAAATGCTATCCAACATACATTCCGGTAACATGGCAAACGGTTGAGTTGTTGTATGTACAGTTACAGGTGACGTTATTTTCCACAAGCCGCCCTACTTTTGGTGTATACCACGGCCTTGTCCCACTGCATGGATTCACATCAAAATCCCAATCTGTTTTATTCAACTTCTCTTTAATTTTCTGAAGCACTGCAACTGTTACGCACGAGCAGTTGGTTAAAACTCATCGATTTGAATCCAAAAGTGTCAGTATTTTGAATACAAGTGATCATCTTTTGAAAGAAAAAAAAAATGATGATTTCCACAACCATGTGGCTTCTCTGATCACTGTAAGGAGAGGAAAAATGAGAACTTCATTGAATCTGTCTTGATTGAAAGTGTTTTCAATCAAATAACACAATTACATAAATGGGCTATTTCAGAATTCTGATCTTAAGCAAGAGCATGAAACAGAGACCAGTCTGCGAAAACAGACAAAGAAATGCTTAGGATGCAAATTTCCGGGTGTAAACAGAGGAACCCAGAGATTTGGGTAAACAAAAAATAAAATAAAATAAAGGGTCCTTCGTTTAAACAGAGAGCTTACAGAGAACTCAAAGGATTTGTAAGTAAGAAGTGAATACCTTCTTGATCAGGCAGTGTTTGCGCATAAGATCTGAAATCTCCAAAAGAACCCAGTACAAGAAAGAGTATAAACAGAGGTAATAAAGGCCTCTGGATTACAGAAGCTGGTTTCATGTCTTCTCTTCTTCCTCTCTTTCTCCTTCCTTCCTTCAACTTCGTCTTTCTCACTCTCTCTTTCTCTATTAATTTCTTAGGAAAAGCCTGTGGGAAAGGAGGGATTTTGATTGGGAAAGGAGGGATTTTGACTGGGAAGGAGGAGTAACAAAAGGCATGACAAACTCATTTGCTAAAAATGATAAACAGATTCAAAGGGATTGGGCGTTTCAGCGGCGAGAATAGAAAGCAGAGAGCGGTGGAAGCCGCCAATAAAGTCCAATACGTCAGCAAGAACTAGCAACGATACCGTACACAACCAGTCGTTTGATTGATAAGCGTCGCAACTCGTCACGTTACGCACATCTACTCCTTGACAGGACTCTTGAGAGTGAGACTCAACGGTGTAGCCAATGACAGACACTAGAAATCACATGGCAATGGCAGGGTCCATTTTTGTCAAATGCAAGTGGATCATTGACTGGCTTCTTGGTTCAAGGCATTTACTTCAAGCCGACAATTACCGTACGTAAAGTATTAAGACGGACAATAGTCACACAATCATCTGATTTTTTATAAATTTTTCATAACCGTCACAGATGGGGTTAAAATTTGATGAGATGTTACTTATTACACTCGTGCAACTATCCAACGACTTGGATGGTGGTTTGATGATCCATACTAAATAAAAAAAAAAAGGCTGTTGAAGTATTTCCATTTCTGATTATGGCATATCCTACACCTCTAAGATATCTATAAATCGAACAGCTCTACGGTAAATATACACTTTCTGACTTGACCTCCCGTACAGCAATTGTCCCAATCTTTTGGCAGGGCCCATTTTCTAAAATGCAAGTGGATCAATTCTTACTGGCTTCTTCGTTCAAGGAATTTACTTCAAGGATAGTTGTAACTATCATAAGATTATATAATTTACTTCAATGATAGTTCTAACCTGTAACTATTATAAAATCAGCAGTGCTACTTGGCCCGACCTGGGGACCTACTCTTGGCCGGTCCTCCCTGGGGACAGGGCCAGGATTCGGTCCCCAGGGTCAGGCCAAATAAAATTTTTGTTATAAGATTTATCATATTGGTTCAATGGCTTAAGGTGAGGGTTTACTCTATACTTCATGTGTTTGATCTTAGAGAATTATCTAGTCCACGTGTGTTGCCTGGTCATGTGTGTGTCTAGGGATTAGTTATGTCGGGTCAAATACACAGGGACACTCTCATTAGCATAGACAAAAAGAAACATACCATGTTAGAAATAATAGTAGTATTCTATCCGTAGTGTAGAGATAACATGACAATTGGTTATAAACAGGGGTTAGTTTGATATATGAATTTGAATTATTCTCTTTTCAGTTACTATTGAAAGAGACTTGTTAATAAAGTCAAGTGATTTTATGTCAGTAGTATTGTTTCTTGAGTTGGTATCCGAATCATTGCCAGTGGTAATCTTAAGATCAAACCTTCCATGATTGTGTTTCTTACGCTTGTGCGATAATCTCATCAACATGCAAAATAAAAAATATATATAAAAAAAAGGACATCAAGGTTTTGTTTTCCTTTTCTTTTCGTATTAACAATCACAACCCGGGGGGTTGAAAATCCTATCTAAGGACCTTCTGGCCTGTGATTTTCTGATGGATGACCCCTCCTAATTATAATACTAATTAATTAATATAGTTTTTTATTCTAAAAAAAGTAACAAAATCATAACATATTTTGGGATAGAAATATTAGAATGATGGAAGAAAAGAAAGGAAAGGAAGGAGGAAAAAAAATTCTAAACAAGGAACAAAATCACAAAGTAGATTCTTGTGGAGAAAGATTAGAATGATGGAAGAAAAGAAAGGAAAAGAAATGAAGAAAGGAAAGAGGAAAAACAATTCTAAAAAAGTATGTTTTAATTGTGATTATCTGTGTTAGAATAAAATGTTGAGGATGTGCAACCAAAGTCCCACATCGGCTAGAAATGGGAAAGATTATGGGCATATAAGTAGGACTAAGTACTCCATTGGTATGAGGCCTTTTGGGTAGAGTCCAAGAGCAAATCCATGAGGGCTTAGGCCCAAAGTGGATAATATCATACCAATGTGGAGTTTGTGGTTGTCTATAGACTTAACAAGTGGTATCAGAGCCCAGGCCTAGACTTAGCCAGGAGAATCCTCGTATTGCCGAACAAAGGTGGTGGGCTCCGGTGATGTGCATGGAAAGCGCGGTACTCACGATTGGTGGATCCGTGGTGAGGCTCTCGAGTTGGCTCTCCTTGATGGAGCGGACGGATGGATGATCGTTTGAGGGGAGGCCCGGTAAAAATATCCAAAGAGATATGGTCCTTTGTTTGAGGGGAGGATTGTTGGGGATGTGCAATCAAAGTCCCACATCGGCTAGAAATGGGAAAGATCATGGGCATATAAGTAGGACTAAGTACTCCATTGGTATGAGGCATTTTGGGTAGAGTCCAAGAGCAAATCCATGAGGGCTTAGGCCCAAAGTGGACAATATCATACCAATGTGGAGTTTGTGGTGGTCCATAGACTTAACATAAATCCAATTGAAGTAAATTCTTTTGACGAGATAAAACTAGTGAGACCACCCTTTTGAATGGTCTAGATTTTAAATCTGGGTCTTACTCATAAATATATAATAGTGAGCATATTTGTTTGTTCCAAACTAATAATCAATAATTTCACTTTTAACTGCTAGTTGACAAGGGTTATGACATAAACTTCTAAGATATTGATTTTTCTAAATAATAGTAATGTAATTTCACTTTTGAGTGCTGTCTATTATGTATTTAATTATTGAATTTTATAACTTTTTAATGGATTTTTTTTTCACTTTGCCCCCTCTAAAAAAAATTCCTCCTTGATCACAACATCCATATTATGAAAAGACAATGCGATTTGCCAGAGGGTACTAAAGATAATAAGAATGTTCTGTCGGTACGTAGAGATAATTTGATCATAATTGATTGTACTTACGGCCAGTCAGTTTAAATATATTAGAACTATTTTCCCTTTTATTATTATAAGTCAAGACTTTTTAATATAGTTACAGTGGTTTTTTGTTTTTGTTAGTAGGAGTGTCTCTTGAAATTTTTTATGGCCTAGTCATAAATTTCTTCCAGGAAGTTTTTTTTTTAAAGCTGCCACTGTTTGTCTGTAACATGTGATTTGGATTTTCGTTTCTAATTACGTAGATGGTGATATATTTGAGGATGGATATAACTTTGATTGAAGTAAAATTTTATTCTCGTAATATAATATTTTTATATTCTTTTTATTTTATTTTTTATGCTATCGGAGGGTTTTCAACCCTATCAGCTGGACTAATCTCTTCGGACTTAGATAGAAGTCGGGTAAACTTTTCCGTAGCCCATTGTGATAGTGTAGTTTTAAACTTACAATTTCTGAATGTAAACTATGGTCATAGTCCAACGGTACTATCCTTTGGAATTGTTACCATACTGTAGTAATATAATAAGAAAGAACAGTGATAATGAAGCCAAATCATGTCATGGCATATCTGATTGGCATAAGTGGCATAAGTAAAGGAGACAAATATAGCCAGCCCTCTCCCTCTGTAAAGCCAGTAAGGCCAATAAAAGTCCTCAACAAGGAGCCTTTGGCAGTTTGGCCTGTGGCTGTGGGCTTCACGCGTATAAAACAGGTGAATCTAGCATTCCACCACGTGGGAGCGACCCAATTATATCGGCTGTTTAATATTAATAGATAAGATTGTGGGGGCCATGATGGATGATTGTGATGCAATAAAGAAAGAGTAAAATCTACAATATCATATATTACGTTAGAAAGTCGGCACCGACGGTTGAATGACTAGGGCATGCAGTCCGGAAGCAAGGCCAGTAAAACTATGCTTGATTAGAATTTATATATGTATATGTGTATGTATATATTATAGTAATTTTTAAAATATTGTCATATTTATTTACATTGAATACAATGAGCACCAAAATAGATAGTTGTATACCAGGTAGGGTTGTAAATGGGTTATCGATTATCCGATTACCCGAAGGTTCCGGGTCTGGATCCTTATTTTAGTCCCGATAAGTAAATAGTTCCGGTTCCGTATCTTTTTTTTGCAACCGTTATCTAAACGGGTCCGGTTCCGGAACCACAATAACTCAGATCCGTGGACCCGGACCCGACCTAATATACTCTAACCTAAATACTAGTATCTGTATGAGAGTCCCTCATTCTAAGTTTCTAACCTTATACGGTCCTTGCTGTGACTAAATTGTTGACTCTGATGTTATAAAGGCGATTAAATCAAGTGTAAAAATAACTTCTTGAGACTTTGTTTCTTTTTTTTTTATTATTATTATAAGCTTGTCAGACCTTGCCATATGAACCCCAACATTTCCTTTTATTACTTTTTTTAACTAGAACCGAAACCATACTCGGAACCGGAACCGGACCCGAATCGCAAACGGTTCCGGTTCCGGTTCCCATTAAAATTATCGGAACCGGTTCCGGAACCAGTTTCCTGGTTCCGATCCGAATCCGGGTCCGGGTCCGGTTCCCCCTCTTACTAACCGGTTCCGGGTCCACTTTGGACCCGGACCGGAACCGACCCATTTACAACTCTAATGCCAGGGGATTAGATCGATCATATATAGCGCCCTCTATGAAAACAAGAAGGGTGTCTTATAACTAGAAGCGTTTTGAAGGATCCATCATATATATGAGGTTTTTTTAAATAAAAAAAACACCATAAATATCAAGTTATTTATTATAGAAAAAATGCACACTTAGTTTTAAACCACCCCCCCCCCCCCCCCCCCCCCCCCCCCCCCCCCTAAAAAGAGTTTGGATCGCTTATTTCGTTCAAACGGGGATATAATATCACCTTTTTTTTTTTTTTTCATTCAAAGAAAGCAATTGAGAGAGTGCATTACCTAATTTGAGAATTTATATTGTTGGCAAGTTTTGATAAGATGAAACAGTATCTCCCTAATTTCAACGAGCAAAGGATCCGAAATCTGGATATATATGAGTCTAAATGTAATTAATGTAATTACAGATTTGGTCCTTAATTCAACAAGGACGAATGAAAGTTCGCTCTGTCTAGTTTAGGAATTAGCTATTTTATCCATACCCTTTTTTTAGAACTTATTTATCATGATATGATTGTTAGCCAATTTTACTAGAAATTCTTAATTTCTAAGTAGAACAGACCTTTGCATAGGAGTGAGATTGTCAGCAATAAACTTTGTTTGAGTCTGAATCATCTATCGCAGTTGTTATATCTTTATTGTAAGTGGACTGATAATAATCCGTCACGTCATTTAAAAATTTAAATAACTTTAATATTTAAATTAGATGGAAGAAAATCACCTAAATTTTAAAATGAGAGATATTAAGAAAAGCGATCGGGACTCACCTATGTTGATGGCGGCTGGTGCTTGGGACGTTCATTTAAAAACAGAAACAGATTGCTATTTGACCAGGGAACAGCAGATACGAATTCAAAGTGGTTGATTTTTTTGTGTTAGTGTGCCTTTTAATTAGCCTGGACCGTGCAGTCAGTGAACGTTCCAATCAGTGGAAGCTGCGTGTTAGGTTCATGCATGCATGCAAAGCTCTCTGCTGATCCCGCTGCCATGGCAGTTTTGGTTGACAGGAACAGACTGGGTCAGCTGTCAGCCTGATAGCACAGGATCGTGAAAGAGGGAGAGACTGAATGAGTCTTCCATCTAACAAAAAAAAAATAAGGCCTATTTCTCTGCAGGATGGAGGAATTTTCAAATGAAAAAATATATATTATATTGAAAGTTGAAATTTAGAAAATTATAAAAGTAAAAAATGGTAATCTACAAACTCAATTCAAATTGAGGATTTTCAATGCTAAGGACACAACCACTAATACACTAATAAAAGTTTTCAAGAGCAAAAATTCTCATGAAGAATTCTTGCAAAACAAACACCCCCTGAGCAATATTTTACATATCTAAGCCATGTGACCTGACAACATTTAATATCGTAGCTCCCCTCTCCACCAGCCCAACAGCTCCTCTCTTTTCCCCTGGCAGCCTCCCTTTATCTTTGGGTTTGTGGACCCTAACACTTTTTGCATTGGTGAAGTTGAGTGTTCCAACGGACCTATTACAACAAATCGTCAACGCTAATCAAACCAAACAGAAGAAACCTCAAAATAAAGAAAGGTAGGAAAATGCTTAGGATGCCCGAAACGAAAGCTACAAAGGTCAAAAGTAGACATGATAAGTGTGATCACATAACATCACCAATAAATCATGGCTTTGTGAATTAGACAAACTTACTTTTCTTTCTTGACATTGAAAGCCATTGAGCGGTTCTATGATCACTGGCCAATTCTTAAACGTAACTTCTCTTGGAAAGATCAATGTCCACTGCACCTGACACCAACGTCAAGGTTTATGCTGTGTTTTTTTTATTTTAAAAAACTCCTTTTAATGGAATGTGATAAAGATTTGAAGGTTTTCTTGGGATATTAAGTACAAGTCAGCTTTGAAATATCACAAATTTAAAAAAAAAATATCAGTTGAATGGGGCTCATGACTTTATAACCTAGACACATGAAATGAACAATGAACAAATTGTGTGCAAAATATATCACGTACTAACAGTTATATATTCAAATAGTGTGCAAGATAAATCACATATTAACAGTTATATATATATATATATATATTGTCCATAGAGGTAGAGGTAGAGGATATTCGAATGAGTATTTTGGTATTTTTAGAAATGTAAAAGGTGTGTGTCCTGTTGCAAATCATGGTTACCTTAAAAATACAATCATGGTTGAGGGTTGGTGGCACTTTAATTAATTTTACACATTTGCCAAGGGATTAATCCTGGGTGATCATGTAAGTATTACTTGTGAGCCAATAGCCTATCCTAAAAGAAAAAAAGGGCGTGTCCAATTTAATCAAAACCAGGATGTTTGAACTTAGCAACTTAAAAAAAAAAAACATCTTAATATCAATGCAATGAATACAAATGAAAATTTTAATTCGCTATTATTGCAAATGAAAGGAAGTTTTGAGTTCTTCTTTTCATTTTTAACATTTTAAATGCAAAATTTCATTGTTCTCAAGGTTCTATTGATAGAACCAGATCTTCAGCGTACGGTTTACATACGAACCGTGCATCCAGCGTACTACTAAGGTGGGACCTACCCACCAAATTGGAAGGCAATGGCTACTTGTGCTGATTTTTTATGCGAATTGTGTGCAATAGAATATTTTCTTTTATTGATGTATATATACCCACATAACAATCTAAATTGGCTTTGATCGTATCTCTTGTCAATATTTCCTAACAATGAGTAGTAACCACCGATGAGAAAGATTTCGGTTTTACTTAATGAGTAATGGTCTTGTAAGGTCAATCTTTATCGTCATACCGTATATACCACATGGTGGGCCCCACTAGGGATCCCACAAATTATGGGACATACACATCAAAAGATCGAAATAGGGTCAACCTCTATATCAAATTTGAAGTCAATCTAATTATACCTTTATCAAATTTGGTACCACTTGTCTGAGGTACAAAAAAAAAAAACCTTCATCTGTGGTCAACAAGTTTAACAACTTTACAAAAGACAACAAATACTGACTCTCTCAATCCAATTATTTAGTCCCTTAAGATCCAATGTAAATTCATGGAATCAGTCACTACTGGTGAAGGGGTGTTGGGGGGTTGTGTATGTGTAGTCCATTTGGATAGGTCATAAGATGGGCATTGATTATAGTTCTAGGAGGGGCTCACTTAAAGGATTTAAATTTCCAAATAAATGCATCTTCATTATTAGCCCAGTGAACTACTGTTACTTGAAAAGGCCATGAATAAAGCTGATAATGATGCCAGTTCAAGAGCGATTGATTCACTAATCAATTACGTGAGGCGAGTTTGGACCGTATGTTTTGTTCACATTTGCTTCCATTTCTTATTAATTTTTTATACTAAAATATTTGGATGCTGTTTTTCACAAACAAATGAAACAGGATCCACCTTGAGCAATAATGCAATTTTTTTTTTTGGAATGGTACTAGAGTGAAAATGTGATTATTGGGCTGTTTGGGGTTTTACTAAATGGAGTTGGGTGACACTACAAGAAAAATGGGTTTTCCCGGCGATTAAATAATTGCCGGAAAAGAAATCGCTGCTAAAAGTGTTTTTTTGCGGCGAAATACATACCGTTGCGAAGTTCCGAGGTTTATGTCACCATCACATTTTTTGCGGCCATTTTAAATACTATTGCGGTGACTTAATTAGACGTGTAAACTATTAATTTTTAACGACGTTTTTTTTCGCTGCCAATAGCCAAACCCAGAGAAATTTTTTGCAACTTCCATCTGAAAATTCCAGATTTTCTAAAATCCCGCCAAGTTCTCCCTCTCCCGCGCATTTCTCCCATTCCCTCCAAGTTCCCTGTTTTCCCCTCCTCACGCTTCCCACATTCAGACATTTCCATCACGCTTCCCATCTTCCCTTTTTTCTGCCCACGCTTCATCGATCGCCCCCACCTCTCGATCGGCCGACTCTCTCCCTCCGTTTTCCAGAACCCATATCGATCACCCCACCTATCCATCGGCCTCCGTTCATTCCTCTGTATATCTACAGATCTCTCCTCTCCAAGGCAGACGATCAACTTCAACAGCACTGACAATCGGCGGCAGCAGCCATTGGTCGCCGGCAGTCTTCATCTTCCTCATCGGGGTCCAGGACGCCTCGCCTTCACCAGGTACACCACTCCTCTTCCTGCACACCAGACACACGGCTTCGCTCTTCTATTTCTTCTCTGATCTCTATCTCCCTCGTCAGAGGCGGACCGAGTATATAATGACCTGGGGCGGTCGCCCCAGGTCAAATTCCACATTCCTCTTGAAATAGTGTTGGGCCTTGGCCCATTCCCCACATCAAGAGGATCCACGCCCCAGGTCAAAGATGTTTTATCCTTTTTCTTTTTCTAATTTCTTTTTTACCTCACTTTAATGATAATTTGATGTAAATTGTGCCAAAATCTTTATTTATTTTTCTTTATGTAAATTCAATCTGATAGCAAATTCAAATTTATTTTTATTTATTTTTCTTTCTTCCGCCCCATGTCATTACATAGTGGGTCCTCCTCTGATAGAAGGTAATGGTCATATGGGTTGTGTTAGTGGGTGAACAAGGTACTTCCTATGTTGATGTGAACAACTTCTTGAATCTTGACAGGTACTTCCTATGTTAGGTGAACAACTTCTTTTGTTATTGTTGATGTGAAAAAATTCTAGCAAAAGTTCCGCCCCACCTTAACGAAAATCCTGAGTCCGCCTCTGTCCCTCGTGCCCCATGTCTAGGTTCCCTCTGTCTTCTCTCCTCCCTCCCTTCCTCTCTTCTTCTTCCTCCCCTGTCTCCCATCACCTGTGCTTCTTGCGGCGCCCACCTGCACACCACTTCGTCTCTGCCTTGGTTCCCTCTCTTTCTCCCTCCCTCTCTCTCCCCCTCTCTTCTCTTCTTCCTCCCCTGTTCCTCTCCCTCTCCCCTGCTTCATCCACTGTTCCGCCCTGCACTCACCTGCACACTACTCCCTTTCTCCCTCGGTTCTCTCTCTCTTCTCTCTCTCTCTCTCTCTCCCTCTCTTCTCTTCCTCATCCCCTGTTCCTCTCCTCTCCTCTGCACTGCGTAGCCATCTTTTCCTCCTCCTCCTCCTCTTCTTTCTTCCCCATCCTTCTCAGGGGCGAATGAAAGTGGGGTGTGGGGGGGGGTGGGGTGGCGGGGGTTGGGGCTAGGGCAGGGGTCGTTCTAGCCCACCCAAGCTTTCAGCCAAAAAACTATAAATGCTGGGTTTGGAGATTGAGGTAGTAACTAATGGCATTGATTTCAGATTTGGGTTTCCATTTGGGTACTGGGTTTTAGATTGATGTACCAATTTTAGACATGGTTTTCATTTGGGCATTCATTTGGAGATTGTGGTACTAATTTAGGGTATTGATTTCAGATTTGGGTTTCATTTGGCTGCTTCTATCCACAGCTCTCTCCGTCTCTGCTAATACGCCGTCAATTTCTATCCCGGTATGTGTTTCATCTATGTATTGCTTGATTGATTGCCAGTTGTTGTTTTATGCTTTATGTAACTTGAAATTGAAATATTCATATCAAATAATGCTTGTAGGAAATTTAAATATATATGTCTACATGCTTATATGTTCCTGTCATTCATGATTGTTAGTGTAGACAACTTGTTCATAACTTGAGGAATGAGTAACAGGACAGAAGTATGATAGAAACCATTGCATTATGCATTTAAGAGCATAGTTTGAGTTCCACAGAGGAGCTTGGGCTAAATCATATAGCATTGAACTGTATAGAGTGATTAAATAACATGTGAATAATATAGAAAAGAGACAGATTTTTTATTTTATATGTGATTCTGTCAGTGGATATGATAGGGGAAAAAGAGGCAACTACTTGTTTAACTCAAAGCAGTCCTCTGCCTATATGAATTATACTCCTTGTCTAAAGCATAGTAGTTTTGGCTTATTCTGTTTTAGAGCCCCTTCTGTGCCTTTTGGTTTAGGCTGCAGTGGTCCCCTCCATCTTATTTTTTATCTTTCATGTCCCTCTTGTTTCGAGGATGGAATTTTGTCCTTTTGTATGTTCTATTTTTGCTTCTCTTTTGTCCCCAAGGATTTGCCTTTTTCTCCTATCAATACAAATTTACCATTAGCAAAAAAAAAAAAACACTGGAAAAAAAAAAAAAATAGCAATGACTCATATTGCTCAATGTGAGGATAATATGCACTTGAATTATCCCCACTTCAATGTGAGGATAATATGTTACTATTTTGGATTTTTTTCAATTTTCTTTTCCAATTTATCCTCAAATAGAGGTAGAAAAAATGGGTGGACAAGTTTATTTACCTTGATTCCCCTCTCCCCAATCCAATGGGAGGGATTAACACTTATTGAAATTAGTGATTTTATACAAATAAAAGACTTCCCCTATTTTGTGTCTTAATTGCGAGAATCTTTATTTTCCATGGATTAAAGTGTCCTTTGGACACTAAGATTGTTGAATAATAGTGTGGTATGATCTATATCAGGAAACGTACGGGTACAACACCACCTACTGTACTTTTCCAACTTTGTGAATTGGGTTGGTCCAATTCCAGATTCGATCAAGTTGTGAGTTGCATACTTTGATTTGCAAGATTATATTTGTACCTGAGTGCTTGTCTTTTCTTGAATTGAGGAATGATGGAATCAGTATGGTACTTATATAGGAGGATTTGGATGTTGCCTAAGCTGTGTTTATCTTATTAGTATGGTACCTATATAGGAGGATTTGGATGTTTATCATAACGGGAGATTACCCAATGTCAGATAGCAAAGTAGCCTTTTTCACACAATGAATGAGGAAAGTACTAGAGCTTGGAGCATATTGTTGGAACTTAGTTTGAACAGCTTTGTTTTAAGTTCCTTAAATCTTGTGCCAATCTTTGCCACCCATTTTTCCTCCTTAAATCTTGTGCCAATCTTTGTTTTAAGTTCCTTAAATCTTGTGCCAATCTCCCCATCATGTCTTTTCTCTAGATGGACAAAAGTTGGATGAACGAGCCCGACATACTTTTGTCACCTGCATACACTGAAGGGGTTAACAATTTTCTCATGCAAGCACGGAACCATGCTCGTGGAAGGGATCGTATTCGATGTCCATGTCGTACATGCCTTAACAATCGGTGGTTGCCTATATTTGAGGTGGAAAATCATTTGTATATGAAAGGGATCAATCCAAATTACACTCAGTGGTTATTTCATGGAGAGGAGGAGACATTTAATGACAGTGATGACGATGTTCAGGATGAGGTTATAGCAGAAGATGATTACATTGATGACATGCAACAGATGTTGGATGACATTCGGGAGGATTTAGTTTACTATTGGTTGTATGCACATGCACAAGTTTGAAATACATTAGTCTTGCAGGTATGAGAAGGCAGCTGAGAAGCACCCATGACCCAAAGAGGATAGCACAATACTTGATGAATGAGAACTAAAGGGATGAACCTCTCACTTGGGTGAACGAAAAGCTACCAGTCTGCGGGATGATTTGGCATTTCTTTGAAAATGGGCTAAGTGGCAGCAACACATCAATTGTATTTTGGATATTTACCGCCTTCATTTTATTGATAATAGACACCTTAACTCTTTTTATGGCCACAACAGTGTGGTTGAATATTGTTTAACAGTAGCCCGATTTGTACTTGATGTGAATATAATGCACCGCCATATTATATAAATACATGAGTTTGGATGAATTGATGCTTGAACAAGTTAATGAAATTTTGTGTATTAATATATAGAAAACAGAGATTAATTATATAGTTTTTAATTGGCAGATGTGACAATAAATGTGACGTTGGAAGAAAAACTGAAGACATTAATTATAGTGATTTAATTTGTGTGAAACAGTGGGACTTAATGGCATAATCAAGAAAAACATCAATTCCTACAATAAAATAACGCTGCGATTGAATTTTTGAAATTAAAAAAATAACAGTTGCATAGTTATAAACAAGCAATTCTGTCAAGTTGAAATTGACGCAATTGAGTTTCACCTTCGAAATCTATATAGCAGCGATGTGCACAGACGCTGCAAATGATTTTTTCCGGCGATAAATAGTCGATGCTCTTGTTACATTGAAATCCAAAAATAACATAGCCTAAACGAGAATTTGCGTCAATTTATGATAGTTGCAACTGAGTTTTAGCGGCGAGCATTTAATTAGCGGCGAAGATAAAAAACGCTGCGAAAAGAATTTTTCGGCGGCAAATAGTCGATGCGAAAGAATTTTAGAAAATTTAGAAAATAACGGTCAAAATTAGCAAATGCGTCGATTTGAGATCGATGCAATTTTGTTTTACCCGCCCTCAATTTTTTGCGGCAAATTTTAAAAACGTTGGAAATATTTTTTTGCGGCGATATATAGACGCTGGTAATAAATTTTCAAACGCTGCAAATGCACACTGCCAACTATTATTTGAATCCTTTTTGCGGCGTCTCTTGTAATTATTTGCGTCGGAAAAAAACGTCGCAAATAAAAAGAGTATTTGCGACAATTTTCGGTTATCGCCGCTAAAAGGCATGAGTGAAGGGTTACATGCCTCGATTCAGCGACGAGGTAAAATCGCTGGGAAAAGGATGTCGCA
Source organism: Cinnamomum chago (assembly GCA_038049695.1). Lineage (NCBI taxonomy): Eukaryota > Viridiplantae > Streptophyta > Magnoliopsida > Laurales > Lauraceae > Cinnamomum > Cinnamomum chago. The sequence continues at coordinate 52,616,724 of CP142457.1, read as the reverse complement.
TCGGTTATCTGTTTTTTAGCGGCGAAAATGTGCGCCGGGAAAACCCATTTTTCTTGTAGTGTGAAGTAAATATTATTTTAAAGAAAGAATAAAATATAAGTAGGTTACGACGGTATTTTTTTTTTAGTTATTTATTATGGAATTTTTTGACTTTTTTGTATTAATTGTGGTTTTTTTTTTCTTTTAATGGATAAATGATGTTACTGTTTGACTTCTTTTTTTTTTAACTACGGTGGCAAATGTAAATTAAAGTACTTTTGATTGAACTTTTTTTCTTTCCTATAAATGGGGGTTTTACCTTATTTGACTCTATTAGTAGAGTTGCCAAACTCCGTGGGATAGGACAGGGACCTGCTTCCATGAATGATAATACACTGATGCATATAGTGCCTTGTTCTTGTTTTGAGGGCCATCTGAAAGGGTCCTTGATATTTTGCAATTCTTTTTTCATTTAACTTTTCTTTGCATTTCTCACTGTCTCGTCCCCAAAAATACAACTATGGGATAACGTGAAAAATAAAAATAAATATTCATTTTCTTGTGTTTAATACAACACAAGCTTCCAAAAGTGGACCCACATATTGCAAACCGCGGTGAGTCAGAATAAATTTCATTAAATTCAATGGAAGCGTTATTCAATTGGTATTCAAGGTTCATAATTAAGATCCAACACCATCATCAGATGAAGAAATAATAATTAAAGTTGCAGAATAAATCAAACAATTACTAAGGAAAAGTTTATCATTAAAGAAAGTTCATCTAAAGAAATTCTAAGATGACATTCTCTCTCAAGTAGGCTCAGATGGCTCCATAGTCATCTCCGACTCTCCACTCAGGTTCGTCAACTGGTTCAAACGCTTGAAACGTTTGACCATCCTCCGTCTCCACAGTAGGGTAGGGGTCGGTACCTATGCACCAATAGACAAAGTAAACAGCAAGTACAAAAGCATAATTCATAAATAAAATACAAGATCAATATGAGTAATGACAGGTAATGATCATAAGAGATTAAGAATGGAACAATGATGAAAAGAACGCATAACCTAAATCCAATCTACACAATAGAGCAATACAATAATCACACAGAAGCACTGCTACTGCTTTGGGTGGTCAGCCATAACTATAAAGCGGGAAAACTCGTTCGCAGGCCAGCGGTCATTAACCGATTCGTAATCGAAATCATAGGCCAGATAAACCGGTTCGAAATTCGGATATTAGAGTGTCCCCGTACACATCGGTGATCAGCCGTCCACATACAACTGCAGTCGTTCGAATATGACCAAATCAATATACATATATATACACATATCATAGTAGAATAAACTTAATGATCTGTAAAGTTTTGACACATAAACCTAAGTCAAAGTGAAGGGTTGACTGCACAATAATTCATAATCGAATACCAAACAAATCATTCAAATAAACCTCTATAATATCTCAATCGATTGCCACGCCACATCATGGTCCATATCCAATCAATCATAGGGTATGCAACTAATAGACCAATATCAAACTCAATCATGTATGCAAACCTGAAGGTCAATGAATAATCACAAGCCAATCATGAGGTCAAACATAAGGTCTTGTACCCGATAACCACAGAAATCTCTAATAAATAAAAGATCAACACATCCCCTCTCAATCAATGATGCATAGACCCAATTAAGGGTTTTCCAATAGAGATGGGTTGAGCCTGAATCCATTAGGATTTCCTAAGGTTATATAAAGTACTAAACCCCACGTTAGTAATATACCGTTTGCCCGGACGGTATTTACTCGGTCTAATGATCCAATTAATAAAGTATAAAAATATAATTTTATCATATTAAAAACCTTAGGTATCATTTAATATTAATTTGCAAATAATAATAATCTTAGTTTTAGAAAACCCAAGGACTCCATCTAAAATATTTTCCAAATTCACTTTGTTAAAAAATAATAAGCCAAGGGTTTTTAATTTGAATTCATTAAAGAACTATGAGGCCTCTATTTCTAATTTCTAAAACTAATGGGCCAAAATATTAAAAATCATAGGTCATGAGTTGTTATAATAGTACTCTCTCACCCTCCCAGGTCAACATCATTCTCTCTCCTTATAATCATTCTCTCTCCTTATCTCTCCATCACAGTGATGATCGTTCTCTCTCCTCACTCTGCAAACAGAACCGAGTTCTGTATAAAACTCGGCGCAACAAAACTGCGCCACTCAGATAATGGGTCCACTGATCAAGAGCCTGTGATCAGCCTTTATCAACATGGTCGCCCAAACCCTCTCTTCAAGATGTAGGACCTGATCTACAGTCGGTAGCGCACCTGGGCCCCACAATCCCAAAAAACGAGATTTTCCCCCTTTCTTTCTCCACGTTGTCAGCCCTCTTTTGGGTCGTTGGATGGTGGACCAAATGGGGTCCGCTGCATACGGGTCCAACATCTTTGAGGTCGCCTGAGGGTCCACTACCGGACCTGCGGTCTTGATCAAACATCAGTGGGTCCACCTGGGTCCCACTTCCAAACACGGTATTGTTCCCAAACTGTCTGTGTTCCCCTGTTACAAGGTCCGGTTTTGAAATCTAAACAGAGGTGGGTGGTGGTCAACATAAAACCAGAATATTGCTATCATAATACAGTCATGAGAAAATCAATCGAATCACCAATAAAATTATCATCACATGCAAGGCATAAAAACGGGTTTCTATATGGATCCACACAAGAATCAACAAGAAATACAAGCATAAAATTTATAAATTATATTTAGGTACTTGTCTGAGATCCGCGGTTGAGGGAGACGGTCTAAAATTTTTACTGTCAAAGCCCAAAGCGCTAACCCAGAGGAAAGTAGGAAGAGAGAGAGTTGTGTGTGAAAATAAAAGAGTGTGGTGGTCTATAAATAGGAAATAAAAAATAAGAGTTGTAGTCTAATTTAGATTCTAAAAAATAGAGTTTGAGTTTTAAAAAAATATAGGAGTTTGGATTAGAGAAGGATTAGAGTTTTGATTTGAGAATAACTATTCTACTAAATTAGGCCCATGTTAACTATGGGTAAGACCCCTATCTAACAAGCCTAACTCACCAACCTAAGTTTAGCGTGGTCCCCACTTAGACTAATCACGTGTTTAATTAAAATACAATAAATTATATAATAATAATAATAAAAATCATATATAATATATATAATACCAAAACGTCACACATACTGTCAAGTACTTCAACAACGAGTCTTATGAAGTACAGAAATATGATGAATATTTAAAAAGTAAGTTGCTGAGATGCTGGGTCACTTCCTTTTGTTTTAGTTTTGATATTTACTCCATTACTCATTTGATTGTGATTTTGAATAAATTTCTTGCATGATTTGTTCATATGCACTAGGGAAAAGCTCTGTGTGTGTGGTTATGCAGTAGTAAAATTCTTTGCATGCCTATCTGCCGCGATCTGGTTTGTATGTTCTGTTTCACTAAAAGTCTTTAGCCCCATGAATTTGCCATGGAGTTCTTTTGGATTTGAAAGTTACAATTAAGTTTGAAGTTGGTGTTTGGGTGCTATTGACTGATTTGTTAATGCATTATCTGATGGGTGTGTTGGAGTCTGGAGATGTATTTCACCGCTGTCTTTACTTTGATAACTTCATCATACAGGTATTTTTATGATGTTTTGTGCAACAAGTGTGCTTTGGTAAGATCCCAAAAGAGAGTCTTGTGGTTGATTGCAATATTTGGGATTTTGTGCGTTTTATTATGCTGAAAGCAATTTATTTTCTCGCCAAGTTGTTTACTTGTAAAAGCAAAAAAATTATTCATAAGTAATTGACGAAAAACTCATCTTAAAACACCATGATCCTTGTAACTATAACGGTAGAAATGGTTGTTTGGGAGCTTTACTAATGGAGTTGGGTGAAGTAAAGATTATTTTGAAGAAAGAATATAATATAAGTGGGTTATGATGGTATTTTATTTTTTGTTGTTTATTAAGGAATCTTTTTTTATTTTTTTTATATTAATTGTGGAGTTTTTTGGTCTTTTAGTAGAGAAATGATGTTACTTTTTGACTTTTTAAAAAAAAATTATGGTGGGAAATTGAATTAAAGTGTTTTTTATGGGACTTTTTTTAGAAATGGGGGTAGAGTTGCCAAATAAGTATAAACACCTGGTCTGTCCTTGGGTGGGACGTACCCACTTAATTGAAAGCCAACAGCGACCTGGGATGATTCCTATGCAAACTATGAGCAAGAGAATATTTTCTTCTATTGATATATATATATATATAGGGAGGTCGTCTTACGAGAGACACTCATATATCCACTCTAACAAACTTAAATGCAAGGACCCCAACTTAAATATGAGGGCCCCCACCCATCTCTCACCAACTTGGTAGAGTGTCTCTCATAGGAGCACCTCCCATATATATATATATATATATATATATATATATATATATATATATATAACAACCTAAATTACCTTGATAGTACCTCTTGTCAATATTTCCTTAACAATGAGTAATGACTATGGTAACCACTAGTAAGAAAGATTTCGATTTTGGTAACCACCGGTAAAAAAGATTTCGGTTTTACTTATTAATGAGTAATGGTCTTGGAAGGACGACGCTTATCGTCTTATCGTATATACCACATAGTGAGCCTCATTAGGGACCTCACAAATAAAGGGATGGGATATCACAAAATCTAAGCGTGGTCAGCCAAGATATCAAATTTGAAGTCTATTTTATTTTTATACCTCTAACTCCTTCAGCCGTAGTCCACAAGTTTAACGACTTTATATAAAATAACAAAAACTTATTCTCTCAATCCAACTGTCCATTTAGATCTGTGCAAAATCATGGAATCGGTGACTACATGGAGCAAGGGTGTAAAGGTGTTGTGTATGTGTGGTCCATTTGGATATGTCATAAGATGGGCAATAATTATAGTTCTAAGAGGGGTGGATTCCAATTTCCAAATAAAAGGCATCTCCCCATAAATTAGCCCAATGAACTACTATTACTTGAAAAAAAAAATCCTTTTTAACTTTTCAAAAATAAAGTGTTACCTGTGCGAGCCCTTCATTAATGCCAATTTCAACTGCTCATATTCCTTTGACCTGTATTAAGGTTGTGTTTGGCAAATCTGATTCTTGCCTCTTATTGTCTAAAAACTATATGAAACAGTTTTTAGATTGTTTGGAAACATATGTTGCAACCTCTATTTCAAATGATGTTTAGATGATCTGCCTCTATTTCAAATGGGCTGGAAATTGGGGAGATTTCAATCAGAGGAATAAGTCTAAAGCGGGTAGATGGCGGAGCTACAGTGAAACGGGCGTCATTTTTTGGCAGTCCTTTTTTCAATTTTTTTCCAATTTCTGGGACCCTCATTGATGATCCAATCCGTTGAAAGTATTAAAAAGGCCAAAAACGGCTAGAGGTTCAAATTTCAACCGTTGATCTATCTCGGATCTCGAGATATGTGTAAAACAATGTAAACCATTTGATCTCAAATTTTTATCATTGTGGAATCCATAATCACGATCAGAACTATTGCTCCTCTTTACAAGGCCCATAGCAGCAATGAGACTAAAAAGTACTCTCTAATTCCATGTGGATCTCAAGAAACATGCTAAAACGTCTTCCACCGTTGACATACTATGCATGGGTTGACTGGGTTTTGAAATGGCCACATGCAGTCCGATTTTTGTGTTTTTTAATAAATTTTGGGACCATAAACTAGGGGTGTTACGGTTCGTTTAACCGGTTAATTTGGGAAAACCGTTAACCGAACCGTAACCGCGGTTTTCTGTATTTAAAAACCGTAACCGTATTCACAAAAACCGTGAAAAACCGTAACCGCGGTTAACCGTAGTAAACGGTTCGGTTATGGTTAATAACCGTGGAATGCCTTCCTCACATAAGGGGATAAATGTGAATGATTGAAGGTAAAATGACACATAATGAGCAATTAAATAAGGTAATAAATATTTCATTCAACTCCCTTATTTTTTCTTTTATTTGTAAACGATACGGTTAACCGCATATGGTTAACCGAACCGTATGATACGGTTCGGTTCGGTTAATAACCGTAAATTATTACGGAAAACCGTAACCGAACCGAACCTTGCGGTTTTTTTATTTCATTAACCATAACAGTAACCGAACCGTGAAATACGGTTATTAATCGCGGTTCGATTCGGTTAGACGGTTTTCTGATTTTTTTTTTACACCCCTACCATAAACCATGATCCAAACCATTGGATATATTAAGAAGATCAATAATGACCACGAGTCCAAATTCTAGCCGTTGGATCATTATAGATATTGAGATATTTTCAAAAAAGATACAAACATTTATATCTATTTTTCAACACCCGTGGGCCCCAAATGCAAGATCCATACCGGTCATTAAAATGTGGAACACGTGTTTGAGATAAAATCTCAACCTATGGATCGTCGCAACTCTTGAGATATTTGCAAAATATCCAGTCCTTTAGATCTATTTTTACATGTGTCTTACCAAACAGTCTATTTTTAAAATATCAATGTCTTACCAAACAGTCTATTTATAAAACATCAATTTCAAACCGCTCCATTTGATATAGATCTATATTATATAGATCTGTTTCGTAAAGATAAAATTTGTCAAACAAACCCTAAGTATGATATGCCATGTGGGAATTTAATTAGATGCCTGAAATGGATCCAACTGCTTTGCAACTTCTCGAACCCTGCTTCACAATTTGACCAAATGTGAACGGCAGCTGGGTTTGCGCGTTTGAAATTTGAAACCCCCCCTTGTCAGAACTCAGAAAAAGGAAGGTTCGTAGCAGCAGTTGGGGGCATGGGACATCAATGATCATCAATGTGACATTTATATTCACAGGTAGATATTCCTGTCATGTCGAAAAGAGCCGTGTTTGAATCCAAATCATGTGAGGGTTTTGAGCTTATCCCATACAAATGCGTCGGCTGGGGCCTATAAAGTATAAACGGCTGAAAATAACAATACCTACTTTTGTTGTTTATTTTCAAAATCAGGGAACTTTCTCCCATTTGAATCCTGCCGATTCTTAGACTGTGTTTGGGAAGGGGGGAAAATGGGGGAGGAAAAAAAGGGGGGAAAGTGGAGGGAAAGTGGTTTTGGAGGGTGTTTTGGAAGGGGGGAGGGAAAATGGGGGAGGGGGAAATGGAGGGAAAAATTGCACTTTTTGCCTTAAAAATTTCCCCCCCAAAACAGGGGGGAAAATGAGGGGAAAGTTGGGATGGGGTTGAGGAAATGACTACAATGCCCTTTAGACTTTATTTGAATTTTTTCCAAGAGCAAGGGTAAAATAGTCTTTTTCTTTGTACCTCACTAAAAACAAAATTATACTTTTTCACTTTCCTTCCCCTTACTTTTTTACTTCCCAAACAAGAGGAGGGAAAATTAGGATTGGGAAAACAAGAGGAGGGACTTTTGAGTAGGCACCTTTCTTCAAAAGAAATGAGGATTGGGAAAATTAAATTCATTGAATGGTAAAGTTTATGTTGGGAGTGGCGATGTTTCTTATAGGAATAGGAAAGCATAGAAGGGGCTAAGTTTTATATCCCTACGGAGGGCGGTTTGTTTTTTTTTTCTTTCTTTTCCTCTTTCCTCTACCATAGAAAATTTTCCATAGAACTAGCAAGCGCATATTTGGTTGTAAGTATTTGTCAGGAGTTTTTTTAAATTCTCCATATGCTATCTTTTACATAGAATTTCAAAATGCCTAGATGCTATATGCATTCTAAATGCCGGGTTTCGACAATCGGCAAAACTGTTAAATTTTTGGCAAACATACTTGCAACCAAACAGGGCACAAAAGTGAAAACTCAGCTTCGAAGTTTACATTAATACCTAATAATGAATGTCTCCTATAAACCGATTGCATGTGCAGTCCAATTGTATGGGCCTACTTGGGCTCACCCGTGATCAATGTAGCTCTTTTTACCTCTCTCATCCTTGGTACAACGTCCGGTTATATGCTCATTAAATCTTCATTCACAATTGGATTGAATATCACAAAAGTTATAATTAGAAAACAGCTAACCTTAAAGGTATTAAACCAAGGGCTATTAACTTGATGGGGCTGACTTTTTGCATGGCCCGAACAATAAAGAGTCCAACGATAGCAAAGCATCCAAGTGGGCTCCACTAGTTATCTCGCGTTAGCACATATGAAGATTGCTCTTAGATGAAAATCCTCCGTAAGTGACATACAATAGGGGCTTGCAATATTGAGTGGTCCATTCCTTTGGGTCGGATTAATTCCTACGGACCCATGGAGAGAAGGGTACATCGGCTGTGGCCCCAGTGTGATAGTGCAATTTCAAATCTTCAACCTCCAAAAGTAAACATTGGTCCTAGACCAACTAAGTTATCTCTTGAGATGAGCAACTAGTAGTTTGATAATACCCAAATTGAGTGCACCTACATCTGATTGGCGAGCAACTAATAGTTTTTCTTGAAAAAGATTTATTGGTTTTGTTGAAATTGAACGATCCCATTGATGATTTCCATTAAATTTGTCACATGCTTTTGACATGTGGTTCCATTATTATATTTAAAAAGAAGGTGGAAGGTGCTGATCACAAGTAAACTAATGTAACAATTGAAAGGTGGACAATAAGAGAATCCACCCATTTTTGTCTTTGCGAAACAGCCAACCTCGAGATTAGAACAATTTTAGACATTTTCCAATGAAAAACTCCACTTGGCCCTAGTGGAGAGACCGAGGGTCAAGACCAATCCGGTTCCAAAGTCGGGCCAAATAGCACGACTGATATAACAACGATGTCCGGTAAGAACGTCGATTTATCACTTGTAACTTTACGAGGTCATATCAAAGTGTGCTTTTCCCGGATGGACCATGTACGGACCACGGTGGACATTGGTCACTTGTAAAAGTGGATTCAAAAGATGAGTTTTTTTCCACACAAAGCCGACATTTTTTAGATCCACATCCAATGTACGTAATTCCCATTTTCACAGGTTGTAACTGGAAAGTTACAAATAACCCCTACCCTACCTAGAGGGCCTAGGATTACAGTTTATACTAAAAGATTGTAGGTTCGAAACTCTATTAATATATTAGTGTTGTAGGAGATTTTACCTTGTTTCATTTGAACTTATAAAAATTACCTTGACCAAAAGAACCAGAACTCTGTGTTTTAAAAACAAAACAAAAAAAGTTCCAAAGTCCCCAATAGCCTTTTCAAACAAAGTGAGCACATTCTAACTGCCCAGATGCACCCAATCTAAACATTTTCTTGAGTGACAGCTCCAAACACCCGTCAAATGTGTTTTTTATTTCTTCATTATTTTTTAAATGGGCTTATAGCATGGGTTTTTTTTTTTTTTCTGAAAGAATTAAGAAGACAATTCTATCAGACGCATATCTAATTTCACAAAAGAGAAAAAGAAAAAAAAAAGACTGAAGGGTCTGAGTCCAGATTTTAGTCCGTAGTCATGGAAGGCGAGTTCATCGAAGGCCCACATTCAAATAAGGCCCGAGCTGAGATTGTTGATGGCTCATTCTCAATCAAAGAACTAAATCTTATACCCTTTAAAAACTATTTCAAAACTAGAAATTCGGTACTGACCCTGATGTGAATCAACTGAACTCTACCTGAATTGCACTCATGTATGGACTTTACAACTGGGCTTGGGCTTGGGCTGTGAGTCTGGTATCTTTTGATTTCATAGGGATCAGAGATGGTTCAGTCCAATGCATGCAATTCTGTTTACATATTTATATGGTTTTTTACTAATGTCTTTTTTGTCACATGATCCAAACACACTAAAAGACAAAAAAAAAAAAATCCACTTTTCTATATAAAAAAAAAATACCAAAGAGATTTCAAACCAAACAACTTAGAACAAAACAATATCATAACACCTTATAATTTATTTTCTCTTAATTTGATACATCATCTCACCATACTTCAATTCACCATACATTCAAACAAACAGGCCGAAAGTACCAGGCATTGACCCATGACCCTGGCAAAACACAACAGGACACAACAGGACAATGTCTTATTGTCTTATGATGGAGCACAGATGTGGAGCACATGAAGGGAGACCTTTGGGCTGATAGATTAGACTTATTTGGTTAGTTTAGGACTTGGATAGTTTGTCAATATATAAACGAAAAATACCCCCTCTAGATTTGAAGAAACAGACCACAAGAAAGATGCCATATGGTTCGAATCATATGATTTCAACACATAGTTCCGACCTTACTTTGTCAAGTGAGAGATTCAAGGCTCTTTGTGAATCCAAACGCAATGCAAATGTTCTGCTTATGGTTTCTTACACATAAGCAAAGATGAATGGTGACAACTGACAGACAACCGACAGATGGATTTGTAAATGTAAATGTTGTTTGTAACTTCACGCTCTTTTCAAATATTGAATGCTAGTCAATGTTACGTATTCAACTGAAAAGACCCAATGATTGACTTGGCTGAAATAAGAAGGAAACCCCGAGACATTTCCACCACCAGATCAAGTTCACTGAGTAAGCTGCATATTCAAGTAAAGTTCATTTCCCTTTGTCCGAGGTCTTCTTTCCTTTGCAATCTCCTACGTAGAATCGAGAGGCCTCGATCCAGTAGCTGCGAGAGAAGTTTTCCAACCTGCAACTCTATTAGCAGAGTCGAAGATGTTGTCTGAACGATGTTTCCATGTCCATGTTTTCTTTCTTGCACTTTGTTGCCTCTCGATGTTGGAGTTTGGAGCAACCCAGCTGGCTCAGGAAGAAGGTAAATATTTTTCTTTCGAGATGTTTCAACTTCCATCACCGTTAGATCTAATCGGTGGGTCATGAACTGTACTTGTGGTGTGAACTTCCAATGTTGGTGTCTGAAGCTGAATTGTTGTGTATATGCCCACTTTTGAAAGTGGAGTATGCTCTTCTTCTTCAAAATCAACAAATCAAGGCCCCCATTTATGAATTTAATTCACTCATATCATATGTTGATGAAACGTTCAAAAATTCTAGCTATAATGGTAGTGGGTGTGTAGGGTCATGTCTTTTGTAATGTATTACCCCAATGAAGTCGCGGACCCAGGATTTCCATTTGAGGGGTGCGGATCATTAAGGTAATTGGGTTCCGGGAACAACCAAAGAATTTCACGTGGATTTTGGAGACCGACCTACTTCCATTGTTGGTGTCTGAAGTTGAATTTTTGGTGATCTACGTTCTACCCCTTTATAGAATTAAGTTGAGGTTGATCTTTTCCTCCTAAATCTGATTAATAGAGATAAACTAAAAGCTCTTTTTTTCTTGATCACCTTTTTCGCTTATGGTATAATTTTAAATGTATGAAGTATGTGCCCCATTCATCATCCGGAATCATATTACTAACCAAATGGGTTCTTATGTGCATGATATACAATCAGTGGTGTTGTTTCAACAAATAGCAGAGAAGCTTGGTAGGCCGAATTGGAATAATGTGAACAACCCATGCGTCAATACCAGTTTCGGGACAACACAGAACAACGACGTCAACATCTCCATTAATATTACATGCAATTGCTCTATAGGAAACGATAGCTTTTGCCACATAACAAGCATGTATGTATGCAAATGCCTTACTTATTTTGAGTGGGTCTCCTTTTGAAAAGTTTAGCTAGAAAGGATTGAACTGGATTGAGCACGACGACGGAAACACAATTAACACCACATCAGCAAAGATGTGATCACATAAGCTCTCCTAGGTTTTCATTATGGTGCTCAAACGAAAAAATGGTGGCATCCACTACATTTCTATAGTGGGGGTGTTATCCACCTAAATGTACCCGATTTTCTCGTTGTGGGCCATAATAAAATAGGAGTTCAGATCGCATTCCTCTTATCAAATCATGCCGCTGTATAAAATCTCATGTCTACTAATACACCCTTGTTGAAATAAACGAAAATAGATTTTATAGAGTTGGCTGGATTTGATAGGAAGAAACGATATCTCCCTGTGTTTCAGCCGGACTCATTTACAAGTTAGTGTGGGCCTCAACATGTAAGTATGATCTGCTATCTTTTTTGTTCAGAATTCTCAGGGGCCTGAGTCTTCCGGGAGTGCTTCCACCAGAACTCGCCAATCTTCCCTACCTCGAGATAATGTATTTGATTTTGGCAGACTCTGCTCACGTTTGTTTGTTTGTTTGTTTTTTTTCCTTGCAACGAGAGAAAGAGAGGATTCCACTTTCGGCGGATTTTTTTTTTTTTTTACGTGGAATCCTCTTATCGCACAAACCCAACCTTAAACTTACGCTTCAAATGCATTTGTGAAAATTCCTGACAGAGATTTGGCGCGTAACTACCTCAACGGTACAATCCCACCCGAATGGGGCTCTTCCAAGCAACTGACCAAAATGTAAGTTTCTGCACTGCACCATCTTTGGGGTTTTTTTTTTTTTTAAGCAAATCAGAGCTTGTGTTTTCTGAATTACACATGGAGTTGGTGTGTTTTTCTGCTACTGCAGCTCTTTGACTGGAAACCGCTTATCTGGGAAAATCCCAAAGGAGATTGGGGACATTACTACTCTACAAGAACTGTATGTTTTCTTTTTTTTGCAATGGGTTCTGAAATTTCTCTCTCTCTCTCTCTCTCTATATATATATATATATTTTTTTTTTTTTTGAATGTAGAGATTTTAGTAGGGAATTGGATTTTCAGGTTCCTTGAAGCCAACCAGCTTTCTGGAGAGATTCCTCCACAACTTGGGAATCTGACCAACCTAAAGACATTGTAGGGCCTTTCTTTGTCCTCTATTTGCTCTTTTTGGCTTCTGGGTGTTTTCCATATTGTCAACTTTCTCTAAAATCTCAGCTTAATTCTATCATTATGTCTCCATGTTTTGGACTGCAGAGTGCTTTCCTCAAACTATTTTTCGGGGGCGTTGCCGGACAGTATTTCTAAGCTCAACTTGAAGGATTTGTAAGATTCTTTATATATATAATTATATATCTTTTAATGGTTTTTTTTCAATTGTTTGAGATTGGAATTGCTCGTTTGGGGTGCAATGCAGTAAGATAAGTGATAACAACTTCACTGGAAAGATACCTGATTTCATTGGAAACTGGACAGAGGTTGAAACAGTGTGAGCAGTCCTATTCTTGTATGTTTATTAGTTTCTTCAAAGCACAGTTTCTGGATTTGTTGTAACTTATTTAATTTCTCAAATTTCATCAATGACAGAATAATGTATGCAAGTGGTCTGGATGGTCCTATTCCTCCTGGTATTTTTAGTTTGAAGAATTTAAGTGACCTGTAAGTAAAGCCTTCCAAGTTTGTAACTCTCATTTTTTTTTGGAGGGATGGAGAAGTGGGAAATGTGTTGGTAATCTTGACCCCTTAGTAAGTAAAATATGAGTGGGGAGGATTGGTCATATTATTTTTTGCATTCAGGAGGATCAGCGACATAGCCGGAACTGGATCAGCTTTTCCCCAAGAAGGAAACATGACAAAAATTAAAACACTGTGAGTTGAAATTTTTTTGTCATCAAAACATTTATAGGAGGAAGCAAAATCGCTTGTTCATGCCACTGCTGAATACATCCATTTGATTCTATGTCGCAGTGTGTTAAGGAACTGTAGTCTTTCCGGACAGATCCCTGCATATGTTGGGAAAACTGGGACCCATTTGTAAGTTGATTTTCTATTAGTTATGTAATCACATGTTTGGCTTCTCACCGCAGTGGGGCACTAGGTTTGTCAATTTGAATGCATTTGCCTATCTGATTCTTGTTGTAGTTTCTCCATGCCACATGAAGTTGGGTTTTTGCTCCTTGACTTTTAATACCCTTAATGTTTCCCTTCCCAACAATAGCTAGAAAAATGACTAAAATAAATAAAACCCCAATAGTTTTACTCATTCAGAAAGAAAGAAAAACTCAACAAAAGAAAATTTAATTTAAGGTTTGCATATTATAACAGAAGTTTCAACATGGTTCTTAATTTCTCTCTCCGATATGCCAGAGTCATCACATTCTGGAGAAACCATCTAATGAAGAAAATCTTATACTCCATTGCATTTGGTGTTATTTACATGAGCTCTCACTTCTCATGTTAATCCAATTACCGCTCTCAAGTTCCAATTTATTTATTTGGCTGTTCAAAATCAACATTGTGCAAACTGCAAACTTTTTCTAAACTCAAAATCAACCTAGTGCAGACTCTTTTGGCGAAGAACACAGTTTTAATTTCTTGGTTCTTGTGATTTTTGTCGGCAGGGACCTCAGCTTTAACAACTTGAGTGGAGAAATTGAACATGACTTGCCGACTACCACAAACCCTACCTACATGTAAACAGTCTAATTTCTTCAACTTCAGTTTTGCATGATGATTGTTATGCTATTAAAAACAGATGCTCAATTATAGAGAATGGATGGTGTGGGTTTTGGTTAGGTTTTTAACTCATAACTTGCTACGTGGATCTGTACCAACATGGATGCTACAAAAGAAAAATAAATATTAGTAAGTTGCTCTTCTTGAATGCTGAATATCATTTACCATCAGATTTATGTGCATAATTAATATTCATAATGATATCTCTTTCCTTGCATGTACAATAGTCTTGTTCTGTATCCCTATTACTTATTCGTGTTTATCACTTCGTATTTGATATACTTGATGTCCTAACTTTAACTAGCAAACTCCTTCACAAAATGATGGAACTTGCTGAGAAATAATAAGGCAATCAGCTTAAGTAGCACATTTAACTAGCTTAAGAAAATAGCATACACTATGGCTGATGTGGAGGTATGGTCTACCACATGTCTAGCCTGCAACTTCCATTCTTTTCTTCTCTCTCCCTTTTTGGCAAGGGGGAAAATATGATAACTATGAGGGGACATGAGAGAGAAAATAGGTAAATATGTTATAAGCATAAGCATGTTCTTATGCAGTCCACGCACACCACATCCCAGATATCAAACTAGAATTTGATGCAATTGATCAAGTACAACATAAGTGACAATACAAGGAGACACATCTCAGTCTTATCTTTACTGAAGAAACACAGATGAAATCATATCACACATATAGGAGAACTGATTCCAGTTTCTGATGAACAGATCCAATGGAATGGTAGTGCAGAAAATACGCATCAGATGAAATCATCAACCAGACAAATTAAAGAAAACAAAATAACATAAGCGAGTTCTGCTACCATGGTGGAAGACAGGGGGACTAGTAAAGGAAAAACATCTCCAATATTGGGTGAGTAAGTTCCTCCATATTAGAGCTTTTAGCATTTATGCAAAGGCAAGCTGCATCCTGATTGGCTGAGGTACTAAACCAGTGGACTGAGCCCCTGTATATAGATAGCACTTTATAGGCTGCTTTCTACAGCTAACTGATGTAGGGGACCCACAAGGGTAGTTGGAAAAATATTGTTACTTCCCAATTAGGTAAGACTCATAACGACTTACCTCTGTTAGCTTTCTTAATATGGGAAATTATCTCTAAACAGATTAATATTTTTATAGGACTTGCTATACCTTCTTATATAAATAAAATGCTTGGTTTTGTGTTTCCCTTTGGTGGAAGTATTTGTATTTTGTAGGGCCTTTCATGTGGGAGACCTATGTTTAAGAGATATCATGTGTTGGACTCTTTTTAAAGTGAAAGCTTTTACTAAGATTGTTTCCCATATCGGAAACAGGCCACTCACTTCGAACCATCAATGTCCTTTCTTGTTCTCTCTATGCAGATGCATATGGTATCTTGTTCTTACTTTATATAATGGAAAGTCCTCTTTTTCTTTGCCTATGGACCTAGCCTTAATGGTGAACCACACAAATCTCAATCTCTCTTATGTGCTTGCTTTTAGTTTTCCTTGTTTATAGACTCCAATATATCACCAAAAAAAAAAAAGTTATTGGAGCTCTGATTCAAGTTAAGTTTCTACTTATTGTTTTTTTATTTGAGTTTGTTTGTGGCGTTGGGTCATACATGGTTGGTTCATGATTCTCAGCATGTAGAGGTTTTAAATTGGTGTAATGATTTTGAATGCAAAATTTAAAGTTGAGGAGTTCGAGATGTGAAACGATTAGTGATATGCTAATTCAACTTTTTTTCCCCAATAAAGTTTGTGATTAAAATTGTTTTAGAGAAGAGTTTAATGAGCATCTCCATAGAGGTTGTGTGAAGTACTTACCAAGAGGAAATTGTTGATAAATATAGCTTGTTTCCAATTAGGGAAGAATCGTAATAAGAACTTACCTTTGTTCATCATCATCATCTTAACCTTACCTCATCAATCTAGGTTAAGCTTAATGTGTTCAGATGAAGATGCAAGTTAAAATAACAAAAACCTATCTTTCTAACATAGTTGTACGAGAGTGATCTCTCTCTCTCTCTCTCTCTCTCATGCACACTGTTGAGTGGATGTGTGTGAAGTTGTGCAAAAAGGGAGGACAAACATTGCACAAGCTCATTGCAGTTACCATCATTGAGGCCTAATCCTAACTATTTAAGTTCGCTTTTGTGAGTTCTACTTATCCACTCGACTTTGTTCAAGGTCATGTTCACAATGACTATATAGTCCAACACGGCTTTCCTAATTGCTTCACCTAATGTCTTAATTGTCTCCCCCCATTATAGTTCCTTGCACTACTAACATTTCAAAGTGTTGTACAAGGCCTAAAGGGTTAATTCAAGCCTTCTATGCACATCCCTAAACCGTCGCAAATGGTATTAATCTTTTTCCTATTATTGAAGCTACTCGTGGGTTTCGTCTTGTCTCCTCAGTTTTATCTTTGGATGCAAACGGATATCCGATTATCCGGAGGTTCTGACTTGTAAAAAATTGGGTTTCGAACCTGTTTTAAGTTCTGATTCATAAATGGGTCCACGTGTTGAAAAAAATGAGTGGAGAACTGTTGAGTGCAGATAAAACAGACAAAAAATGTGGGTTTGAGGCATAGGAATACTTTCCTTAAGGTTTTATTTGCCCCCACTATGAAAAGTTTGCTAACGGGTGTTTTGGCAAATTACCTCGTAGATACAACAAACCCTCAATTCAATAATTAGCAATTTTATTGAATTCCCAGAACAAAGATGAATCTGATTTCAGATTTGGAGTTTATTTATAGCAAAAAACGTGTCTATTCAAGAAGAGATGCAACTTTTCTAACAAATACAACCCAACAGATACAACCTTTCTTGAAAAGGTGTCTTTTGGTGAAAAGGTGCAACTGTTACAACTGACACAACTATTGGTCAACAGATACATCCGTTGGTCAACAGACATTTAATTCTAACCGTAAGATCGTAATTATTCAATTTAATTCTAACTGTTCAGATTAAATCTGAATACATTTAATTCTAACCATTGGATCGTACCTGATCAAATCAACGGTCTAGATTAAATCTGGAAAAACGCAAGCAAATAAAAAAGGAATGCTCCTTAGCTCCTTGCGACGATCGAAGTGCACAGTGCGCCTCAAAAGCGCCCTAAATGCCCAATTGCCCTTGCGCGTGCGTGCGGTGTATGGTAGTAGCATACTCTCACCCATACACAAGTAATATCACATATCACATGTTTCCTTATAAACCACTTTGCTTGCTTGTATTTTTCGATGTGGGACTTTTGTCTTTTCAACTTCTAAGAGATATATTACAATCTCTATAACAATCCCCCACTAGATTGTAATATTTCTCCAAATCTTTAGTTGATATACTCATAAATACAAGAAGGTATCTTTCGATTTAAACCTTCAATTAATGACTGCACTTCAAAGCACTCACAAGACAAAGGTGTGCTAATGCATTAAACCTAGTCTTTTATGTCAGTACCGGAAATACATCACATATGAGCTATCTCAGTTTCAAGATATGTTCCATTCATAGTAGCACTATTACAGCCGTGTGCTCTATCTTGGCTTCATGAACATTTACAAGAGTAAACCAATCTCTTTTTAGAAACAACCCCATTTCTTATGTTCACATAGGTGAAGTTCATTACATGTCTTTAGCTACTTAAGACTTGAACTTCATTAAGAGTTTGTACTCATCCTCAGCGCATAGCTATTTGCACTGAATCATCCTGGAAATGACACAATTCAAATTTCAGTGCCTGACTAATCACTTATCAGTGACTTGTTATTACCCATTAAAACTATGGAATAGCGGTAAAACTATTACAAGGTTGGGTTACCGTCACTGGTGATTCTTTTCAAAGAAAGGTTTCAGTCCCATTCCACTAGATGTATCCTTTACTAGGTCTCTTGATAGACCTTTTGTCAAAGGAGCTGCTAGGTTCTTATTAGACCTCACATAAACTACATTAATAACACCATCTGTTATTAGTTGCTTCACATATTCATGTCTTAAGCTAATATGTCTAGATTTTCCATTATATGCCTTGTTATAAGCTCTAGACAAAGTAGCTTCACTATAACAGTACAAAGAAATTGATGGCATCGGTTGTGGCCACAACTTTATATCAAACAATAAGTTTCTCAGCCATTCTGCTTCTTTGCCTGCTGCTGCCAGTGCTATAAACTCAGACTCCATCGTTGAGTGAGTTATACAAGTCTGTTTCTTGGATGACCAAGACACGGCTCCTCTGCCTATAGTGAATATCCACCCAGATGTGGATTTGTTATCACTCGCACTGGTTATCCAACTAGCATCAAAGTATCCTTCAAGTACTTCTGGATAGTCATTGTAAAACAAACCCAAGTTAATGGTTCTTTTGAGGTAACCAAGTATCCTCCCAATTGCTTTCCAGTGTTCCATACTAGGATTACTCGTGTACCGAGACATTTTGCACACAGCAAATGCTATATCTGGCCTTGTACAATGCATAGCATACATTAAACTTCCAATTGCACTTGCATACTCAAGTTGTGCAACTGCTCTGCCATAATTCTCTAGTAATTTAATACTAGAATCATACGGGGTATTCGCCTCTTTAAATTTCAAATGATTGGATTTAAGAAGCACTTTCTCAATGTAATGAGATTGACATAATGAAAAACCCCCACTATTTTTCTTAACTTTGATACCTAAGATAGTATCTACCTCACCAAGATCTTTCATCTTAAACTGTGAAGTTAAATACTTCTTAGTATCACTCACTCCTTGTATGTTAGTTCCAAAGATTAGCAAGTCATCAACATATAAACAAATAATCACACCAAAATCATCTGTAAATTTAGAATAAATACATTTATCGGCATTATTGTGTTTGAAACCATGAGCCAAAATCACAGAATCAAATTTCTCATGCCATTGTTTTGGTGCTTGTTTTAAACCATAAAGTGACTTGACTAACTTGCAAACTTTCTTTTCATTTCCAGGCAACACAAAACCCTCAGGCTGTTCCATATAAATCTCTTCATCAAGATCACCATTAAGAAAAGCAATTTTCACATCCATTTGGTGCACATACAAATGATGTATCGATGCAATAGCCATTAGCACTCTTATGGATGTTAATCTAGCCACTGGTGCATACGTATCAAAATAGTCTATACCTTGTTTCTGCTTGAAACCTTTGGCTACTAATCTAGCCTTAAACGTTTGTATAGACCCATCCGTATTGTACTTTCTTCTAAATACCCACTTGCTACTTATTGGTTTTGATCCTGTAGGTAGATCAACCAAGATCCATGAATGATTTGACATAATTGAGTCCATTTCATCATTTACAGCTTCCCTCCAAAAGGAAGCATCTCTAGATGACATGGCCTCACCAAAATTTTTCGGATCTTTTTCTATATTAAGTAACAATGATATCTTACTAAGTACATTGTTTCTATCTCCTTCAACCAAAAAGGCTAAAGCTTGAGATGAAATAAAATCAGGTGCTAGAGATTTTTCTTTTCTTTCATGTTGACTTCTCCTAGGTTCAAATTTCTTTTCAGATTCTTTCCTTTTATTGCGAGTGGAGGAACCAGGAGTTAAGTCACACGGTGGATCAAAAACAGATTCCAATTCAGTTGTAGACTTGTAGTATCATTGATAAATTTATTTTCAATGAACTCAACATCTCTTGATTCTACTATAACATTAGAATCTAAGTTCAACAACCTGTATGCCTTGGAATTTTCGGCATATCCTACGAAAACACTTTTAATTCCCCTTGGTCCTAATTTTGAAGATTTAGGGTCATGCACTCTATAAAAGGCTATACAGCCCCAGACCCTTAAATACATCAAATTAGGTTTCCTATCTTTCCATATTTCATATGGTGATACATGTGTCTTCATAGAAGGGATTCTATTATGAACATGACATGCAGTAAGTAAGGCTTCCCCCCACAGATTATTTGGCAATCTAGCGTTAAGAAGCATAGAATTGATCATATCTGTGAAGGTCCTATTTTCCCTTTCAACTAAACCATTTTGTTGAGGAGTAAAAGGGGCAGTTCTTTGATGAATAATTCCATGTTGTTCACAAAATGCATCGAACTCATTTGAAAAATATTCACCACCTCTATCACTACGAATCATTTTAATTTTCTTTTCTTTCTGATTCTCAACTTCTGCCTTGAAAATTTTAAACTTATCAAAGGCTTCATCTTTTGTTCTTAGTAAATACACGTATGTAAATCTAGAACAATCATCTATAAAAGTGATAAAGTATCTTTTTCCTCCCCGAGTCAAAACACCATTGTATTCACAAATATCAGAATGTATCAAGGTTTCTTAGTCATTTTTGCTTGAATACAGATTTCACATTTTTCATGACTATCATTTTTACAAGAAATTAAACCATGCTTTGACATATATTTCAAAGATCTAAAATTCAAATGTGCTAATCTAGCATGCCAAGTATTAACAGAATCAACAATATAAGCAGAATTCATCATTTTATTAATACTGAGTTTGAACATGCCATCACATGAGTATCCTTTGCCATCAAAAGACGCATTTTTGGTCAGAATACAATTTTCTGACTCAAGTACAACTTTCAAACCATTTTTACACAACAGACTAGCAGATACAAGTTTCTTTCTAATTTTTGGAACATGATATACATTTATTAGAAGTAATTTCTATCCGGATGTAAATTGAAGTTCCATACTTCCTTTTCCAACAACTTTGACAGCATCATGATTCCCCATGAGAATCGATTGACCATCCTTTTCTTCTGCATATGTAGAGAACAACGTCATATCATTGCAGACATGTATAGTAGCACCATAATCACGCCACCAATCAAAGGATTTAGTCGCTGCAGCCATGTTCAATTCTGTGATCATGCCAATTTGCATTTCAGAAACCATAACACAGATTTCTTCAGGCTTCTCTTTGACCATGTTGGCCTTGTAGGAATTGTTTTCTTCTTTCCTGTTCTTGAATCTGCAGTTGCTCTGTCGGTGGCCTTTCTTACCGCAGAAATAGCAGTTTCCAGTGAACTTTTTCTGGCCATTTCCAGATTTCTTGAACTTTTTATCATTATTGACTTTGAAGTTTTTCTGGAATTTACTTGCTTCAGCGACATTAACTTTGGAGGAATCCTGAGGATTACTTTTATGATCACGAGATCTAGTTTCCTCTTCAATTCTCAAATGTTTTTGCAATTCTTCCAAAGTTATGTCATCCCTCCTATGAGGGAGTTTCTTTCTGCAACCATTCTAACTCTGGGGTAATTTAGCAATCGCAGCCCCCACTTGAAATGGTTCAGAAATCTCAACTTTCAATTCTCGAAGTTGCGTGACCAGAACTTGCAACTCATGGATTTGATCCAAAACAGATTTAGTATCAACCATAATAAATTCGAGATATTTTAAAATCAGAAATTTATCCGTACCTTCCTTCTCAGTTTTGTATTTGTATTCGAGTGCATTCCAAATTTCTTTTGGAGTCTCCATAGAATTGTAGTGATCATAAAATTTGTCTGAAAGAGTATTCAGAATATGTCCCCGACACATCACTTCGTCATCTTGCCTCTTCTTCCTTGGAGCCTTCGCTTCATCAGTGTCATCATCCTTGGCTTCTGAAATTGGCGAAACATTCGGATCCAGGACATAAGCAATCTTCAAAACGGTAAGAAGGAAAAACAGTTTTCCTTTCCAGCGAGTGAAATTCGTCCCATCGAAACGATCAAGTTGAACATTCGGATTCAGAAAAGAAGCCATAGACTTCTCGGCCTCCATTTATAATGAAACCTTAAGATTGTTGAAAAAAGTGGGTGGAGAACTGTTGAGTGCAGATAAAACAGACAAAAAATGTGGGTTTGAGGCGTAGGAATACTTTCCTAGGTTTTATTTGCCCCCACTATGAAAAGTTTGCTAATGGGTGTTTTTGGCAAATTACCTCCTAGAGACAACAAACCCTGAATTCAATAATCAACAATCTTATTGAATTCCCAGAACAAAGATGAATCTGATTTCAGATTTGGAGTTTATTTATAGCCAAAAACGTGTCTATTCAAGAAGAGATGCAACTTTTCTAGCAGATACAACCCAACAGATACAACCTTTCTTGAAAAGGTGTCTTTTGGTGAAAAGGTGCAACTGTTACAACTGACACAACTATTGGTCAACAGATACATCCGTTAGTCAACAGACATTTAATTCTAACCGTAAGATCGTAATTATTCAATTTAATTCTAACTGTTCAGATTAAATCTGAATACATTTAATTCTGACCGTTGGATCGTACCTGATCAAATCAACGGTCTAGATTAAATCTGAAAAAACGCAAGCAAATAAAAGAGGAATGCTCCTTAGCTCTTTGCGATGATCGAAGTGTAAAGTACGCCTCAAAAGCGCCCTAAACGCCTAATTGCCCTCGCGTGTACGGTGTATGGTAGTAGCATACTCTCACCCATACACAAGTAATATCACATATCACATGTTTCCTTATAAACCACTTTGCTTGCTTGTATTTTTCAATGTGGGACTTTTGGCTTTTCGACTTCTAAGAGATATATTACAATCTCTATAACACCATGTACCCAATTTACAATTTAGGTTTTGATTTATAAACGGGTCTGGTTCCATATCCATACAGTTTCCGACCCGTTGATCCAGTACCTTCCTGTTTGGCCATACCTTTCTCATATTTCAGATGCTCTATTTGATGGTTCTATTAATTAGAATACAGAAATTTTTGGAACTCCAAATGCAAAGCACGACAAAAATACCAATTCCAGGGCCAGACGACCCATTTTCTAGTGCTGAAGTGGTCACGTAGGGCCCACAACGAGATCAGATCTCTGTAGGTGTAGTCCTCTTCGTTACACTTCCTACTATCTTCTAGATCAGATTGCATAGAAAATGATTGAAAATCCGCAAGATGGGACGGATCTGATGAAAACTATACCGGAAAACTGGGGAATCACGAATTGGAGTAAATGGCCTACATTAGATTTGCCAAAGATTCTGCAAAAATCACCATAAATCATCGAAAATAGGGGCGACCCATGTGGTGGTGTTTGTTTTTGATGTCTTGATGATCGAATCTGCCCCACCGTTTATACACAGCCACTGCCTTCCTGAATCTACTAGTATGAAGAAATCCCCCAGTCTTCTTTTCAGATCTTTGAGAAGGGATTGTAACTTAGAGAAAGCTGATATGAAGAAATCCCACAGAGCTCTGATACCATATTAGAGTATATGGAAGAAGAAGAAGAGAAGATAGTTGGAGGAAAAGGTCGTGTCCCAATATAGGACCGACTATCCAGTTTTATATCATCATTGTGCCTAATCACAGGCTGTAATCATGCTCCAATTACAATCAGAATAATGAAGAATATATCCTAATCTCTATACAAGGAAATAAATACACAAAATCTGCTTGTACAGTGTTTGACTAAGTCCCACACGTGGGATATTATACAAGTTTTACATGGGCCTAATTTAGTCGGGCATAGATCTTTTATTTGATGAGTTGTCTTCTACATTAGATACCAAAATCATGGCACTTCGTTATCTTCTTTTTGTGCAACACATCTTCCCTGCTCTAAAACCAACTAAACTTAGCGCTCTATATTTTGTCATTAATCTGCTAATTCTCAGTTCATTTGACTCAAATGCCTTTCTCCAATATGCTAGCTTAACATTTACTTTACTACATCATGGAACTTCATCTTGGGTATCTCCCATTATGTTGTCCATAAGTAAGGCAAATGACTAAGGGCTCAAAGTGGACCTTTGCTGCAATCCGAAACCAATTAGAAACTAGGCATCAGCCCCAATACAATTCTCATGCACTGTGTCTCCAATACCGTTTCCAATGTAATTTCTTTTGTTGGATTTCTTAATATGGGAAGCTATCTCTACACAGGATAATATTAAAAAGGTTTTATAATACCTTCTATTTAAATAAAGGCTTGGTCACGTGTCTTCTTTTTGTGAGACTTTGTTTAAGAGGTTTTTTTGGTTAGGGCTCTTTTTATGAGCAAGTGGTTTTTTTAAGACAATTTCCTAAATTGGGATGAGCCACTAAATTTCTACAATCAATGTAATCTCTTGTTCCTTCTTTGACAGTTGCATATTGTGTTCTTTTCATTTTTGGTATATGGTGAAAACTGTGCTTTGCTTTGTGCCTTCGCCTGTAGATTTAGCCTTTAGTAGTGAACCAAGCTAATCTCTCTCTTT
This sequence comes from Cinnamomum chago, assembly GCA_038049695.1. Taxonomy (NCBI): domain Eukaryota; kingdom Viridiplantae; phylum Streptophyta; class Magnoliopsida; order Laurales; family Lauraceae; genus Cinnamomum; species Cinnamomum chago. The sequence continues at coordinate 52,592,155 of CP142457.1, read as the reverse complement.
CTTATGCTATTGTTTTTGTTCTTCCTAGTCAATACATACGACAAGTTGTTATCAAAGCTTAGGTTCAGGTTGGGGTTTTTGCTCTTTTTTTTTTCTATATTTTTTTTGTCTTTCCCTTTTCCTTTAGTTCAAGGTGCTTTGTTATTTGTTTGGATCATACGTGGTTGGCTCATGATTCATGTGTGTCAAGTGGTTCTAGAATTTTTTTCAATGATTTCGAATGCGAAGTCTCAAGCTAAGAAGTTTGATAGGAAATATAATTAGTGATATTATAGTTTAGCAATTTCTTCGTATGGTTTGTGGTCTACATTTTTTTTTTATGGATGAGTTTTATGAGCACCTCCATGGAGGTTCTTCCACTAAAGGAAACAAATGACCAAACCTTTGATTGAAGTAAAGTTTTTTTTTTTTTTTTTAATTGGCTCTAGTAAGTACTCAGAGACCCACACGCACCTGTTACCGAAGTCCATAATCGACCGAGCTACAATAAGGGAACGAACTTGCTTGTTTCTCTGGAGAGGGAGATGCCTCACCATTGAGCTTTCAGTGGATTGGTGAAGTAAAAGTCCTACAAACCCTCTTTAATAATTATGCTAGTTAGAGGAATCCCAAGTTAAAAAAAGAAACAGAGCTAAGTCCTTATTATGACTTTTCCCTAAATGGAAATGAGCTATATTTTGCAACAATTTCCACATTGGCGAGGACTCCATTGAGCAAAGGGGCTTTATGAGAGGGCCTTTGTGTGAGAGGTCTTGTTTAATATGTTTTTTGGATTTAGCATGTGCAAGTTTAATTCTTGTTTTCTCTTTGAGGTGTATGATGCGGACAATCATGAAGATGATGTGATTAATCGAGCCTTAGCGTTCATGGAGGCATTTGATCAAACACATGGGGTTCGGCCCATGTGTGAAGAGCCCACACGAGATTATAGAGTCCAAACAGTACAACTTCACTGTGTTTTTGCCAATTGAGGGGCTGTTTTATTAATTCAATACACCAGAGTGTGTATTTAGCAAATTATAAAATCAATTCAAAAGAGCATCAGTGAAAGGGGATGGTCAGTCAACACACTCATTGTTGAGTGGTGTTGGGGCCTTTGTTTGACACAGAGTGACATAGATGCCCATGGATCAATCCCTGGGTCCTCAAGTTGAAGTAACACTCTTGGACCAATAGCCCAATGTAGATGGAAAAAAGAAAAAAAGGAAGAAAAAGAAGAAAGGGGCTGGTTGAGAAACATGAGATGCCCTAGTAGAAAGGGGCATCTCATCTCACATAGGCACCCATGGATGGACACCTGGGTGGGTAGGCAATTTCACAAGTTCTGGTACACCATCCCAACTAGCAAAAAAAGGGCTGGCCGTGTGGTTCTTTTGGGCTGAGAATTACAGGGTCCAATTGAGCCCAGTACCAACTGGGTCACCCAAGAGTGTAGATTCCATTGGCAAGGTCCATCATTTGATTAAGTGGGCCATGTTGGCCCCATGGACAAGATTGTGCAAAAGACTCCAGTTGACAGAATTTGGAAGTTTCCTTAAAACTGTTAATTTCTTTCTTAATTGATTGCTAATTTCTTTCAATTAGGATACTATTAGACGGTAAATAGTGAGTAGTGACAGTGAATATGGATTTGGATGGCTTCTAATTAGGGTTTATATTCGGGTTTGCAGTCAGCTGGTAGAGGATATTGGACAGTTGACAGTGAACATTGTTTTGAACAGTGACTTCTTCTCTTACATCCTTTAGCGCTTCTTTCCTTAAATCCCTTTATGCGTGTGATTTTAATGTATTAGGATCTGTCTTTCCAAAAGATGATATTGTCTCCTGTCTCTTGTGCTGGTGTTTCAGAGTTGGTTTTTCCTTATACAGTCCACACCACAACAGGACTAACACAAGATTAAAGTAAATGCATTGATTAGAATGATCATTGATCAATGCTCCTAGGCACCTTAAGACACTGCACCTTGATAGACTGAGACACTAAACTAGTGGAATAAACCCTTCGATAACGGCTAGCAGTTTAGGCTGCTTTTTACAACTAAATGGCAGGAGAAATCCACAAGATAATAAAATAAAAACAGCAAAAAACTGAAGGGGAAAAAAATCAGCTAATATGCATGAGTACAAGTTTACACATCGCAATTTGACACTGCTATGAGGTAACTATTTTGGTGAATTCTAAAAATAGGATTCGTGGATTCGACATAATTATTGAATTATGTTAAATCCATGTCTAGTTTTAGATGGAACTTTTATGAAAAATAACACCAACAAAAAATTTCTGTACAAATCACATTGAACAATCAATTAATGGATACTTAATCATTTTATTAGATTTTGAAAGAACACGACAATATTTTGTCAACTTCAAAACAATGTTTAAACTTGCACCAGAAGAATCAAGTTGCATTGTGAAGAACCCACCACATGTCATGAACAATTCAACATGAGAATGTTGAACGTGTAAATGCATTATACCTTTCAACTTTGCTCATTTTGAATATTCTGTGTGATATACAGACTTCAAAGTATGAATATGTTGAATTTTTGGGCTGTTCTTAGTATGTAAAACACAGACATACAGAACTGAAGGCATTCTTTTTCCCAACATATATGATAGCCTTTCTGTGGTAGGAATTATTCCATGCTAGAATGGATGGCTCTTATTCTAATGTCATGTTTCCATTCAGTGACCTTTCCTACAATAACTTTACATTGGAAGGCTCCATGTTAAATGATTGTCGTCAAAATTCAGTGTTAGTTTTTACCTTTCCTTTTTCTGTCATTTCCATATCTGAGACTTGTTTGCCCTCTTCTTGTCTGCCAATGATGCTTTCACTCTATTTTCATACAGAAATTTGTTCCAGAGCTCTTCGGCAGCGAACAACTTGTAAGTGTTTAAACCTTTATGTAAAATTGTCTTTCGAATTGTTAGAATTATTCTTCTAATGCTTAAAAGGAGATGTTTGGTTGATCTGAAAATCAAATACTTGCTTAACAGGGGGTAAAATAACTTGCAATTTTTTTTCTATTAATGGCATATTTGTATACAGTGGCATACTTCTATATCATTCCAGACTACACATACAGTGGCATACTCTATATCATTCCAGACTGCTATTGTGGACCACATTTAGGGGGGAGCATAGACTACTAGTAACAGTGATCAGGCGATATCAATCGCTTGATGTGTTAGTTAAAATGAGAATGGTCAACATTCTAAATTTAGTGGGCGAAACCAGGTATTTACTCCAGTTGATCAGTTAGCTGCAGGACAGATTAGATGATCGGTTGGAATTAATTACAATATTTCTCTAATATTTCTGGTTCTTATTTTCCTTTTTTCTTTTGACCTTAACCTAAGGATTTTTTTTCCATCTTTCCCCTTTTTCATTAATTGGATAGTTGGTGCCCTCTTATAGAAGGTTTTTTTAAATTTAATGTGGATGGGGTGGCAATAGGTAGACCTTGTCCGGAAGGTATCAAAGCAGTGCTTCATAATAACAAAGCAGAGCTGCTCATTGCATTTCCCACGTATACTAGGGTAAAGGATTCTAATGAGGCGGCAGGCGTTTTAGCTATTTTAGAGGCACTGAGTTTTTTCAGCCTCTTTTCACAATAAGTTGTTCCTAAATGAGATTAAAGCTTTGTTGCCTTTGTATCAGGCGGTTTTCAAACATATTAGCAAGATAGTCGATTCTCTGTCAAAGCTTTGATGTGACTTTTTTTCCTTTCTTTTTTGAAGGAGATTCATGATATAAGGCTCCTGCACCATTTTTCTCCACTTCCTTTTGCTGTTTTCTTGGCTTAATATGAATTTCCATTGCTGAATAGAAAAAAAAAATGGTGGATGTGGTATAGTGGACATTCATGCATGTGGTATAGTGGATGTGTGGCTAATTCTTCCTTAGGTGTATAAAATCATATCATAGTAATGTAGATGTGTTTTTATAATGTTGATATATTTCAGTGCTTCCTTTTACTTTCAGTATAAGCCTCTTGTACTGTTTAAGAATCTTTAATAAAGTTATCATTAAAAAAAAATGTTATATTTCATGATTGCATATTGATGATGTAGAAGTGGAGTTATCCCGTGCCTACAGAAGCAGACCACTTGTCAGGAAAGTAAGTTTGTACCACTTTATGGGGTAACAAGAATTTAGTTTATATAAAATAGAACTATACTAGAATTACCTGTCCAACAAGTCACTTTATTTGCATGGAGTTTCTTTTGAACAAACAATTTCCAAATTTCTTCTTTTGAGAGTGCATCCTCCATTTTAACTTGCATCTTTATACAATGGCTGAAATGAATATTGCCACTTGCTACTCATGGATTGGGGTCAAATTTGATTGAAGACAAAAGTTAAATTCTCATGCAATCTTCAATGAAACTAAGGCCTGAAACATCACATCCTTCTAGTAGTAAAATACAGCCATAGATCATTGGCTGTATTTTTAAGATTTCCCTAAATGCATTAATCTGACGGGTCGATACTGGTTGAAATGACAAAAAGAAGAGTTGAAATAGTCTTCATACAAGGATAAAATAATCTTGTTTTTTCCCCTTAAGAAATTGTGGCAAGAAATCAGAAGACAACATTTAGATGTGGAATAAAGCATAATACTATGCGTTTTGGTGTTCTTTTAAGCATAGAAGGGTTAAAGAGTTGCATAAAATGTTGTTTGGAGAGAAAAAGGAAAGAAATAAGCTTTATTATGTATTTCGAGAATTTTTGGAAAGTAGCTATTAGTCACTCCGTAGTGGCTGCTATGGAAGAGAGTGGTACTAAATTCAATTTAGATGGCCGCTATTTTGATCCATGTTTCCAACAACATTGGTCCAAAAGTAGGTCCAAGTTCCAAGCCCAAACCAAGCTCGAGGCCAAGTTCCAAGGTCCTACTCCAAGTCCCAGTCCAAGGATCCATCCCACAGACCAAACTGTGGAATAAAAAAGCACTAAAAAAAAAGACCCTAAAGTCCATCAAAAGACCGACAGAAGAGTGAGTCATAAAATTTACTTAAATTTTGGAATATAGAACATGCTTAATCAATTTTCAAAATGTGGGGCCGATTTCCATGTCCAACTTGGGCCGCCCCTGTCCCTAGTTTAGTATGATTTAAGGATATTTTCTTTTATGCAGTGTAGTTACGTTTGGATGTTAGCGAGATTGGCATATAAGTACAGTAAGATGAGGAGAGTCATGTAAGTGGTTAAGGAGAAAAATTCATGGGGCCTCACATTATAGGTTGGATAACCAGCCTGGAAATGACCCACTTCTATTTTAACTCATGTTTTTGTCATTTATTTCATTCAATGGAAAAACTTCAGAATTCTCTCTCTTTTGTGAATTGCATTCAAGCCTTCCTCGTGTGCAAACTTCTTGAATTTCTTTGGTGGCATCTTCATAGGTCACAGATGACAGATCATCAAGGTGAATGAGTGACGCCAACTCCTTTCCCTTTAATCCTCCGCCAAAACCCCTATGATTTCATCTTATCTTTATCCCATAGATAGGTTCAACAAAATTCCTTTGTGATGTAGAGCTGGCCCATTGTAACATATCTACAATCACAGAATGGACTTGCTTAGACTTAGAGAGAACTTCTATGCTTCAAATCACTAGGAGACAACAAAAATGCAGCAAAGACATGGAAGTGCAGCACCAAATCAAATGTAAATCATCATTAAACCTTCTGATCTACAAGCCAACTGAGATAACCATCACAAATCAAATAGAAAGGATTGTTTGATGAGGTTATTTAATAAAACACAGCCAAAGAATGAGCAGGCTGTTTATTAGAGTTGTAACCTCTAAATCAAGAACCTTAAGAGAAGTGTCACGACCCAAATTCCGGGCCCTGTCGGATTCCGGATTGTGATTCTTTGGCAACATTCACCAAACACACATCAAATAATTTCCACAAGTAATTAGGCATTTAGAACAAACTATTATTTCAATGAACTTATAAAGTCAAATAAGCATCAATAATCTCTGAAATAAATAAAATTTATATGTTTTGACTCAAATCAATGAAGTCCTAAAACATTAAATAAAATCTCCATAAGAAGGGCTAATCCCTTTATTAGCTATTTTGAGTTTTCCCGCTCTCTTTCTTCAACCACGCATGCCGTAGTCTACGGGTTGAACGTCGTTATGCTATGGCCCTCGTGCAATGTGATTACCTGAAGGGGGCAACACAACATTAGTAACACTGGTGAATGAATTTTCCTAATTACCAACACCACATAGAACATAATATCAAATAAATCGCACAAGTGTAAATAAAAAGTAAAAAGTACTTAAAAGTCCGTCCAATTACATTTTCGTGCCATGTGCACATTACCACGTGCCACCAAGGCTACATTCACATGTCTAGAAGCCACTTGGGCCTTGTCTCATCACCCGCGTCCACCAAGGACCAGCCAATACCACAGCCCACATAATCTGAACAACATGTCCAGCACCAATGAATCGGTATACAAATCCTTCCTTTCATGTGTACTAATAATTCCCAGTACACCAGTAAGCATTCCATACATACCAAATTAAATATAAAACACAGCATCTACGAAGTCTACCTTTTAAGTAGTGTGAAACCAGCCTCATACAAACCCCCACTAGATTATTGCCCCACTTCTGATCATGACAGGTATGGGGTAGTGTAGAAGTGGCCCACATTCATAGAAAACTTTACTAAGTGACTGAATCATATCATTATTCCAAAACAGTCCATGCAATTTATTATAAACCACATAAAAACCTTAATTAATTTGGATGGGAGGGTTATATGATAATTACATACCAAGTCTAAGGCTATTTCCAATTATAGATTCCATCCAGCCATTTTTATACACACAAACTAGACAGCAAGTGGTTCGCGCCTGAAGGCACTCTAATATAAAATCCAGTGGGTCCCACTGGATCTAATCCATGATCAGACCTACCCTACTTGTTCGCCCAGGGTTAAACTTCCATTCTAATGGATTGGATTCACCATCAAATCATACCCTGGGGCCCACAAGTCAAAACGGTTTCAATATAACTTAGTGTAGTGAATCACGCATGGGATTGTATGGCTATAAGATAGACCACCAGATGGGGCCCCCTTCCCTTGGATCCACCCGCACTAGGGTTGAGCGGGGGGTCCCCTATAGGATGTGTGGTTCTGATCTCAGATCAAGTGGGCCCATTGGTCCCACAACCACTGTCGACCAAAACTGATTCCTTCTCTTCATTCACGCATCTGAGATTTTAAATTGATGGATGATGGCCCAAACGGGGCCCAATCTTCTTGGGATTAGCACCATTATGGTCGCCCATGGGTCCACTTCAGGATCCATGGACCAAGTTTTTGATCAAGTGGGCCAGGTGGTCCCACTACTCCCAAACGTCACTCCCTTTGTTACGTCGTGGTCTGAAATTGTTTCTGAATTTGATCTTATCACACAGTAATCCTGAGGGCTTATGAGAAACCTCTCCATGAGGATCATATACCTCTGTCAACTAAATCTACCAAGATTTGCATGACTCAAAAACAGTATCTACATGGTTACAGACACGTATTCTGTACACACTATTATGAGACAATTTACTCTTACCATATTATCCTTCATCTACTCCAAGTAAAAGGAAGATCCACTCACCTTCGGTGGACGACCGTTGCGTTCGCGATGTGAGGGCACTAATCGCCCCTCCGCCGATTGCCTTCTTCTTCCCCTGAATTCGAGCCACAAAGCCCTCTCTCAGATTTTGAAGAAAAGAATTGAATACTAAACATAAGGGTCGTTGGTTTAATTATATACACTAGAGTCATTGTTCATCCCAAGCTACTCTTGAATCCCATTGAAACTGGACACATAGTCTACTCACACAAGACATACGCAAGACTCCCAATTGGAATTGATATACAACTCCAAAATCATCGTAACACCAAACTCACGTGTGACTTCTTCCAACTAATAATATCCTTAATTAAACATCCCCTGAGGGTCCCACTTGGGCCATGCTAAATCAACAAACACAAGAGGTTCCTTATTCGTTCAAATCAACATGAAGGGAAGCATTTTTCACATCTGTCACACAGGCCTAGAAAAATATGTTACCATTAATAGTATTCTCGTCATAGAATTTGATTTCACAACTAGAGAAAATGTTTCAAGGTAATCAATTCATTTCCAAATGCTTTTGTTGAGTCTTTTACTACAAACTTTATGTGACATGTGATGGCCAGCAGTTGTGGAGTTTGGCTATTTGTGGTGGAGAATGGAGATTTGAAAGTGATACCAATAATAACTTAAGAAAAAATTGGGAAAGGGAAAAGAGGGAGAAGATACCTAATTCGTGACCTGTTGCAAGGTCTCATACCAAATCCTTTTACAGGAGAAGCAGCCAAAAGCATTCATTCATTGTCATTAACCATTAACTGAGAAAGAGGTACTTACAATGCTTTTATAAAGAAAACATAACCCTAAAATAGATCTCAACCATCTAACATCCTATGGTCAAGACTCAAGATCATAACATCCAACTCAAAAATTTAAAACATCACTTAAACCAATAAATCCATAATTAAATAAAAGGAAACTAATGAAGTAAGTAAACTTGGGTGGGCCGTACAGCCCATGTGACCATACAGTCACTTGGATGGGCCCCACTTGATCTTTAAGTCTCTTCTTTACCGATCCTTCCCATGTTGCACATCCCAATGTAGGGTCTTCAACACACGGGTTCTTCAACATCTTGATCAAGTGTTAGATCGGACTAGATCTGACCGTTGATCTTCATCAGAATTAAGATCCAATGGCGGATCCCTGTCGAAATCATGATCCAAGATCATAGTTTAAAAAATAGGTAGACTCCAAGTCGACTCGGACTCGACACATACTGAGTTGGGTCCTATGGGACTTGGACTCGAATCATGTGAGACTCGGCCCTCCAACCATGTTATTGGAAATTGGGACTCGGCTCGAAAAAGTCTGGTCCCGAATCTGATTTTTAAAACCTTGTCCAACAGTGTATCCTTCCTAGTACAGGTGGATCTTTGCCAGAATTAAGATCCAATGGTGGATGTTTTCCAAAATCGCAATCCAACACCTGGCAGTGATCATCCAACCATAAGGAGGCATGTGTGCATGTCTTTTGAGTCGTCTTCTTCATCCTCTTGTAGAATTTGTGTGGAGCGGAGGAAGTACGATGTCCGCATCAACGCTGCAGTCCGGGAGCTTTGTAGCCGGTTGTTTTCTTTCGATGGAAATATGTTCTTACCTTTTCTTTCTAGCACCCTAATCTAACCTGAATTTACACAAAGGATTAAAAAACAAAGAAGGGGTAAGGACATACATAGAATTTAATAACAAGAAAGGTAGCTAGAGTGTCCATTATCACCATCATTATATAGCCTTCATCGCCAGAGAGTAAGTGAAAGAGGAGTAGAAGGGCACTATTAGTAGAGAATGAGAGGAGTATAGAATAGAAGGCCAATGTACTCGGGTGGGCGGGGGAGGTTTCAAAAGGTCTTAGAAATGGGTGGTGTCCGTCAAGTGACCCAACAGGTAAGGACTTGGGACATAAAACTCAAAATCGACCCAATTACTAAACAAGTCTTCCTCGACCCATACCCAACTTGTATATGTTGTGGCTAGGGTTCAGCTCAAGTTTGCGGGTTGGGTCTGAGTTAGGTCCACTTTTGCCAACCCAAAGTGTGGATTTTTTGCCTCTCCAAGGTTTACATGGGATTTATGTGTTTATCTCTCTTATTCTAGAGCTTTCATAGTTGTTGTTTTCCAAGTCGTTGGTATAACAACATCCTTGGTTGCAATTAAACCTCAAAAGGTCCTGATTGCATCACGCAATCATTCATGTCATGCATGATTTTCGTACAACTATTAGAGATGCACCTTTTTTCTTCAATGTCTGCCAAATTAACTACATTGGCATCTTATCTTACACCACCTCTAAATCAATAAAAACCATATGTGAATTTTTCTCTATCTTTACTTTTCCGTTATCATCATCATCAAAGCCTTATCCCATCTATTTTGGCTCAGCTCTACTAGTTCAATTTTTCCACTCAACCCTGCTTAATGTCTCTGAACTTTTCAATTAGTTATTTTAATAGGAAAATGACTTTCTTTTACATCAGTGTTATCTGATTACCATTTGTTTGTCATTAATCTCTTTGTGGCAGCTTATTATCACTTGGGTATAAATTGTGGTGGAGATAAATTTTCTACATATCAAACAGATAAAGAAAATTCTGCTGTTGCAAATTATTTTAATGGAGATGACTGGGGAGTTAGTAGCACTGGAGACTTCATGGATAACGGTGAAAAGCACTATGTAATAACAGCAAATGATACCAAATTCCCTAATCTATCGCCATTGTACAAAACCGCATGCCTCTCACCGCTCTCCCTTACTTACTATGGGTTTTGTTTGCACAACGGAAATTACCATGTGAAACTTCACTTCGCAGAGATAATTATCACAGATGATGCAACATATAGCAGCCTTGGGAGACGCATATTTGACATTTATATTCAGGTTCGCGATCAAATTATAAAGAAAAATATTATATTTGTCTAGAAATTTGAACTTTTGCTAATTTAATTTTCTGCAGGGTGATCTTAAATTGAAGGATTTCAATATCAAAGATGAAGAAGCCAAGGGTTTTGGAAAGGAAATTGTGAAGGAATTTTATACTAATGTGGCTAATAACACCCTGGAGATCCACTTTTACTGGGGTGGGAAAGGGACAACAAACATCCCGGAAAAAGGAACCTATGGTCCTCTCATATCGGCCATCACTGTCGGTATGCTGCATTTCCATTTTTTAAACTAGCATCTTACTTTGCTGTTTCTTGTAAAGGTTGAATGCTCCTTGGGTGCATGAGCTAACTGACAAGTGATATTTCATCTTTATTATTTTAGAACACCCGTTTTTTTTTAGTGAGATTTTGATTGGAGTATTTAGTTTGTCTTCTTTCGTTTATTCTCGATTCAAATGCTCAAATAAATGAAAAAAACACAAGGAAAAATGTACTGAAGAAATTCTAATGTTTCAAGTACAAGGGTTCACGGAAGCCTTCAGAAAAAAAGAAAAAAGGATATATCAAACTTACCAAGCCTCATGTCAATTGGATGAAATTGATTTTGGATGGATATTCAAGTTGTCAAATTTCTCATCATATAATTAAGATGTGCTTGAATGGACTCAAAATGGTCCATTCTGATTGTATGAATCCATTCATCTCACTCAAGGATAACCTCTTCTTTGATGGACCCTTACTAATGACCCTCTCTCTAAGCAACATTCAGTGAACGTCACATCATGTTGGACCCCATTATACCTCATTTTGAGGACTCGTTCTATTGTCTTGCTCTGGACTATTGTCTTCCATGAGTTGTGCCTCAGCGTGTGCTTCTCCAAGGCCTAGAAAATGGAGGGCCAGCATCAGATATGACACAGCACGCCCCCAAACCGGACTGCCAAGAATTCCTCCGAATTTTGGGGCTTGACCGTTACGGGGTCCACAAGGATGGAAGTTTTCGCCCTTAGGATATCACGTGTGAGGATGCATACAAGTCCCCATCACATTTACATAAAATTTCAGTTGAAGCAACAATGATCAATAATATCAAGTAATCATAGCATATGAAAGCAATGTCAGATCATAATCCAATCCATCAAGTGAAGTAAAGTAGTGCAGAAGTGAAAAAAGGTCCAACCATTATTACATGTTTTAAACCAACCAAACCAAACCCACAAACTGAAAATAACTAGAACTAGCTCCCAAGATAGTAAATCTCCAAAGCCCTCAAGATGTCGCCACTCTTGCCCACAGATTCCTACACGACATCGTCCAAAGTCCACTCAACTAGGTTAGCCAGCGTCTCCTCCGGTGTTTCAATCCCCGGGTCAAGGGTGGAGGCGATTTCCCTTACAATGCCAAGGGTAACAAGTTAGAGCAAGTAAGCAAATATAATATCATAAGCATGTTGCATCAAATATAGAATTAAAGACAAGTAGATCATAAAGAGAACAAGAAAGACAAATATCTATGCATGATCGTGCAAGTGCAAATAATAGATTGACATCAATGAATCATGTCAGAAAAATCTAAGCATGTATAAACTAGCAAAATGGCAATCCACATGAGATCTTCCTCCCAACTACACGATACAAGCAAGATGTTCGTGCCGAGGGCTAGATAATACATATAACAATGCAAAGGAACCTCAGGTCTCCATGAAGGAATTAATTGTGGCTAGCAAGTTACCGGAGTATAAATAAGGCATTGCTGCAGCAAGCGTAAACGAGGCTAAATCCACACAAGTCGGGCCCGACTAGAATGGATCGAAGCTAAGTGGCACCGACACGCTGATCAATTGCAACTCTAACCAAATATGGTAACAAGGTAGGCTACACAACCAGCTCATCTAGTAAGGCTTGTACGAGTACATCAAGGGTGTAGCTCTATAGTTCCAAATTTCATTATCATGCAACGGAACAAAACAGGTGCAGCCAAACATTTTGAGATGGGACAAGTTAGGTTTACAAGAGAACAAATTTTCATATGGAGATGTGCCAGATAAGACAGTGGATGGTGTTCTGTTAATCAGATAGGTTGCAGTCAGGCTGCTTCCCCCCAGAATTGCAAAGGAACATGTGAGGAATAAATCAAGGACAGTTTCCAAAATATGTTTGTGCTTTCGTTCAGCCACTCCATTCTACTGTGGTGTGGCAGGACAGGATAATTGAGCTAGAATCCCTTGACTTGTCAGGTAAGAACGAAATTTGTGGGACATGTATTCTCACCCGGAGTCAGCCCTGAATATTTTAATCCTCTTATCAAATTGAGTGGAAATCATGGTGGAGAAAGCAGTATAGGTAGTGTATAAATCAGAGCAATTTTTCATCAAATACAACCATGTATATCTAGTGAAATCATCAATAAACAACACATAATAAATGGAACCACCATTCGTTGGCTGAGAGGTAGGTCCCCAGACATCGGAATGCACCAAATCAAAAGGAGCATTAGTAAAAGAAGTGCTATTATTATAAGGTAATGCATGTTGTTTACCAAATTGACAACCAAAACAAGTAGAAATGTTTGATACAAGAATGTTTCCAAAAACACCACTAGAAATAAAAACTTCATCTTATTTAAAGATAAATGGCCTAAACGAGAAAGCCAAAGAGCAAAGGGTGATGCAGAGGAAACAAGGGCGGCAAGTGAGATGCTAGATGATGGAAGATGCAGCGAGTGGAGATAGTAAAGCCCTCCTGACCTAAGGCCGGTCCCAATCTGTCTCCTGGTGCGAGGATCCTGCACAAAACAAACGTTATTAAGAGAGATCAACTTATTTGAAATGGAGCCAATAAGTGTGACTGGCAAAGGAGTGGCATCTGCTGTATGAATTGTTAGAGGGCTAGCGGGAGTATGACAGTTATGAAGTATGGAAACATCATTTGTCATATGATAAGATGCACCAGAATGAAAAATCCATGTAGTATCATGTGCACCTGAATGACCAAAAATGGTCATGGCAAAACCAGAGGCTGAGGGGACAGTGGCCATCTAAGGAGCAGAACCAATGGATGAAGCCAGAAATAGCTGTTGCATGCGCTCATCAACCATTGCCTCGATCTGAGAGGCAAGATCCATTTGCGGAGGCATAAACCTATCATCTTCAGTAACATTTACGGCATAAGATCGCTGTGAATAAGATTGCATGGGACCACGATTGTTCTGTTGGACAGATTGTTCTTGTTGTTTGGCCTTTAGGGTCTGGTTGGGCAGTCTCGTTTCCAGTGTCCTTTCTTCTTACAATAATTGCAAAAATCATTGGTATTAGGTGGAAGAGGGTGATCATTCTTTGAGGTACTAACATTAGCTGACAGGACTTGTGTGGGTTCCACATGTTTCTTCCTTATAAGTGAAAGCTGAGTCTGTTTTTCTGCCAGAAATTTTGAGAGTGCCGCATCAACAAAAGGCAGTGGTGATCGATGTAATAATAAACCACGAACATGTTCAAAATCAGGGCGGAGGGCCATAAGAAACTAAACCAAGCGAGTCTGCTGCCTATCGACTTCAAAGGTATGGGCATCATTAGTCTCTTTAAAAAGTAGATTCCACTAGAGCCAGTTGATCCCATAAGGCAGTCATTTTGACAAAAAAAATCATGAATGGAGTCACTACCTTGGTCTACATTTTTTATTTCCCATTCTAACTGATGCCAGCGAGCAGCATTAGACTGAGGGTACAATTTAGCTAAATAATCCCAAGCATCCGTAGGATAACTGAATTTAGCCAATTGATTCCCAGTTGATGGTTATCTTCCCCACTCTTCCCATTCCTCAAAAGTGGTGTCTTTATTATCTGGTGTAGGAATCTTCTTAGCAATATATTTCCACAGTTTTTGTCCTTTGAGGAAATTCTGCATCAGATGGGACCAATAAGGATAATTGGTTCCATCAAGTATTACATTAATCCCGAAGGTTCGATCAGAAGACATTTTAAAAGAAAATGCAAAGAGATGTTACCAACCGAACCACAAGTGAAGCCCAATAACGAACTGTACTACTTAGATATGGAGCAAAATTTGAATGAAATTAGAATAAAGTTGCAGGTAGACTGTTAGATAGTAAATCCAGCCACAAAAACCTAACCAAATCTAAAATCCCAATTAAACAGGTCCAGACAACCTTGAATCTGAGTACAGATCAGTGTTATGGGGCCCACTGGATGATCAGATGGGAGATCAGATCACACACTGATCTCTGTCCCTAAAATGTGAAAAACTTCTTATTGGGATTTTGACGAAAACTTGAGAGACCAAAATATTGTACGGTCTTGATGGAAACTAGTCGCACAAAGAAAATATGTACAGATCAGAGAAAATGGCCTACCTCAAATGATCAGAAAATCTCGAAAAAATATTCAGAATTCCTAGAATATAAGGGCGACCAGGATGGAGAGATTTCTCTGATGCAGGATGATCAACAGGTGGGCCACCTTTGATCACAGCAGAATACAGTGCATAGAATATCAGTCGATTAGCACCCTGCTCCTCTTATGCTTAAATGGACAGATCGATGGGCTCTGATACTATCTTAGACAAACCAGAATTCACATAAGCATACAAAAGAGAGAAGTATTGCAAGAGAAAATTGTGTACTCCTTGTATTGACGATGGGTATTTATAATACAATATTGCCTAGTTTAAAAAATCTACTTACATGATTGCAGGTACTATTAAGGAAACTAATATCTACTATTAGTTGTACAATCATAAGACAACTCATACAATCTTTTGATTTGTGGGCTGACCCAATTCATGGGTTGTGGGTTGACCCATTAGGTCGAACTGACCTACATCTTTACATGGGTTGTGGGCTGACCCATTAAGTCGAACTGACCTACATCTTTACAATTATGACTTGGTGAATTAATCTATGTACAATCAGATTTTCTTTCATCACTCCATTGATCGTTCATCTGATAACCATCACTGTTTTATATTGTTTCTCTATGCAGATTATATTCGGAAAGGAAAAATATCTAAGGGAGTTGTAATTGCAATTGTTGCTTCAGTAGTGTGCCTTATTGTACTGGTTTTGGGCATCCTTTGGAGGAAGGGCTTCCTGGGAGGCAAGACCTCAAGTTCTCAAGGTGGACAGAAACCGGTTGCATTTCATAATAATAAAATAAGAAAAGCGCTTATCATTTCACTTGAATCATTCTTATGTTGCTTGATTTTGCTTTTTTTATTTATTTAAATGTCAACTTTCATTAGTATGAGCTTTGCTGTACTAGAGACATGACAAGCAACCACGCAAGAGAAAACACCAAAGCAAAAAACTAAAAAGAAAAATCAAAGAAGAGGAAATTCTCATTAGAAATAAGTGAACTTTGGCCTGAAATTCCCTCCTTAGCTAAATCGTCTGCCACCTCATTTGTCAATCACTTAATATGACAACCAGAATTATATAGATTTTAACCAGAAATAAGCAAACTCTTGATTTTCTTTTCTAACCATCAACTTGAAATTGTATAAGTAGCAGTTAACTTGGCAAGCACCTGACCACATACTCTTACTTTCAATGCTTCTTTATGATGCTCAGATTTCCATTCTTTTCTAGTTATTATAGTTTTCATTTGTCACTGGAGTATTTGACTTTCTAGTTCTCTACATTTGTATCTCTATGTGGGAAAGAATGTGCATCTATGAACTTGCAAAAGGAAGTGCTTAAAAATCGGAAGTAAATTTTAAGGTCTTAGCATTCAAATTTTTTTAAAAATTCAGTCTCATAAGTTTATTTCTAGTTTGATTTTTAGGGGCATTAGGGTTCTATTTGTAATTTGCGGTTAAACTCATGTCTTTCCTTTTTCATCATGTATTTTTCTGTTGCTTAATAAGTATTTCTATTTTCTTAAGAAAACCGCTTATTTTTCGTTCCACAAGAAGTTGAAATGAGAATTTGTTTTCTCTTTGTTTCATTATCAACTTCTTAATATTGAGGAGTCTGAAGTTTGGTCCCATGAAGTCATTATTTAGCCATTAACAGAGGACATAACCTGACTTTTCCTAAGGGTCCATTTGTTTAATAGCCGATGAAGTGAAAGAAATTGAAGTCCTCAGAAACACTCACATTATTTACCGAAGGCAATGTTTAGTTGGCTTTACTTGTCGGAAGAGTGGAAGAGAATTTTGGTTTGAATTCGGTGTCTCTCAGTGTTAGGGGACATCGATCTTTATAGGATGCATCGTGCTATTTACAGTATGTTTGAACAGCAGGATTTCTGACTTACAGCTACTATATCACCCTGATTGGGGTGATCTTATCGAAAATAAATCTTCTAGATTTTGTATTATGATACACATGTGGTGTATTGTACATCATGATTCCCTCAATATGGTGGTCCTCTGTACTATTCTAAAACATGTCACCTTTGACAGCCTCTTCAATTATCTTTCTTGTCACTTGTCTTGGGCAGCTTTCTTGCGATACTGACCCTCTCTAAATGAAGTATAAAATGAAACTTACAAGACAAAAAATCTAATCAATCAATTTTTAGGTCTTCCTTTTTCTGTATATTTATGTGAGTGTTTATCTTTGCTTGTTGCACAGATCTCCGAGATTTAGATCTGCAAACAGGTTCTTTTACCTTAAGACAAATCAAAGCTGCTACTAACAACTTCCACATTTCAAACAAGATTGGAGAAGGTGGTTTTGGATCTGTATACAAGGTATAATTCAGCCATGGCCATTGAACTAAATGTATCTCTTTTGGGTGAGGTTATAGAATAAGTTTTTCATTACTATGTTCATGCAGGGTCAGTTGTTGGATGGTACTATAATTGCTGTGAAGCAACTCTCTTCAAAGTCAAAGCAAGGAAACCGTGAATTCGTAACTGAGATGGGCATGATTTCTGCTTTGAGACATCCAAATCTTGTCAAGCTTTATGGATGTTGCATTGAAGGAAACCAATTATCGCTAGTGTACGAGTACATGGAAAATAATAGCCTAGCACGTGCATTGTTTGGTAAGCTTCGCTGTGTCTATTGTGTCACTGTTGTCTTGCGGTTTTGATGTTGTTATAACAAATATGTAAATTATAAAATACTGCATTACAACTAGTTTTATGAATTGAATGGTTAAAAGGTCCCGAGGACTATCCACTACAACTTGATTTGCCGACCAGACACAAGATCTGTGTTGGGATAGCGAGAGGTTTGGCTTATCTCCATGAAGAATCAATTCTGAAAATTGTTCATAGAGACATCAAAGCCACCAATGTACTGCTTGATAAGGATCTTAACCCTAAGATATCCGACTTTGGGTTAGCTAAGCTTGATGAAGAGGAAGACACCCACATTAGCACTCGAATAGCTGGAACAATGTAAGTCGCCAGAATCTTCATTTGTCATGCTTGATTTCATTATTTCTAGTAAACAAAAATAAAATCTGTAAGCTTTTGTAAAAAAATGTTTATCCTATGAGCAAACAACACCCACTCATTATTTTAGTGGTAAATAATGCTTGCAATGTCACTTACTATGCATTTATAAATGTTGACTTCTAATCTTAGAAGGATTTTTTAAAACCGATTAAGAGTTCTAGAAGATGTATGCTGAAAAGATGAAATTACTCTTCTGATATCACTTGTTTGATTCAGGAAACTTATGTCCTATGATGCCCACATATGGATATGGGTACAGATACGGAGATCATGGATATGTCTTCTCACTTCTGAAAATCTAGGACAAGGATATGGATACGGGTGTCCTAATTTTTTTTCTTTAGATCACTTTTGAATTAATGAAATTATCATTGTTTATGTTCCCTTCTTACATTTTTTATGTTGTGAAGTAAAAAAATTAAATAAAAAAACTATATGACGTGTATGCTAGAAGTATTGGTGCAGTATCTGGTATCAATTCAAGAAATGGATACGTTGTGCTTGTACAAGTTTTCAGTAATCATAGCTTATGTCTCCAGTTTTGTAAGTTTCACAGTTCAGTGAATCTGAAAACTTCTAATATGGAAGAACAAATAGAAAAGAAAATATAACTTAATATTCTCTCTCTCTCTCTCTCTATATATATATATATAGATATAGATATATAGACACACACTCTCTCACGATACTATGAGAGTAAGGGTGGGGGCTATCACGTCCATATCCAATGCAAACAGCCTAAATGTGAGGGGCCCCTCCCCTTACTCCCATAGCACCATGAGAGTAACTATCACAAGAGCATCTCCCTACATATATATATATATTATATATACACTCGCAAAATTACTAGTTTACATAGTCAAAATACCATGTGTCAGCAGTTATGTTCAACCCTAGCTTAAAAGCTTATTAGTTTGGTAAAAGGAATAATGGAAATACGTCCAGAAATCTTTAAATAATACCCATTTCACTTTGATTGCTTACTCAGCATGATCAACACATCTCATATCTTTCAAACGTTGTATGCTGCCATTTTCCATGATCTTGTATGCTTTTCTCTGAGTCTAGTGCTTGGTAAGCTCATATGCATGTCTGCCAAACATGCAGATGGAATTACTATGATAGGCAATTGATTTGATGTGTTGAACAACTTGAACATCAGGTACTGACTTTCAATGGGACCTACCTATGTTGATCAGTCCTTGGAAATGGCCAGTATCCTAGGCATTCATTGTCGTCAAAGATGGAATTTGAAATTTCAGATGGCCTACAGACTTGTGCCTATGTTTGGTGTTTATCTTCTGTTAGTTATTCCTTCTAGTTATATACCATTTAACCTTCATGGTTGTTCAAGTACCACCACATCCCAATAAAATCTTAGCTTTTTTCCCACTTGAGAATTACTTCTCCAGGGTGTTTGAGTGTCCTCCAGACCCCTAAGAAAGCAATTTGCTTTACTTGTATTGTAGTGAATTTTCGAGTTATTGATTAATCGTCAGCAGATATCAATCTGTTCAACAACTTCGACTCGTTCAGCAGCATTGGACTTCCTTTGCAGATCGAACTGTTGGTTGCTGCTGTTAGTCATCAAGGTGTTTTGCTCAATTTTTAAAAATTGGAATTTCAGTGATATATAGAATGAGGTTCGCATAATTTTCATTTGCTACGGTCTGTCAAAAACAATTGTCTTTTGTTGCAGATCTGTACGAAAATTGATACAACTCACTTCCTATGTTTAATTTGAAAAGGATCGACGATTCATAACTTGATTCCATGTACTTCAAGTTTGTCAAACAACCACTAATATTAATAATAATAAATAAAAGTATTAATCATAATAAGAACAAATTATATGTTTGCATATCTGCTTAAACTGAATGAATATATGTAGATTCGTGGGTAATAGTCTATGCATTAGATTGATGAAAATGGAGAAAATCAAGACACCTGACTTCTCCAAGAAGTATGAAAGCAATGCTAAAGATGCACTTCCTTATCCGGCGGGTGTTTTTGTTAGTCCGAGTACATACAGTAGTAGTTCAGAATTCAGGAAACAGTTCCTCACAACAGTGAATTAAAACAACAATAAAACAGAATTACAGAATGGAAATCACTTACTGTTTGAAGGCAGAATACAGTACTCTGTTGCTGGAGTTGCGAATTTCAGAAATTTACAGAAGAGGTTTGATCAAGGCTAGTGTTTGACACTATGTCCTTAAGACAAAATTCGCCCCCCGCAATGGTGCTTACGAGCTTCAACAGCGATTGCCTCCCATGATACAATGATCGATCTCACAACAGTTGCAGCACTACAAACTGTGTGATAGGCGAACCAAAAGTGTAGCAGCAGGACTCTCTCTTTGACAATGATGATGACTCGAAATGCAATGCAACAGCAGTGAATTGGATGATGAAAATTGCATGGACAAGATGCTTTATATAAGCCTGCTTCAGGACTCTTCAGGGGGGGGGTTGCATCTGTTCAGAACCGTGACTGTTCAGTGAACAGATGCTACACACACCTCTCTTGGGTTTGGACACACCCTTTCAAAGGCAAATGGACACACCACTAAGGACACATCCCATTTGCAAAAAAGAAAAAATTTATTAAATAGAATTTCTCCATAAATTAAATGGGTAGTGGGCCGAGCCAGGCCCAACTCACACGTGAAGCCCAAGCCCAAGCCTAGGCCCAACCCGGTTTGGTGCGGGGCGGGGCGGCGCGCGCGCACGTGTGGTGGTGACCCTACCTTGATCTAGGTCCTCCCTCCTCCACAAAAGTGGGATGCCCCTTGGGGCTCATCTTATACTATCAAGGTAAGTATATTTATACCCAAGGAATGTTTTGCTCCCAAGCAATGTGGTAAGCAAGTTCACTACTTACTTTTATTTTCATGTTTAACATGTTCAAGTAGTGGTGTTTAGGAGGCAATTTCTCATTCACTCGTAAATGGATTAGAGCAACTCAATACATGTCCATAATCTACTCATGGAGTAGATTACATTCCCATGTATTCTCACCCAAAAGGATAAGTGGGTCCCACTTAGTTTTCGGCTCAAAGTTGACAAAAAACTAGTGTAGCTCTTAGCCATTTTTCCAATAGTTTTTTCGTGTGATCATTTTCTCCATCCACTTTTCTATGCATGTGGTTTGTATGGAATAGTTGTGTGATAAAATGCAGATTCACTTTTGTATTTACAACTGTGTAATTATCGTATGCTGTATCCTACCAAGGATTCTGGTGTTGTACTTTATTTTATTGTCACAACATCCACATCCATGTATCTTAACCTCTGACCAGGATTGCAAAAATGGTTCCTTCTTTCCAAGACATAGTCAATTTTTTAACAAAATAAGCAATAACACTTGCTGAAAATTTGATCACCTTACTAATTTCATTGAAATGCCCTTCAGAAAGTAAAGTATGCTTTCTTAGTATCTTTGGTAGATATCTACTACACAAGACTATATGAGAAAATAATAATGTTGACTTTGCAGAGGATATATGGCACCAGAGTATGCAATGCACGGTTACCTGACTGATAAAGCAGATGTATACAGCTTTGGTGTTGTTGCTTTAGAAATTGTCAGCGGGAAAAGTATCACAAAGTACAGACCAAAGGGGGATCATATACATCTAATCGATTGGGTAACTAATTTAGATTTCATCCCATTCTGTGCATTTCTGTTATTGAAGAATTGTATGATTTTGGTGCAAGGATGTATATAGTATCTTTGGTCCTTGAGTTCGCATGCAAGGAGCCCGTGGTTCAATTCAGATGCTTAATTTGATGGATCCCACTATAGACAGACTTCACCCGATAAATAAACCAGATTAAAATATCCCCAGCATCCAATTTTTGTTTTTTTAAGCTCTGTTTTAAGTTAAAATGTGGACCATTATTGTATTCCTTGGTTATCTGTTTACTGGCCATCTGTTGAGAAGTTGGTATTGTCCAAGCAGGGATATTTTTGGGCGTGGTCTATCTAAGCGTTCGTGGTCCATTAAATCAACTATCAGGATTATGAAACCATAGTCCTCACGTAGAAAACTTAAGCTTCAAGATACAATGCACATCGTTGAGCCTGAAAGATCATATCATTTTTTCCATTATAATGATAACCATACATGAAGCTTTACTAGCTCCATTCACGTGGATATCACAGGCATACGTGCAGCAGGAGAGAGGCAATCTAATGGATCTTGTTGATCCAAGATTGGGTTCGGATTTCAACAAGGAAGAGGCAATGTTGATGATTAATGTGTCTCTGTTATGTACTAATGCATCTCCCACACTTAGGCCTATTATGTCAGCTGTAGTGAGTATGCTCGAAGGCTGCACCATCATGCGAGTTCCGATTTCAGATCCACATATCCCTACTGATAGTTTGAACATCAAGTCCACTGGTTACTGTGTTCAAGAAGAAGAAAGCATGAGTCAGTCACTGATTGCTTCAATGGATCAGCAGTTTACTGCCTCTTCGGAATCTGGTGCTGACCTCTATCCGACCAATCTGGATTCTGAATACTGGAATAAGCGAGAGTAGTGGATTGTGTATTTTCATATGTTTATGATCTATGGTGCTTCTGGAGTTGTCTCCCTATTTCCTATGTTTATTGGAGTAATTTTGGAGTTTTTTTTTTTTTTTTCTCTTATAAATGCGCCCAAAAAATAATGATAATGTGTAGTTATTCCGCAAATACTGTATCCTGATGGGCATTTAGATTTTATCTGAATGAGAAGTATCTCTCTGTAATCTACTCTCAAATGTAGTATAAATTGGTAACAGAGTTCAAATATTTTGGTAGAGCAGATATTCTCTATTCTATAAACAGGGGGTACGGTGCAGAAATTGAAAAGTGCATCAGCTCAGCTGCTTTTTTTCCTGTCTCTTCTTCCCAATTATTTCCAGCACCCGGTGCCTACATCTTGTTTGGAGGACAAAACAGAAAAGTATTGTCATATGTAATGTTGTTTTCAAATTTGGTGTTACCAACAAATTAGCATATCATCTTTCAAAATATCCAGACAGGGGTGGTAGTGGTACATGTAACATAATGCATCTTAGAGTTTTTCTTTTTCACAAAAAGACTCCTATATTTTCACACAACCCTCAAAAAGGCCCCTAAATTTTGTGTTTTTGCTAAAACCCGACTTGACTAACCATCCAACTGTATAAAAAATATAACTAGACAGTTTCTTAAAAAAAAAAAAAAAAAAAAATTGACCAATTCACCTTGAGTTAAAAAAAAAAACTCATCCCTTGAGTAAAAAACAAAAAGAAAATCTTGTCCCTTAAACTTTGAGGAACTAAAACTAAAGGCTAGGATTGTTTTAATGGTACGATGTTACACATTTTCCTAATCTACATCTAAGCCTTTCCATCACCATGCTTCTTTCATCATGCATTCAGGTGGGCCACTAAAATTAACTTGAGTTGGCGATTTACTAAGCTTAAATAAAGGGTTTCTATCATTTATCAAAAAAAAAAAAAAAAAAAACTAACTGACGCGTTACACAGTCAGGTCCCTATAAAAACATAAATAAAAAACATCTAAAATGCACTCAAAAGAATATATGCACTTAAGGAAAGTTATACATCTTTGCTTTAAATCCCAAGGAAGACATCAAAAAATATAACAGCAGGCGTTTTACGATAAAATAATAGAAACTGTGACTTTAAGTTCTCCATGTAAATGATAAAATCATAATAGGATTCACATTCCAATCCATTGAATCAAAATACAGCCCGGCCCGGCCTAGCCCAACCATTATCATGCTATGCACATGGTCCTGGTCCCATCTAAATTCAATGATAAAATCACTGGAAAATCAATCTAATCCATTTTTTTTTCCTTTTCATTGTTTAGATGGCCCCACAGTGCTCTAATTATTGGCAATTTCGTTGCAAAATCATTCTGGCCCAACCCACCCACACCATGACCCAAGTAGAAATGTAATCACTCGAATATCTTCGACAAATTCCTTGTTAAGTAGCATTCACATTCCTACTGGACCTTACATTACAACATGAGAGATAAAGTAGGAGCCCTCGCCAAATAATGCATGACTGTCTCCTATGAACCGATTGCACGTGCAGTCCAATTGTACGGGGCCTACTTACAATGTAATGTCCGGTTATATGCTTATCAAATCTTCACTCACAATTGAATTGAATATAAAAAAAGGTTATAATTAAAAGATCACTATCAGGATATTAAACCAAGGGCTATTAACTTGATGGGGCTGATTTTTTGCGTGGCCCGATCATTAAAGAGTCCAATGATAACAATGCATCTAAGTGGGCCCCACTAGTTATCCCACCTTAGCACATATGACGATTAAAATCCTCCGTGGGTGACATAGAACAATGATTTGACACAGACCCAGATGGTCCATTCCTTAACGCCCCAACAGTTGAATAAAGAAAATGGTCTTGCAATATTAGTAATGACCAGCTCCATACTGGAAAAATTGAGTGGTCCAAGTTGATAATACCCAAACTTTATATATTATTATTATTTTTTAATAATGAAGGGTGTCTTAGTCCTTTGGGCCAGACTAATCCCTACGGGTCGAATTTGTGCCAATTACATGTGGTCCCGTTGTAGTAGTGCAGTTTCAAACCCTCAACCTCTAAGAGCAAACAGTGATCTTAGGCCAACTAAGCTACCCATCAGGATTAGCAACTAATAATTTGATAGTATCCAAACTGAGTACACCTACAACAATGGGGCCAAATTAACTAATTGCCTAGCAACTAACAGTTTTTCTAGAGAAAAATTTATTGGTTTTGTTGAAATTGATCGATCCCAGGGATGCTTTCCATTAAATTTGTCACATGCTTTTGACATGTGGTTCCATTTTTATCTTTAAAAAGAAGTGAAAGGTGCTAATCACAAGTAAACTGATGTAACAATTCATAGGTGGACCGTGGAAGAGAATCCACCCATTTTTTGTCTTTGCAAAACACCCAACCTTGAGATTAGGGCAATCTTAGACATTTCCCAATAGGCATGGGTTTTATAGCAGTGGTTTCAGTGTGCAGTAGCACGCTGTTGGGCCCAGCCAGACAACCATCAGTCGAGTCCACACTTGTTTGGGCTCTACTTGCACTGAATTTTCACATTGACTGTCAAGACCAGATCTATTTTGCAAAAATGGGTGGGCTTTCATTTATGGTCCACCAATGAATTGCTAAATTAGTTTGCATGTAATGAAACAACCCACTTTTCATGCAAGGGGTACAAAATGTTGGCATTTGTGATGGGGTACATGCTTCCACCCATCACTAATCCAACGATGTATCAATCGCTGTGGGCCACTCCAAAATCTCTCAAACAAGTCTCCTCCCTTACAGTGATTTAAGGAGCCACATCACTTTGGGCTAATCTTTCTCTCCTAAAACATCCCTTATAAGAGATTTTTACAAACTATTTGAGTTTAAATTTGATTTGGAAATCAAGTCCTTATCTTATATTTTGATTTAACTTCTAAATAGAGTCTACGGATCACGGTTCTTTTATCTTGTGCTGGAGTGGGCCTTCTTCGTATCACACGAATGTTTTGATTTTTATTTTCTTCCCATCAATATCACGCACCTCTTCTCCTTTTAAAAGTATTGATTCCGTGTTCCATTGGACGTATGGTTATGATACACTTTCCCATTATTGATTACAAATCAAGTTCTCTCTCCTCCTCGCATTCACTAAACAGTAGAACACTAATTTGTTTGAACGATCTCCTGCTAATGTTTGTACCAAGTAAGTGTGGTTCATTACCTCAAGTTTATTTGTACTCTATGTTTTTTGGTTTTTGCATTGTTATTACAAATTTTCTGAATCTGGATCTTTCAAGCTATGGTCGCCTTAAATGCTTAGTATGTATTTCTTTCATTTAATTTGGTAGTCTCCTTTTTCTTTTAATTTGACTTACACGTAATATTCCTTTGTATTTGAAAATATTCAATAACTTTTTTCTTGAATTGATTTCTTATGTGGATGTTGTTGTTTCACTTATTTTACATTGTGATTTCCATTAGTTGTGCTGCTTTGTATTTGTGTAGAGCTCTTAGCCTAAGCAGTCAATGTGGCCTTTTTTTTTTTTAATATTAAATAAATAGAGGATATTGATGTTTGGATTTAAAAAAGTAGGCCCCGCACTTTATTTTACTAAAGACGTTGCATTGTAGTTATGCCCAAATTACATTGATGATCTCGTTGATCTTATAATCAAACAATTCAATTTGATTTTTTTTTTTTACAATAAATTATTATCTTTGCTCTATTAGTTTTTTTTTTTTTCGTTTCTTTCCTTTTCTCCTTGGATCTTTTTTTTTTATTATTATTAAATAAATATAGGACATTGATGTAGAATAAATGGATTCTACACGTCTCTTTCTCTTACGTTTTTGGTTGGATGTGGATTTGATTGACAGGTTCAAGCAGGTGGATTTTAATGGTAAGTAAGCTCAACACGAGTGAGTAGTGTTTTGGGGCATTTGTGTGGGTTTGGTGAGTGAGAAAGCAGCCTACAAGTTTGCTTAAACAAAATCTTATGATGGAATTGATCAGACTTTTTTTATAGAAGTTTGCTTACCTTATTTTTTTACAAGAAAGTGAAAACTAATTAAAGGAATAATTTCCTTTATTTATTTATTTTACTTTATTATTTCATTTTTCTTTTTTTCCTTCTTTCACTAGTAGAAACTTGACTTTTAGCGGCCGCCAGTTGCCGTC
Source organism: Cinnamomum chago (assembly GCA_038049695.1). NCBI lineage: Eukaryota > Viridiplantae > Streptophyta > Magnoliopsida > Laurales > Lauraceae > Cinnamomum > Cinnamomum chago. The sequence goes on along the minus strand of CP142457.1, from coordinate 52,565,438 downwards.
GCTAAAAGTCAACTGGCGGTCGCTAAAGAGTATTAGCGACCGCCTAGCGACCGCCAAGCAGCGGCCGCGAAAACGGCGTCGCTAAAGGTATTAGCGACCGCCACTGGCGGTCGCTAATAGTTTTAGCGACCGCCAGATGGCGGTCGCTAATAATTTTTGTGGCGGTCGCGAATAAATTTAAAAAAATTTTTTTGGACTTTTAGCGACCGCCATGGCGGTCGCTAATACTATATTAGCGGTCGCTAATGGCTTATTTTTTTCAAATTTTTTTTTATTTTTTTTATTTTTTTTAGTATTAGCGACCGCCATGGCGGTCGCTAATACTCATATGGCGGTCGCTAATGCTTTTTTATTTTTGAAATTTTTTTTTTTTTTTTTTTTTGGAACTATTAGCGACCGCTAATAGCACTATTAGCGACCGCCACTGGCGGCCGCTAAAGCCCCCCTTTTTTTTTAAAATTAAATTCCCGTATTTTATCAATTTTTTTCATTTTTTTATACCTGTACCTGTACCTGTACCTGTAGCTATATATCTACGGCCATCAATTAAAATTACTGATGACAAAGACTAAATATATACAACTAGTACCATCAATTAAAATTACAAATAAAAAAAGAAAGTCTTATATTAATTGCATTCAAATATTACAAAAGTTTCAGTAAAATATATCCATTACAATTACAACAAAAAGAAAAATTTTCCGTGCCGGATGCCGTGGTATATATCCGATGCTCTCAAACCTGAACAGAAAAAGAAAAATAAATATTAAAAGATAAGTATAAAAATTGGCAATTTATACTAAATATAAAAAAATTAAGAATTAAAATTAAAATTTTAACGTACGTTTCAACATTACGATCAATCCAGGAGTCGGAATCTCGTTCCGTCAGTTCCTGCAAGTCAGGAATAACTAGGGACCCGTGCCCGTCAAGTTTCACGACTAACGGACACCGTTTGCTCAATTTTGTCGCCCGGAGGCTCGTTTTCTAAGTTTTAAATTAACGTTCTAACTCAAACCTACGTTTCAACTGTACGATAGAACCGGGAGTCGGAATCTCGTTCTGTCAGTTCCTGCAAGTCATGAATGACTAGGGGCCCGTGCCTGTCAAGTTTCACGAGCAACAGACACCGTTTGCTCAGTTTGGTCGTCCGGAGGCTCGTTTTCTAAGTTTTAAGTTAACGTTCTAATTTAAACCTACGTTTCAACATTACGATCAATCCAGAAGTCGGAATCTCGTTCCGTCAGTTCCTGCAAGTCAGGAATGACTAGGAGCCCGTGCCCGTCAAGTTTCACGAGCAACAGACACCGTTTGCTCAATTTGGTCGCCCGGAGGCTCGTTTTCTAAGTTTTAAATTAACGTTCTAATTTAAACCTACGTTTCAACTGTACGATCAAACCGGGAGTCGGAATCTCGTTCCGTCAGTTCCTGCAAGTCATGAATGACTAGGGACCCGTGCCCGTCAAGTTTCACGAGCAACGGACACCGTTTGCTCAGTTTGGTCGCCCGGAGGCTCGTTTTCTAAGTTTTATGTTAACGTTCTAACTGAATCCTACGTTTCAACTGTACGATCAATCCGGGAGTCGGAATCTCGTTCCGTCAGTTCCTGCAAGTCAGGAATGACTAGGGGCCCGTGCCCGTCAAGTTTCACGAGCAACACACACCGTTTGCTCAGTTTGGTCGCCCGGAGGCTCGTTTTCTAAGTTTTAACTTATCGTTCTAACTCAAACCTACGTTTCAACATTACGATCGATGCGGGAGTCGGAATCTCGTTCCGTCAGTTCCTGCAAGTCAGGAATGAATAGGGGCCCGTGCCCGTCAAGTTTCACGAGCAACGGACACCGTTTGCTCAGTTTGGTCGCCCGGAGGCTCGTTTTCTAAGTTTTAAGTTAACGTTCTAACTCAATCCTACGTTTCAACTGTACGATCAATCCGGGAGTCGGAATCTCGTTCCGTCAGTTCCTGCAAGTCAGGAATGACTAGGGGCCCGTGCCCGTCAAGTTTCACGAGCAACGGACACCGTTTGCTCAGTTTGGTCGCCCGGAGGCTCGTTTTCTAAGTTTTAAGTTAACGTTCTAACTCAAACCTACGTTTCAACTGTACGATAGAACCGGGAGTCGGAATCTCGTTCCGTCAGTTCCTGCAAGTCAGGAATGACTAGGGGCCCGTGCCCGTCAAGTTTCACGTGCAACGGACACCGTTTGCTCAGTTTGGTCGCCCGAAGGCTCGTTTTCTAAGTTTTAACTTATCGTTCTAACTCAAACCTACGTTTCAACATTACGATCAATCCAGAAGTCGGAATCTCGTTCCGTCAGTTCCTGCAAGTCAGGAATGAATAGGGGCCCGTGCCCGTCAAGTTTCACGAGCAACGGACACCGTTTGCTCAGTTTGGTCGCCCGGAGGCTCGTTTTCTAAGTTTTAAGTTAACGTTCTAATTTAAACCTACGTTTCAACTGTACGATCAAACCGGGAGTCGGAATCTCGTTCCGTCAGTTCCTGCAAGTCATGAATGACTAGGGACCCGTGCCCGTCAAGTTTCACGAGCAACGGACACCGTTTGCTCAGTTTGGTCGCCCGGAGGCTCGTTTTCTAAGTTTTATGTTAACGTTCTAACTGAATCCTACGTTTCAACTGTACGATCAATCCGGGAGTCGGAATCTCGTTCCGTCAGTTCCTGCAAGTCAGGAATGACTAGGGGCCCGTGCCCGTCAAGTTTCACGAGCAACACACACCGTTTGCTCAGTTTGGTCGCCCGGAGGCTCGTTTTCTAAGTTTTAACTTATCGTTCTAACTCAAACCTACGTTTCAACATTACGATCAATCCAGAAGTCGGAATCTCGTTCCGTCAGTTCCTGCAAGTCAGGAATGAATAGGGGCCCGTGCCCGTCAAGTTTCACGAGCAACGGACACCGTTTGCTCAGTTTGGTCGCCCGGAGGCTCGTTTTCTAAGTTTTAAGTTAACGTTCTAATTTAAACCTACGTTTCAACTGTACGATCAAACCGGGAGTCGGAATCTCGTTCCGTCAGTTCCTGCAAGTCATGAATGACTAGGGACCCGTGCCCGTCAAGTTTCACGAGCAACGGACACCGTTTGCTCAGTTTGGTCGCCCGGAGGCTCGTTTTCTAAGTTTTATGTTAACGTTCTAACTGAATCCTACGTTTCAACTGTACGATCAATCCGGGAGTCGGAATCTCGTTCCGTCAGTTCCTGCAAGTCAGGAATGACTAGGGGCCCGTGCCCGTCAAGTTTCACGAGCAACACACACCGTTTGCTCAGTTTGGTCGCCCGGAGGCTCGTTTTCTAAGTTTTAACTTATCGTTCTAACTCAAACCTACGTTTCAACATTACGATCGATGCGGGAGTCGGAATCTCGTTCCGTCAGTTCCTGCAAGTCAGGAATGAATAGGGGCCCGTGCCCGTCAAGTTTCACGAGCAACGGACACCGTTTGCTCAGTTTGGTCGCCCGGAGGCTCGTTTTCTAAGTTTTAAGTTAACGTTCTAACTCAATCCTACGTTTCAACTGTACGATCAATCCGGGAGTCGGAATCTCGTTCCGTCAGTTCCTGCAAGTCAGGAATGACTAGGGGCCCGTGCCCGTCAAGTTTCACGAGCAACGGACACCGTTTGCTCAGTTTGGTCGCCCGGAGGCTCGTTTTCTAAGTTTTAAGTTAACGTTCTAACTCAAACCTACGTTTCAACTGTACGATAGAACCGGGAGTCGGAATCTCGTTCCGTCAGTTCCTGCAAGTCAGGAATGACTAGGGGCCCGTGCCCGTCAAGTTTCACGAGCAACGGACACCGTTTGCTCAGTTTGGTCGCCCGGAGGCTCGTTTTCTAAGTTTTAACTTAACGTTCTAACTTAAACCTACTTTTCAACATTACGAGCAATCCGGGAGTCGGATTCTCGTTCCGTCAGTTCTTGCAAGTCATGAAAGACTAAGGGCACGTGCCCGCCAAGTTTTACGGGCAACGGAGTCCGTTTGCTCGTTTTGAGCGCCCGGAGGCTCGTTTTCTAAGTTTTAACTTAACGTTCTAACTTAAACCTACTTTTCAACATTACGAGCAATCCGGGAGTCGGATTCTCGTTCCGTCAGTTCCTGCAAGTCATGAATAACTACGGGCACGTGCCCGTCAAGTTTTACAGGCAACGGAGTCCGTTTGCTCGTTTTGAGCGCCCGGAGACTCGTTTTCTAAGTTTTAACTTAACGTTCTAACTTAAACCTACTTTTCAACATTACGAGCAATCCGGGAGTCGGATTCTCGTTCCGTCAGTTCCTGCAAGTCATGAATAACTACGGGCACGTGCCCGTCAAGTTTTACAGGCAACGGAGTCCGTTTGCTCGTTTTGAGCGCCCGGAGGCTCGTTTTCTAAGTTTTAACTTAACGTTCTAACTTAAACCTACTTTTCAACATTACGAGCAATCCGGGAGTCGGATTCTCGTTCCGTCAGTTCCTGCAAGTCATGAATAACTACGGGCACGTGCCCGTCAAGTTTTATAGGCAACGGAGTCCGTTTGCTCGTTTTGAGCGCCCGGAAGCTCGTTTTCTAAGTTTTAACATAACGTTCTAACTTAAACCTACTTTTCAACATTACGAGCAATCCGGAAGTCGGATTCTCGTTCCGTCAGTTCCTGCAAGTCATGAATGTTTAGGTGCCCGTGCCCGTCAAGTTTCACGGGCAACGGAGCCCGTTTGCTCGTTTTGGGCGCCCGGAGGCTCGTTTTCTAAGTTTTATGTTAAGCTTTTAACTTAAATGTTGAAATCTTGAATTATAAAAAATAATTTTACCTGGTCAGGATCAGTCGAGCCTGCTAAATCATGACTGCCCTCTCCACCGAAGTCATGTCTAGCCCTGTGGCCGCTGCCAGCGTCTGGTGCCTGTAATTATTTATTATACAGTAAAAAACATAAAAAAAAAGACATAAGTATTGATGCATCAATTACATAATTGAGAATTTATATGTACGAAATTTTTTTCTTACTAACCTGAGTAGTGGGTGGTGGGTCTGAAGCAAGCGGGGCGCGACTCTGTGATAGACGACTCTCAAGCTCTGCTATCTCCGCTCTCCACTCGGCCCTCATCGCTGCACTAATCTCTGCACTGACCTCTGCCCTGACCTCTGCCCTGAGCTCCTCTCTGATCGATGCCCTCATGGACTGCAGCATCGCCTGAATCTCCTCATCCGTACGGAAGTGTATGCCCTGGGAGGAGCTAGCACCGGATGACTCCGATCGCGTGATGTGCGAGCGTGGAATGCCCGTCCCATACGTCAGAGTGTATCCATGCCCATCCCGGCCAACGACGGAGTGGAATATCGCATCCCTCCGTGATGGCAATCTGCGCTCCTCCTCGGGTAACTCCTCCAAGCGTGACTGATACTGGGCCTGCGTAGTTCATTCATTTAGTATATTATTATGCATAACAAGACATACAAATAGAAACATAATTTAAACAGTTCAATATAAAAACTTACGAAGATAGCTGCAACCTCTGGATGGCGAGGATCTCGAGAACGCATCCAGACGGACATCCTATCAACCGGAACACCCTCGGTACGCAACTGGTTGGTGGAGGAATGTATTAATAGTATAATATCATACAGAATGACAAGAACATAAATTAAATGTACTATATAACCTTTTACCTCGTGGCGGACCTGGGTGATGTGTCGAGTCCCCAACCTATGTGCAGGACCCTGCAATGCGCGGTTCTGCGCATTCGTAGCAGACACTCTCTGTTTTCAATATTTATTAGTAGGGATTTTTGTTAGTTACATTAGTTATTAGTAAAATGTTAAAAATAAAATAAAAAAGTACAAGTTTCTCACCTGAGCCTCCTCGCTCGCCCAGTACCCGACGAGCTGAGTCCACTGATCAGGGAGAACGCCAGTCGGAACTCGCTGAAGTATGTCAGGCGCACCCTGATGAGGCTTCCAGTGCTGCGTCTTTATTTTATTTTTATGATCCTTCCACATCTTCCGGCACTTAGACATGCAAACTGGCCGGAAGAGCTCAGGACATGCTCTCACATTGTCCTGAAAAGGACAAATAATTTTTCATTGACAAAATATATTTCATTAAGTTATGGTTTAAATTGACACATCCTGAGGAGAAAATGTTAAATTATTACCTTGACCTGCTGCCAGGTCCGATCTAGCGTCGCCACCGGGAATGTGTCCCAATCATGTGTGGTCAAAGGAAATACATATGGATCCCGGACCATATGTCCTAACTGGCTGATGAGCTGGCGAGCATGAGGGCCCACCGGATGATATGACTCATCAAACTCTACGTCAATGGGATGCTCGGAATTCCATGTCCGGATCCCTCTAGCAGGGCCTCTCCCCCTGCTGGAAGATGGGCCCGTGCTCGTAGAACCTGTTTAAATTCGAGATAATCTAATTAAATTGAAATAAAATAATTTGCTAGAATTAAAATGTTTTAATTAAATCAACTTATACCAGTCAGTGTATCTCCTGATGGTGGTGCTGAAGATGGTGGAGATGCCGCACTGGACGACGCTGAAGCATCCACTGGAGTGGATGGGCTCGGCTCAGATGCGGATGCCAAACTCCTCTTTCGTCCTGACATATCTGTTCAAATGTTTGTAAGATAAATTTCATTAAACAAGATAATTGAAATTAACATTTAAAAAGTATTTACACTAAAATTTAACATTACTGAAAAAGTTCCCAACCGTTTATTGGTCATGTAAGTCAACTGTATCTCCATCAATGGTTTCCCGAACCCAATTAATATCTTCATCATGTTGAACAACTGTATTCTGGTCAAGTTCTTGTTGGGCGAATGCATCAATATCTGGCTCATCACATTCAATCTGATACACTCCCCTCCTTGACATTTTAACTGCAACCTGCCAGTTAGGATCTTTTGGATCTCTAACATAGTAGACTTGCTCAGCCATTGAAGACAGAATGTACGGTTCGGCACTTATTCGATCATCACGGTATAACAAATTGTTAAAATTTACCAGTGTAAACTGGTAATTATCTGTTTTCACCCCTCGGATGGGATCCACCCAATCACACTTAAACAATAGAAACTTTAGCCCGTGATTATACACAACTTCAACAATATCTTTCAACCGGCCATAATAGTAACCAGCATCGACGGATGGACAACCGAGCCCACTATTTTGCGTCGCTCGTTTCTCATCTACATCCTTGATGCGAAATCGAAAGCCGTTGACATCACAAGTTGTGTAACGTCGGGCCGTTATAAATGGGCCATCAGCTAACTGGTTCATTTCATCAGTCAAATAAGAATCGCCCGTTCTTCGTAAGCTACATACCTACGCAATGCATGTAATCAGTGAATATCACTACATGAAAGTAATATGACAAGAACAAGTGAAACTACTCCTAATGATTGAGTACATACGTGATTCTTGAACCATTCATGAAATGACTGATAATGAGACTGATGAATTTCATTCTCTGTAGCATGAGGCATGTCCCGTTTCAGCTCATCAATGTGTGTCCTGCGATGCATAATACGTGTTAACGACAAGTGTGATGTTTTAGGCAAAAAACTGACAAGTTACACGCATAAATGAGTGATCACTTACCGAGTGAAAGCCACAACAGATGGGGTGTTGAACAACACCCACCGGTGAGCTTGAATCCACTCAATATTGTTAAGATCAAATGGCGTGCCATCCCCAACTGGACCATCATTAATCCGCGAGGGCCTAGTTAACTTTGTTTCAATATTCTCTTTAAGATATGCTGCGCAGAAATTTGTGCACTCATCCATCAGATACCCCTTTGCTATCGATGCCTCCGGACGAGCTCTATTGCGAACATATCTCTTCAATGTGTTCATATACCTCTCGATCGGATACATCCATCTGAATTGGACGGGGCCACCAAGCAGGGCTTCACTGGTTAAGTGTATGGTCAAGTGAACCATGACATCGAAAAATGCAGGTGGGAAAATTTTTTCTAAATGACACAACGTCACAGCAATCCTCTCTTGCAAACCATTCAACTCATCAATTCGATGAACTCTAGAACAAAGTTGTCTGAAGAAGTTACTAAATTCAATCAACGGCGCTACAACATTCTTAGGCAGACAATTCCGTATGGAGATAGGCAGTAATTGTTGAATAAGAATATGATTGTCATGACTCTTCAAACCCTGTAATGTTCTCTCTCTCATGTTCACACGCTTTGCGATATTCGAACAGTACCCGTCAGGAACCTTGACACCCTTCAGAACTGAGAGGAAGACATCTTTCTCATCTTTACTCATCGTGTACTGCGCAGGAGGCATGTATGCCTTGTTAGACTCTCTCAACTGCAAGTGCAACGGCTTTCTCAAGCCCATTTCTTCCAAGTCACGGCGTGCATTGACACCATCCTTCGACTTCCCCTGAGCACCGAGAATGGTCCACAGTATATTATCACAAACGTTCTTCTCGATGTGCATAACATCTAAGTTATGCCTGAGTAAGTTATCTTTCCAGTATGGTAAATCGTAGAAAATACTTTTTTTCTTCCAATTATGACCTCGCCTTCTACTTGCACCGGGAATAGAAGGCAGCACCGGGGCCAGTAAATCTTGAAAATCATACACAGTACGTATTTGCTCATGCTCGAGCTGTGACAACAAGTCAACTCCCGTCATTGTTCGAGGTGCTGGACCATATTCTCGACTCCCATCAAATGACACTTTGTCCCTCCTGAACCTATGCAATGGAGGTAGAAAGCGCCTATGACCCGTGTATGCCCATTTTCTGCCGTGCTTCAACCAAGTTGACTTCTTCTCCTTATTGCAGCAAGGACATGCAAACTCTCCCTTTGTGCTCCAACCCGACAAGTTGGCGTACGCAGGGAAGTCGTTGATTGTCCATAATAATGCGGCGCGGAGTTTAAACATTTCATTGCCTTCGGCATCAAATGTCATCAGACCATCAGCCCATAATTCATTCAATTCATCTATCAGAGGTTGCATATATACATCAATCTTGTCCCCTGGTCCTCTTGGTCCATCAATAAGTGTGGATAGGATAAGAAAAGGTTGCTTCATACACATCCATGGCGGAAGATTATAAGGTATCAAAACAACTGGCCACGTACTGTGATTTGCCCCAGTCATGGATCTGAACGGACTGAAACCATCTGCAGCCAAACCAAGCCGCACATTGCGACAATCCAAGGCAAAGTCTGGATTCCTCCGATCGAAGTCTTTCCATGCTGGGGAATCTGCTGGATGGGTCAACTTACCATCGTCCCTGCTATTCTCGGCATGCCATCTCATCAGTTTAGAAATATTTGATGACATAAAAAGCCTCTTCAGCCTTGGCTTAAGTGGGAAATATCTCAATTGTTTTACTGCCACAAGTTTGCCATGGTTGATAACATTTGTAGAACTATTCTGACGATTGGAACCAACCCCGTCCTCCTTCCATCTCGAAGTCTGACACACAATGCACTTATCAAGATGGGCATTCTCATTCCTAAACAACATGCAATTGTTCGGACATGCATCCAGAGTCTCATATGTGAAGCCTAAATTTTCAGTTAACTTGCGAGCCTGATAGTAGGACTCAGCAAGTTTTGCACCGGATGGGAGCGCTCGATGCAACAACTGGAGGAGCATATCAAAAGACTTGTCAGACCATAGGTTCAATGCCTTCAAATGTAACAACTCAACAATAAAGGACAATTTACTGAAGTCATTGCATCCAGGATACAATTCTGTCTGTGCATCGTCTAAAATTTCAAAATATCTCAGGGCTTCTTCATCGGCACCAGAGCGAGGATTACTCCCACCCGCCCCCTCAGTCGCATCGCTGAAGTATTCGGGTGCCAATCCGCACGCGATATCATTTAACATCACGTTCATCGGATCAGCCTCTGACATATCATCCACCTCAATTTCATCTATTTCCACTCTGCGACAGGAAACATACTCTTCTCCATGTTTTATCCAGTTCTTGTAGTCCTTCAAGAATCCGTTCAGAATCAGATGCTCTCGGACAATCTCTCTTCTGTAATAATACCGATTCCCACATTTTCTACATGGACAACTGATGAACTCATTGTCAAACCCATTGGTAAATTCCATGAACTGGTTAATCCCCTCCATGTATTCCCGAGACATCCTATTCGGTAAATCAATCCAACTCTTGTCCATCTCCGTAAGTGCTTCTGTGGAAGTCTAAAATGAACAAGTACAATTAACCCAATGTACCGTGTCATCATGCAAGTCACCTATCCATAAACTGCAAACTACTTACTACAAGGTGGTTGGTCCTATCCCATTCGAGAATGCACGATCCAACTTGCACTCAACAACTCGAATGCTTCGTCCCCTAGTCAAACAAAATTTCGGCAGCATGTCCGCGTGGTTCTCCAAGTACACGACACAGGTACAACATCAGTCGTACCTATGTATGTACCCAGAGAACAATGGGACATCAACCGAAACTCTGTCTAACATCAGACTTGCATGAGCTATTGAGTATAAGATGTATAATTGCATTCTCAAACTGTCCGAACTGGACAATTCAAGAATTGTATACGACAAAGTTCGAATGTACATCACAAGAACAACGAATCTAGTCGAAGACCCAATCCGTCGCGTCAAGGATTACCGAACTTATGTCGTACACAATTCTCGAACGGGTCTAAGTTTCACTAATGCATACAAATGAATAGAATAAGTTGATAATGAAAGGTTCACAACCAATGAAATCTTCAAATATAAAATTTTCTATAAGTAAATCTTGAATTGGAGAGTCAAGAACACCCTCCTATAATTTAAGTAAAATTGCATGAATTGGAGAGTAAAAACCCTCAATGTTTGGCATCTAATGAAATTGCTATTCTCTCACACAAATTCCCAACTGTTCATGTTTTCTCCTAATTTGTAAGGGCAGTTTGGTTTTCATGCAGCATACTGCTGGAAGTAAGGAAAGTCTGGGTATTGTTCTTTTGTTCTAAAAAAACTCAAAATGGGGATTTAATTTAAGATGAAATAGGAAAGTGATTGAATGTAATTATACATGTATGTGTGTAACAGTACTGTTGGGAAAATCTGAAAATGGTCCCTATGTTTTGTCCTAATTTATTGCATTCCAAAACCCCTACATAGTAGTATAGTATCAATAAATGGACAGGGGGTAAAGAGTAAAGCTTTCCATTTATTCCGGATATATATATATAGTGTGCAAGATCTTGTCCTTCTCTATGAGTACTTGAAGAAGCTTTTCAAGTTTGATTGGACAGGAGTCAGGTAGCATTAGTCTAAAGCTTGTCCAAGCTCAAACTGTTTACCTATAGGGCAACTGCTGATCCATTTTTAACCCAAGGGCCTAATATTCATATGTTGGCTCTAGAGTTCAACCTTAGGAAAACATTCTCCCAGCTAACCCGTCCAGTTATTGGGTGAATTCTGATAGGTAATGAATCAGTATGTTTTTCCCAACCCTTTTGATAACTCTAGGTGGAGATCAAAGGACATAAACCCCAAAAGCCCAGAAGGGCAGCCCTTCCATGCTAGTTTTGCACAAAGTTAAGGTTTGTGTTATTGTCAACTTACATATGGGACATACCAGGCGAAAAAGTCCAAGCTGTCCAAATCACAAACTGCCTTGGAATGGACTGACCCAAACAAACAAGCTACATAAGACGAATTGTAACTTTGTAACAGGTGCCCAGTTCATAAAAACTTTATGGTAAGAAGATAAGGGAAACACAAGTGGAGGTTTTTTTTTTTTTTTTTTGCATGGTTTGAATTGGATGCATCTGTTTGTTTTGTACTCTTTAGAAGAATATAACACTACAAACTAGAACTTTGAGAATCTACACTCTAATTATGGAGTAGTTTTTTCTGGTGACAATGGGTGTATGAAGTCTTTTGAGGGTCACCCTTTAATGGATGACCATCAAAGGTGCAGGTACGAGCTAGAATGCCAAAAAGGGCCTTCTCTTTATAATATCTTACCATTTAATATTGAGTTCCACAAGTGTGAGAATTCTGGGTTTTCTTGGATGGAATTCAATTTTACAGAACAAAAATACAAATCTGAGTATCTCTCTGAAATACTCATAAATCTTGTAGTGCAGGTTCTGGTATTGAAGGTCTTTGTAAATTAAATAAAACATCTTCCTACACCCAATGTTAGTTATGCGAATGACTTTGGTATTAGGTGATGGTTGGTGATAACTTTGTGGAGTTGTTGTAGAAGAAAGAATTTGAAGGTGGGTTGGTAAAGGAGCTCTTACAGTCTCCCAATATTTTTAGGTGCTGGTGTAAATTGCACTTGGGGTTCTTTGTTTCATGTAATTAAATTCATAAGAATTTTGTCTTTATATTTTTTTTATTAAATGGTTAAAAACAAAAAATCAAAGGTGAATATATATAAAAAAAAAAAGACTATGAAAGAACCTTCTCTTTAATGGAAATTGAATCAAATGAAGATTGAAGAACATAAAAAAAAAGCCTAAGCCAGCCAGCCATCAATACAAAGATTCAAATAAGAGGAAAGTCGAAGTTTCATCTACATCTCAGCCTGCCTTATGTCATTTACTCTCACCTTTTTAATAATCTTTTGTTAAGCTCATTTGACTTTGAGTTTGTAAGAACTCAATTCATATTTATGCATTCTATAAAATAAAAAAAATAAAAAAACAGAGAGAGAAGGATTTAGTGCTAGTACAAAAACATGTACAAATTATTGGCAGTTCTTCACATCTCATATGTATTACAAGTCAACATTATGCTAATTATCTTACACAGACAGCATTATCCCTTAAAAAAACCTAAATACCATCAACGGCCTCCAGATAGGAGTGAATCAGCAACAACAGTGGATGAAGAGTCAAAAAATGACCTCTCCATCATACTAGCACTACTGAAAGGACTAGAAGAGTCCAACTCTGCTTTCACTGTAGATGCAACTAGAGAGCTCCATCCGCTCGATGAAATTTCTGGCAGAGGACAATCCCCATCCAAGAACTTCATCACATCCCTCATTGTAGGCCTAGCTTCAGCCAAATCTGAGTGCCCACATGTAAATATATTCTTGAAAGCATTTCCCAAATAATTTGTCTTGATGTTTTATTGCAAGTCTTCTCTAAATTAATAAAATTTATATCTATAATGATTCCTATTCTATCTATATTTTTGTTAGGTCAAAGTAGTAAAATGACTTTGTAACATTCTTGTTTTTTTTTCATAAAAATAAAGTTTTTCTTGTTCTAAGAGTTCATCTATTTTACTTGGGTTCAATAAAAATTAAGTTTGAAAACTTGGTTGCTTGAACATTTTGAAGTATCTTTGTTCTTGTAGAAAGGGACTGTAAGGATGATTCTCCTCTACTGCGCATTCTTCTATTATGGATTTTGTTGAATGATAATTATTTAATGAAGCAACCACAATTTCTCCCAAGAAGAACCATACATTATGTGGTTGTGATTTTATTCTTCTTTGTCTGAAAATCTTCATTGGATGAAACCCTTCCTTCAAATTGCAATAATGCAACCCCTCCAACAGTCACTCCTGCCACCAAGCACTTGGAGGATTTTTGTAGTTCTGGGCCAACAATCACTTTTGCTACAGGCCTTTTGTTTTGGGTGCAGTTCTATTGGCACTTAGTACTGATCTGATGGACTATAACATTTCCTCTAAACCCTAATTAGAGGTTATATCAGCCCATGAAAACAGATCTCAAACACATCAACCAAATCACAAACCAAAAAACCCATCAATTTCCCTGCCATCAACAAAACATTTATATAAAAACAAAGTCCCATTCATTCATCGATAATCCACTCACCCATTCACAGATCAAACAACACAAAAAACCAATAATCAAGTAATGTAACAAAGACAACCATAAATAAAGTGAGTGGGAGAGGGAGAAGGAGGGAGAGAATGAGTACCTGTGGCGGATTCGGCGCAGGGAGGGAGAAACAGAGAACTGGTGGCGGTAGGGCACAGTGCAGAGCGAGAGGGAGAGGAAGGGAGAGAGAGAGAGAGAGAGAGAGAGAGAGAGAGAGAGAGAGAGAAATAGAGCAACGAGAGGGGGAGGGAGAGAGAGAGGGCGTGCTGGTGCTGGTGCGGCGTTGGCGTGCTGGTGCTGGCGCGGCAGGAGGGGATCTCCGTTCCTTCACTGCAGAGAGAAACAGAGAGAGAGAGGGAGAGAGGGAGAGGGAGAGAGAGAGATCCGGCTTCGGCGCAGGGAGGGAGGAGAAACAAAGAGAACTGGTGGCGGTAGGGCACAGTCCAGAGCGAGAGGGAGAGGAAGGGCGGGGAGTGAGAGAGAGAGAAATAGAGCAACGAGAGGGGGAGGGAGAGAGAGAGAGGGCGTGTCGTGCTGCTGCGGCGGTGGCGTGCTGGTGCTGGTGCGGCAGGAGGGGATCGGAGTTCCGTCGGTGCGGAGAGAAACAGAGGATCGAGTTCCTTCACTGCAGAGAGAAACAGAGAGACAGAGAGAGAGAGAGAGAGAGAGGGAGAGAGAGATCCGACGACGACGATCGACGACGACGAGGAGGGAGAGAGCGCGGGAGAAGGAAAATGCTGGAGCGCGGGAGGGAAAGAGGAAAAGGGGAAACGGAAATAGCGAAAGGAAAAGAAGGAGGGAAGGAAAAGAACGAAAAAAAAAAAAAGTATGCATTTGCGACCGCCCAGTGGCGGTCGCCCGCCCAGTGGTGTCGCCAATACTCAATCCTCTAGTAGTGTTTGAATGGTATCATTTTTTCTTTATGCTTCCATCCACAATTTTCTCTTTTTTAGTGAGGACTTTCAACCCATGCATTTTTTCAATTTACAAAGATTTCATAGGTGTGATATTACTAAATTCTCATTATTATTTTTCACGATAATTTCTTCTTCTTTTTTTACCATAAAATCTTAAGATCTTTTTCCACTTTATTTTCATCTAAAAATTCTTCAAAATAATATTAGTGGATTCTTCTTTTATAATTTTAATTATTATAATAATTTACTATATCTTTAAGCTCGGGCGTTTGTTGCTAGTTATATATATTAAAGCAATAAGGAAGGAGGATGCAGAGGGCACCACGTCAGCACTTAAAAATCTCTCCTTTCAAAAAAATATCCAAGAAAAAAAAATGCATGCTATGAGGTTCATCCAACGATCCCTCCTCCTAATACATGGGAATACTTGCACATGCATTTTGAACCTCCAAAACTCTCTCTAAGGCTTATAATATCTCTTTGAATTCGTACAATCTCTTCTTAATGATAGGAAACATTATCATCCATATAGAACCCAAAAACAGAATCTGTGATTTAGATATATAGATGGTCTCATAGTGATCTCAACCGTCCATAAAAAGAGTGCAAGGCAATATGGACCGTCCAAGTGCTACATGGGTGTGCCAAGTGCATGCCCATCTTAGTTTTATCGTCCATTGGTTGTTAATACTTGTCAATTGATCTGGGACATCTAGCTGTACGAAATATCATTCATCTGGTCCATTCAATTTTTGATGATGTGGCCCATGATCTTGATGACCCTCATCACGTGCTAGGTAGGATGAGGAATACTTAAACTTGCTCACCACCTATAAAAAATACATGAGACCCGCCTTTAATAATTGTTGTAGATGAGGCCATCTTTAAACACAAGATGATGCACCTTTATGAATTAGGATAAGAGGCCCACTTTTAAATTTTACATCATGTGACCCACCAAGGCTCCTTGGAACACCACATAAACAAGGGCCTACTATCCAAATGTCCAATTGGACACACCTTTAGAAATTTGGATATGGGGACCTTTAGATGTTACATCATGTGACCCTACTAAGGATCCTCTGCATGCCACATCAGTAAGGTCCTACTGTCCAATTAGACACACCTTAAAGGAATTCGGATATGAGGCCCACCTTTAGATTTTACATCATGTGAGCCCACCAAGTTATTTTTTCGTTTTGATTAAAGTTATATATGTAATAAATATAAATAATTTAATCATTTCTGTAAAATTTGTTCTTTTCCAATAATATCTCAGAAATAAAATTACAATTTCATTATATTTTTATTTTTTGAGCATGGGCACCACACCTCTCCAAATCTCACCCTTTTTAAATCTCCTCCCTAAATCTCTCCATTTAAATTTTCTATAATATGGGAGAATCTGATTTCCTAATCTAATCTTTATAATTGAGCTAAGATTTCTCATCTTAACTTTGAATTCAAATCACAGGCAGGCTCAAATGACGGTTAGTACTCTCTCTCTCATTCTACTTTTTATAGATTATTATTATATCAAGATATATTTAGTACCATACGAAGAGAAGTAGAGGCAAATGTAGTGATATTATATACAGAAACTCCAACGACCCTTTTTCCTTCCACGCTATAACTAAAAAATGATGATGATTGAGAAAATCCTTTCCACTAATTTGATTTCGATAATTTGGCATTGAAGACCGTTTCAGTGAACCCCAAAACCTTTCTTGAACAATCTGACGGGCAACTGGTCATTGTCTAGCTCAAATGGGGCATGGAGTACAAAGTTGTATATGGCTTCAATGCATTTTGGGTGCTTCAATTTTATATTTTAGAATTTTTCATTGCTCACTATAACTAACTTCTCATTGCCTTTTGTAGGGTGTCTGCAAGTTATCTTATCTCAATAGCTTCATACATGAATTTGCGGGTAATGTTTTGAAATTCATGCATTTTATTTGATTCATGAGTTGATTGAGTTGGGTTTTTTTTTAGATCTTTGATCCCTACTTTTTAGTTCTTCTAGACTTGGGACTTATTTTATATTGGACTTGATTGAGTTGCATTTATTTTTTAGAATATTTGGACTTATTTTATGAATAGAATATATATATATATGTGTGTGTGTTTGTATAAATGAGATGGTTGTAATGGTTAATGCCTTTAAATTCAAGGGGTCGTCATGTTATATAAGTTTACTTCATATTATATTTATTTTCATACATAGAAAAAATTCAAATATTCAAAGATAACAATTTCTTTATTTTAGATTTATTTTATCTTAATGATATTTTAAAATAATTTTTAATTTTTAATATATTTTTTTTTTTGGCACGGGCACTTGTTGCTAGTTTACTATTAAAGTAAAAGTAATGTAAAGCATCAAATTAACAGTGAAGGGCTTATGATGATATTTTGTCTTGGAAAAATTTCAAAATAGGGTTTAAGTTTTGAAATCAGGAAAAAAAAAAAAAAAACCCTCACATATCAAATCAGGACTTAAGTTTTCCATTTATATTTCAAATTAAGACATCTGACGAGAAATTCAATTTTCTGGCACATTTATCCGCTCTGTTTATCAAAATAATGAAAATGCCCTTATTCGCTTTCCTCATCCTCCCTCCCAACCACCACCGTTTCTCTAAGCTGGTTTTCCCATTGACGCATCCGACAATGAAGAAAAACGAAGAAGAAACTTTTGCTTCAATGTCCATTCTAGTTTTGCAATTCAACGGTGCACAATCCAACGTGGAAAAGTCAGGTTTTATTGCTGGGATACTGCAGGCCAAGAGAAATTTGGTGGTCTTAGAGGTGGATACTATATCCACGGGCAATGTACAATCGTCAGGGTCTGTGAGAATATCCCCATTGTTCTGCGTGGAAACAAGATTCATGTCGAGAATAGACAGGTCGAAGCAAAGCAAGTTACATTTTCATAGGAAGAAGAATCTCCAGTACTATGAGATTTCCACAAAAAGCAGCAAGGGGTCGGGGAAGATCGGGCGGCAACCTAGCGAGGGCATGTCACAACCGAACGATGGTGGTTGGAAGGGAGGAAGAGAAAGATATAGAGATTAAAGTCGCCGGAAAATCCAATTTCACGAACGATGTCCTTATGTGAATGTAAATGGAAAACTTAAGGTCTGATTTGATATGTAAGGGTTTTTTTTTTTTTTTTTTTCCTTCTCTTTTTTTCTTCCTGATTTGAAATTTGGGTAAAACTTGAGCTTTATTTTTAAATTTTTCCTTCCGTCTTTAGTGGACTGACAGAAAATCTTTTTCACTTTTTTGTTTAAAAAGCAAGTGTTTTTTATCTTTTAATAAAAAAAAGAGGTTGTATTTATCTTTTTTTGAAAAAAAAAATGAGGAGATTTTGAGGATGTATACTTTTGATGCGTCATTGTTTGAAAAATGAAAGCTTTACATTACTTTTATTAAGCTATTATATTGCCAAGCGGGCAGGTGATGGAAATGAGAATATTCAATTCAAATTTGGATCCTAAAATTGAGAGAGACCCAGTCAAATACAAAACCAAAACGAGAAATTAAACTCCAGCAAAAGAAAAAAAAAAGATCCCTCTAATTTAATGCTGATAAATTAACAACTGTTCTACGTCTGACCTTTTGTTTCAAATTATTTAGAGAGATCTTTTCCTTTGACCCATCTCACTTCAAACACGAGAAAACTCTAGCAAAAGGAAAAAAAGATCCCACTAATTTAATGCTCATAAATTAACAATTGTTCTACGTCTGACTTTTTGTTCCCAATTAATTAGAGAGATCTTTTCCTTTTACCCATCTCACTTCTACTAGCTAAACATGCTTCCTTTTACCCATCTCACTTCTACTAGCTAAACATGCTTCGAGCTTAGCACGGGGAGATTTTTTTTTAAAAGACAATAAAAACAAATATTGAAATAGTGAAGCAATCTTTGATCCATCAAAAAATATATATAAAAACCCTAAACCCAACTTTCATCTAATAAAATTTAGAATTACACCAACAATATTCAAATAAGAACATACCTCAATCACATTTTCAAATCTCAAATTTTACTAACCTGAAGGCAGATCTCACAAGTGCTATTTTTCTTTTCCAAGTCACACCACCTTTGCAAACTGGTATAGGAAAGAAGAAGAAGAATGGTCATAAAGTTTGTAATATAAGGAAGAAGAAAGTAGTGGGGTAGTGGAAGGCATGGATATAAAATGTAAAGATTTAAAATAATTTAGTAATTGCCTAATCAATAGAGATTTTCTTTTATGAGTAAACCAGTCAATAAAGATTTAAAATCATTTAGTACCTACAAATTTATTTTTAAAATAATTAAATGCATAGAGAGTTAAAACCATTTCTTAACCACCTATTCAATTAAATGTCAATCAAATGCTTGATTTCAATTGAAATCAATTTCGAAAATTGAAAGTTGATAAAATCATTTATTAACTGTCCATTCAGTTAAATGGTAATCAAATGTTTCAATTGAAATCGGTTTCAAAAATTGAAAGTTGAATGGTCAAAACCAATTGTGTAGTCAAAATCAATCGGTGATTAAAAATAGTCATTTTCATATATATATTATATTATATTATATTATATGGGAGATGGTCTTATGGGAGATATCTTTGACTTTATATAAGAGATAGAAGTGAAGGCCCTCACATTTAAGTTATTGGCATTGGATATGAATGTCTGAGCCCCCACTGTATCTCTTATAATAATGTAAGAGATGCTCTCGTCTCGTAGGAGTATCTCTCATTAATTATATATATATATATATAAATTGATTGAGATGCATCTTAATGGGGTCATGGGCTCCATGAGCTCGACGGCACAGGAAAAGCATGGCCTAATTCTTTTGTTTTTTTTTCCCATCGAGTGGATATATAACAACGATGTCTCATAAGAATGCCGATTTCTCACCTGTAAAACCTACGAGGTCATATCAAGTGTATTTTTCAACAACCATGTACGGACAATCGCTGGACATTGGTCACCTGTAAAGTCGAGTCAAAAGAAGAAATTTCGCCTAAAGGCACTACAAAATTGTTAGGACGTCCTACATCCCACGTCACCAACTCCTAGATTGGACAGAGCCTCATATACTTATTTGGACACTTCACCTATTAGTTTAACCTTTTTGGCTGATATATGATAAATAAATAAAAATGAATGCGTACCCAAAAACACAAAAATGAATATTTGAGTTTGATCCTTGGATCTCTCCCTTCTCATATGTGTGAGCATTCTAATGGGTAAAGCATATAAAAAAGAAGGCAAAAGACTATACATATGCACAAAAATCTAACGCTTCTTCACTTACACACAAAATACTAACTTTTCTTCGTATACTTTCTTCAATTTTCTACTCATCAAGAGTGTGTTTGTGCAATGAGAGGAATTTCAAAAGAGATGAAGATTTCGCCTAAAACCTCTGATCACTTTTTTTTTTAAATTTTTTACTCTATTTCTAAAATTTTGATATTACTATGACTGATTTTTCCTCATCTTTTATGAATACACATGCTCATGCCCTAACCACGGCTGGTCAAACTAGTGTTTATGTTGGATAATTCTTTGGGTCATATTAAAAACATTTTAAGCTTAGATATCAAAAAGAAGAAAGCACGAGGAGATAAAGAGAATGGATAAAGATGAAAGATCAAATCCAAAGTAAGACTTACACCTAAACTGTCGGCTTCAAAGAATAATTGCACTTCACATGCGACCAATGTGGAGCGAGGTTTTAGTTATAGTCGTTGACTGAAAAACTACTATGAACGTGACCTTATTAAGACGTGGGAAAATGATACTCTTCCACGACATCGTGGTTGATTTGGGACCCCATACTTTCGTTGCAGTTGATTTTATCAAGCATTTCAACAACGAGTCTTAACGAGTCTTATGAAGTACAGAAATATGATGAATATTTAAAAAGTAAGTTGCTGAGATGCTGGTTGAGTTACTTTTGTACTTTTGATGGGACTTCTTTTTAGAAATGTGGGTGGAGTTGCCGAACAAGTATAAACACTTGGGTCCGTACTTGAGTGGGACGTACCCACCAAATTGAAAGCTAATGGTTACCTGACTGATTTCTATGCAAACTGTAATATATTGGAGATTTTAAGTATAAAATGGTGTATTTTTTTTAAATATGAAAATCTTTTTATATTTGAAATATTTCTAAAAAAAGGAGTTCCTCACCACACATGTTGAGAGAATCTCTCACTTGAATATTACTTATATATATACATATACAATATATATATATATATATAAAATACCACATAACAATCTAAATTGCCTTGATAGTACCTCTTGTCAATATTTCCTTAACAATTAGTAATGACTATGGTAACCACTAGTAAGAAAGATTTCGATTTTGGTAACCACCGGCAAGAAAGATTTCGGTTTTACTTATTACTGAGTAATGGTCTTGGAAGGACGATGCTTACCGTCTTACACTATATACCACATAGTGAGCCTCATTAGGGACCCCACAAATAAAGGGACGGGGGATCAAAAAATCTAAATGAGGTCAACCAAGATATCAAATTTGAAGTCCGTTTTATACCTCTAACTCCTTCTGCCGTAGTCCACGAGTTTAACAACTTTATATAAAATAACAAAAACTTATTCTCTCAATCCAACTGTCCAGCCTATTCAGATCCGTGCAAAATCATGGAATCGGTGACTACAAGGAGCAAGGGTGTAAAGGGATTGTATATGTGTGGTCCATTTAGCAATAATTATAGTTCTAAGAGGGGTGGATACCAATTTCCAAATAAAAGGCATCTTCCCAGCAATTACCCCAATGAACTACTATTACTTGAAAAAAAAATCCTTTTTAACTTTTCATGTCATGTCGAAAAGAGCCGTGTTTGAATCCAAATCATGTGAGGGTTTTGAGCTTATCCCTTACAAATGCGTCGGCTGGGGCCTATAAAGTATGACGGCTGAAAATAACAATACCTACTTTTGTTGTTTCTTTTCAAAATCAGGGAACTTTCTCCCATTTGAATCCTGCCGATTCTTGGGGCACTTTTGAGTTGGCACCTTTCTTCAAAAGAAATGAGGATTGGGAAAATTAAATTCATTGAATAGTAAAGTTTATGTTGGGAGTGGCGATGTTTCTTATTGGAATAGGAAAGCATAGAAGGGGCTAAGTTTTATATCCCTATGGAGGGCGGTTCGTTTTTCTTTCTTTCTTTTCCTCTTTCCTCTACCATAGAAAATTTTCCATAGAACTAGCAAGCACTTGTTTGGTTGTAAGTATTTGTCAGGAGTTTTTTTAAATTCTCCATATGCTATCCTTTACGTAGAATTTCAAATGCCTAGATGCTATAGGCATTCTAAATGCCGGGTTTCCACAATCGGCAAAATTGTTAAACTTTTTGCAAACGTACTTGCAACCAAACAGGACACAAAAGTGAAAATTCAGCTTCGAAGTTTATATTAATACCTAATAATGAATGTCTCGTATGAACCGATTGCATGTGGAGTCCAAATGTATGGGCCTACTTGGGCTCACCCGTGATCAATGTAGCTTTTTTCACCTCTCTCATCCCTGGTACAACGTCCAATTATATGCTCATTAAATCTTCACTCACAATTGGATTGAATATCACAAAAGTTATAATTAAAAAACAACTAACCTTAAAGGTATTAAACCAAGGGCTATTAACTTGTTGGGGCTGACTTTTTGCATGGCCCGAACAATAAAGAGTCCAACGATAGCAAAGCATCCAAGTGGGCTCTACTAGTTATCCCGCGTTAGCACATATGAAGATTGCTCTTAGATGAATATCCTCCGTGAGTGACATACAAAAGGGGCTTGCAATATTGAGTGGTTCATTTATTTGGGTCGGATTAATCCCTACGGGCTCATGGGGAGAAGGGTACATCGGCTGTAGCCCTACTGTGGTAGTGCAATTTCAAACCTTTAACCTCCAAAAGTAAATATTGGTCCTAGACCAACTAAGTTATCCCTTGGGATGAGCAACTAATAGTTTGATAATACCCAAATTGAGTACACCTACATCTGATTGCCGAGCAACTAATAGTTTTTTCTTGAAAAAGACTTATTGGTTTTGTTGAAATTGAACGATCCCATTGATGATTTCCATTAAATTTGTCACATGCTTTTGACATGTTCCATTTTTATATTTACAAAGAAGGTGGAAGGCGCTGATCACAAGTAAACTAATGTAACAATTGAAAGGTGGACAATAAGAGAATCCACCCATTTTTGTCTTTGCAAGACACCCAACCTTGAGATTAGGGCAATCTTAGACATTTCCCAATAGGCATGGGTTTTATAGCAGTGGTTTCAGTGTGCAGCAGCGGGCTGTTGGGCCCAGCTGGACAACCATCAGTCAAGTCCACACTTGTTTGGGCTCTACTTGCACTGCAAAAATGGGTGGTCTTTCATTTATGGTCCACCAATGAATTGCTAAATTAGTTTGCATGTAATGAAACAACCCACTTTTCATGTAAGGGGTACAAAATGTTGGCATCTGTGATGGGGTACATGCTTCCTTACAAGTGGGTAGGCCTCTGATCCTAGAAAATCTACCCTTCAATGTATGTGCCTATCACCAACCCAACATGCATCAATCCTCCCTTTTGTTAATTTATTATCAAAGTAAAAATAATGTAAAGCATCAAATTAAGAGAGAATAAATATAAATAAGTTATGATGATATTTTATTTTTAATGGATTGGTTGAAAGTCTTTTTCACTTTTTGTGTAAATAGCGAACACTTTTTGTCTTTTTAGTAGAAAAAGGAAATTATTTTTTTATCTTTTCTTTTTAAAGAATGAGAAAATCTTGAAGATGCCTATTTTTAATATACATTGTCTGCAAAATGGCGACTTTATATTATTTTTTACTAACCTAGTAAATTGCCAAAAGAGAGAGTGACGGGGATGAAAATATTCAATTCAAATCTGGATCCTAAAATTGAGAGAGACCCAGTCAAACACCAAATCAAAATGAGAAAAACTCTATCAAAAGGAAGAAAAAATTCCTCCAATTTAATGCTGATAAATTAACAACTGTTGTACGTGTCTGACTTCTTGTTCCCAATTATTTATTTAGAGAGATCTTTTCCTTGGATAAGATGCATCTTTCCATCTTAATGGGGTCATGGCGAAACCGGTGATGAACAAAGAAAAAATCGATCGACTGGATATATAACAACGATGTCTCATAAGAATGTCGATTTCTCACTTGTAACTTTACGAGGTCATATCAAAGTGTATTTTTCCCCGGATGGACCACCATGTACGGACCACGGTGGCCATTGGGCACTTGTAAAAGTGGATTCAAAAGAAGAGTTTTTTTCCGCACAAAGCCGACATTTTTTAGATCCACATCCAATGTACGTGACTCCCATTTTCACAGGTTGGAAAGTTACAAATAACCACTACCCCAGTAGTTCTAGGATTACAGTCTATGCTCACAAGTTATAAGTTTGAAACTCCATTCCTATATAGTGTTGTAGGAGATTTTACCTTACTTCATTTGAACTTATAAGAATTATCCTGGCCCAAAGAACGAGAACTCTGTGTTTTAAAAACAAAATAAAAAAAAAGTTCCAAAGTCCCAAATAGCCTTTTCAAACAAAGTGAGCACATTCCAACTGCCCAGATGCATCCCAATCTAAACATTTTCTTGAGTGAAAGCTCCAAACACCCGTCAAATGTGTTTTTTATTTCTTCATTATTTTTTAAATGGGCTTATAGCATGGGTTTTTTTTTTTTTTTTTCTGAAAGAATTAAGAAGAAAATTCTATCAGAAGCATATCTCATTTCACAAAAGAGAAAAAGAAAAAAAAAAAAAAAAAGACTGAAGGGTCTGAGTCCAGATTTTAGTCCGTAGTCATGGAAGGCGAGTTCATCGAAGGCCCACATTCAAATAAGGCCCGAGCTGAGCCTGTTTATGGCTCATTCTCAATCAAAGAACTAAATCTTATACCGTTTAAAAACTATTTCAAAACTAGAAATTCGGTACTGACCCTGATGTGAATCAACTGAACTCTACCTGAATTGCACTCATGTATGGACTTTACAACTGGGCTTGGGCTGTGAGTCTGGCATCTGTTGATTTCATAGGGATCAGGGATGGATCAGTCCAATGCATGCAATTCTGTTTACATATTTATATGGTTTTTTACTAATGTCTTTTTTGTCACATGATCCAAACACACCAAAAGATAAAAAAAATCCACTTTTCTATATGAAAAAAAAAAAAGCCAAAGAGATTTCAAACCAAACAACTTAGAACAAAACAATATCATAACACCTTATAATTTATTTTCTCTTAATTTGATGCATCATCTCGCCATACTTCAATTCACCATACATCCAAACAAATAGGCCTAAAGTACCAGGCATTGACCCCTGACACTGGCAAAACACAACAGGACAATGTCTTATTGTCTTATGATGGAGCACAGATGCGGAGCACCTGAAGGGAGACCTTTGGGCCGATAGATTAGACTTATTTGGTTAGTTTAGGACTTGGATAGTTTGTCAATATATAAACGAAAAATACCCCCTCTAGATTTGAAGAAACAGACCACAAGAAAGATGCCATATGGTTCGAATCATAAGATTTCAACACATAGTTCCGACCTTACTTTGTCAAGTGAGAGATTCAAGGCTCTTTGGAAATCCAAACGCAATGCAAAAGTTATGCTTTATGCAGGGCAGACCTATGTATGGTGTCTTAGGGGCTTCAGCCGCCGCGCCCCCCCCCCCCCCCCCCCACCCCCCCCACAAACTTGAAAAAACCCATAGGGCTAACCCAGCCCCCCTTGAAAAAACCCATAGGGCTAACCCAGCCCCCATATAGGGCTAACCCAGCCCCCCTTGAAAAAACCCATAGGGCTAACCCAGCCCCCATGGAATAAGACCCATTAGCCCCCATAAAATCTCTCTCTCTCTCTCTCTCTCAAAAATATTTTTAGGTGCTTTATCTCAAAAATATTTTTAGAAATGACAACATTAGAAATGGGGAATTTCTAAAAATCTACATCTTATGAAAATCCCCATTTTTGAAATGGATTCTCTTGATTTATAAAAGATTTTGACAAGTGGAGAAAAATCCCCATTATTGAAATGAGTTCTCTTGATGAAATTGGATTTCATTTCAAGAACAAATTAAACAAATATTCATATTAGAGATGGGAGATGAGAGATGCATCTAATCTGTCATTAATGTTTTTTAGATAATGATGCATGTTATTGATTGTTGGCTAATTTTATTTAATTTTGATGCATTATTTGGTTGTGATTTGTGTCGGTTTTAGGAAGGAGATTTTAGATTAGGTTTTAGGAACTAGTTTTAGTTTTGATTTGAACAAACAAATGAATGAAGATCGAAGGATGTTTCCAATCGAAGTGTCAAGAAGGAAATAGGCTAAATCCATGAAATCCTTTGTTAGTTATTCTTTTTAACAAACTACATAGATTTGGTTTAACAAACTTTTTAAAGTTCTATAAAAAAAAAAGGAATTTCTGAAGTGCACAATCTCCAATTTTTCCACATGAGAAATTAGACACTTGATTAAAAAAAAAGAAGATAATAGAGGTAAATTGTACTTTGGCACATCGTATTATAGAATTGCTACACATATAATTTGACTCAGAAAGAAAAAAGTATTGAATATCGTTTTATCCAATGGCAGAGGCTCAACATAAGTTAATTAACAAATGAGGTTTCATCATTTAGTAATTTTAAACCTCTAAGCTTATCTTGCTTTTAATTAGAAGGGATATTCCACTTCTACATTTTTATTTTTATTTTTTTGCTGCTAAATGAGTTTTAGATTCCCTCAAAATAACTCTCGTATCATAGGAATATATAATGAACACAAATACAATTGACTGACTTTCTTTTATGCCATTAATAAAATAAAGAAGGTATAAAAAAATAATGATTAATATTTTTAGTTGACTATCGTCGCCGCCTTAAATAAAAATTCTGGGTCCACCACTTGTTGTGTTTTATGGTTTCTTACGCATGCAAAGATGAATGGTGACAAACAACTAACAGAAATGGATTTGTAAACGTAAATGTCGTTTGTAACTTTACACTCTTTTCAAAGACTGAATGCTAGTCCTAAATATTACGTATTCAACTGAAAGACCCAATGATTGACTTGGCTAAAATAAGAAGGAAACCCCGAGACATTTCCACCACCAGATCAAGTTCACTGAATAAGCTGCATATTCAAGTAAAGTTCATTTCCCTTTGTCCAAGGTCTTCTTTCCTTTGCATTCTCCTACGTAGAATCGAGAGGCCTCGATCCAGTAGCTGCGAGAGAAGTTTTCCAACCTGCGACTATTAGCAGAGTCGAAGATGTTTTCAGCTGAACGATGTTTCCATGTCCATGTTTTCTTTCTTGCACTTTGTTGCCTCTCGATGTTGGAGTTTGGAGCAACCCAGCTGGCTCAAGAAGAAGGTAAATACTTTTCTTTCGAGATGTTTCAACTTCCATCACCGTTAGATCTAATCGGTGGGTCATGAACTGTACTTGTGGTGTGAACTTCCACTGTTGGTGTCTGAAGCTGAATTGTTGTGTATATGCCCACTTTTAAAAGTGATTTATGCTCTTCTTCTTCAAAATCCACAAATCGAGGCCCCCATTTATGAATTTAATCCACTCAAATCATATGCTGATGAAACGTTCAAAAATTCTGGCTTTAATGGGAGTGGGTGTGTAGGGTCGTGTCGATCTTTTGTTATGGGTTATCTCTATGAAGTGGCGGACTCATTATTTTCATTTGAGGGATACGATTATAAGACAATTGGGTTTTGAGAATAAATCCAAGATTTACATGTAGATTTTGGGGGCCGACCTAGAATGTTTATGTAAATTTTTTAAGTAAAATCAGAGTTTTTGTTATGATTTTAGAAGCAGACAACGGTCCAATAGGTGTGTTTGTAGAAGCAGACAGAGGTCCAATAGGTGTACCCCGCCCCGCCCCGCCCCGCCCCGCCCCCTATTGTACTTATGTCCACCCCTACCATTATGGTCATGGGTTAGCCTAGGATGTATCTAGGGTTCAAAGGTATTTGGAATATAGGTTGTCGATGTATCTTATAACCTTTTAAAGTCTATGAGAGGCATAAAGAGGATTAGACGAGTAAGTCATTTCATGTTTTTAGCTGCAATTTTACAATTTTAAAGTTTATGAGAGGCATAAATTTTTAGTGGCGATTTTACACTTTTAGTGACAACAATTTTTTAAATTAGCGGCGATAAATCTTGCGGCTAATTATTAGACTTTTAGCTATAATTTTGGAGTTTTGGGTAAAAGTCCAATTTTTAGCCGTAATGTTTTAAAATCGCGGCTAAAACAATTGGTGACTGCACTTTTAGCAACGAGTCAGCGGCGATCAAGATATTGCCATTAAAACTTTTAGCCGCAACTTTAAAACCTTTAGCCACTAAAAATTTCACGGCTAAATATCAAGTTTCTTGTAGTGTTTGACATAAGCTCTGTCGCTAAATCATGTAAAGTACTTGTGTTTTTACGTGTTTGGTGACTGCTTGATTGTGCGTGTGATTGCGTTGGTCGCAAGTTGATTTACGGCACCACAACAGTGGAAACTATTCATCCATGAATAGATAAAAAGTAACTTGATATTTAGCCCAATATTGAACTAATCCAAAGTGGATGCATCATGAGGACTGAGGAGGGGTGCTAATTTATGAGGATATGTGATGTGAACAACTTGGATTTTGTCATAATTTAGCCCATTTTATGTATTGAGCCAAAAATTGGTTCTGCATGTGTAATAACATTCCTATATTTATCTTTTTAGGGCTTTTTCTACAAATTTATTTATCATCATTGTTGTCATCCTTATCTAATGTTTTCTCCTTGTCTACTCTTGAATTCAAATATTTTATTGTTTAAAGTGTTACATATTCATTTTCGGTCATATTATATGATTCATGGTTCCAACTTCCAAGACTGGGTTTTGGTAGTTGAATTGGCTGATACGGTCCGTTTTGATTATCTCCACGTTTTCCAATCACAATAGTTTCTAAAATGATATTTGTACTTCATTATAATTTCCATCATTTTTTAGGAAGTTGAATTTTGGGTTATCTACGTTCTACCCCCTTTTCAATTAAGTTGAGCTTGATCTTTTCCTCTTAAATCTGATTAATAGAGATAAACTAAAACCTCTTTTTTTTCTATCACCCTTTTCGCTTATGGTATAATATTAAATGTATGAAGTATGTGCCCCATTCATCATCCGGAATCATATTACTAACCAAATGGGTTCTTTTGTGCATGATATACAATCAGTGGTGTTGTTTCAACGAATAGCAGAGAAGCTTGGTCGGCCGGATTGGAAAAATGTGAACAACCCATGCGTCAATACCAGTTTCGGGACTACACCGAACAACGACGCCAACATCTCCATTAATATTACATGCAATTCCTCTGTAGGAAACGATAGCTTTTACCACATAACAAGCATGTATGTACGCAAATGCCTGCCTTATTTTGAGTGTGTCTCCTTTTCAAAAGTTTAGCTAGAAAGGATTGAACTTGATTGAGCACCACGAAGGAATCATGATTAACACCACATCAACAAAGATGTGGCATAAGCTCCTAATTAGGTTTCCATTATGATGCTCAATTGAAAAAATGGTGGCATCCACTACAAATCTATAGTGGGGATGTTATCCATCTGAATGGATTCGATTTTCTCGCTGTGGGCCATAATGGAGTATAAAATAGATGATAATAATAATAAATAAGAGTTCGGATCCCATTTCTCATATCAATTCATGCCACTGTATAAAATTTCATACCAACTAATGTACTCTCATTGAAATAAATAAATAAAAGAGATTTTATACAGCTGGCAGAATTTAACAGGAAGAAACTATATCTCCTTGTTTCAGCCGGACTCATTTACAACAAGTTAGTGTGGGCATCAACATGTAAGTATGATCTGCTATCTTTTTTGTCCAGAATTCTCACGGGCCTGAGTCTTCCAGGAGTGCTTCCACAAGAACTCGCCAATCTTCCCTATCTCGAGATAATGTATTTGATTTTGGCCGACTCTGCTCACGTTTGTTTATTTTTTTGCAACGAGAGAGAGAGAAGGAGAGGATTCCACTTTCCGCGGATTTTTTTTTTTTTACGTGGAATCCTCTTATTGCACAAACGTAACCTTAAACTTACGCTTCAAATGCATTTGTGAAAATTCCTGACAGAGATTTGACGCGCAACTACCTCAACGGTACAATCCCACCCGAATGGGGCTCTTTCAAGCGACTGACCCAAATGTAAGTATCTACACTGCACCATGTTTGGCATTTTTTTTTTTTTGAAGCAAATCATAGCTTGTGTTTTCTTGAATTACACATGGAGTTGGTGTGTTTTTCTGCTACCGCAGCTCTTTGACTGGAAACCGCTTATCTGGGAAAATCCCAAAGGAGATTGGGGACATTACTACTCTACAAGAACTGTATGTTTTCTTTTTTTTTGCAATGGGTTCTGAAATTTCTCTCTCTCTCTCTCTCTCTATATATATATATATATATATATATATTTATTTATTTATTTTGAATGTAGAGATTTTAGTAGGGAATTGGATTTTCAGGTTCCTTGAAGCCAACCAGCTTTCTGGAGAGGTTCCTCCACAGCTTGGGAATCTGACCAACCTAAAGACATTGTAGGGCCTTTCTTTGTCCTCTATTTGCTCTTTTTGGCTTCTGGGTGTTTTCCATATTGCCAACTTTCTCTAAAATCTCAGCTTAATTCTATCATTTTGTGTCCATGTTTTGGACTGCAGAGTGCTTTCCTCAAACTATTTTTCGGGGGCGTTGCCGGACAGTATTTCTAAGCTCAACTTGAAGGATTTGTAAGATTCTTTATATATATAATTATATATCTTTTAATGTTTTTTTTTTCAATTGTTTGAGATTGGAATTGCTCGTTTGGGGTGCAATGCAGTAAGATAAGTGATAACAACTTTACTGGAAAGATACCTGATTTCATTGGAAACTGGGCCGAGCTTGAAGAAGTGTGAGCAGTCCTATTCTTGTATGTTTATTAGTTTCTTCAAAGCACAGTTTCTGGATTTGTTGTAACTTATTCAATTTCTCAAATTTCATCAACGACAGAATAATGTATGCAAGTGGTCTGGATGGTCCTATTCCTCCTGGTATTTTTAGTTTGAAGAATTTAAGTGACCTGTAAGTAAAGCCTTCCAAGTTTGTAACTCTCAAATTTTTTTCTGGAGGGATAGAGACGTGGGGAATGTGTCGGTAATCTTGACCCCATAGTAAGTAAAATATGAGTGGGGAGGATTGGTGATATTATTTTTGCATTCAGGAGGATCAGCGACATAGCCGGAACCGGATCAGCTTTTCCCCCAGTAGCAGACATGAGCCACAATGAAAACTTTAAAACACTGTGAGTTGAAATTTTATGTCATCAGAACATTTATAGGAGGAAGCAAAATTGCTTGTCTATGCCACTGCTGAATACATCCATTTGATTCTATGTTGCAGTGTGTTAAGGAACTGTAATCTTTATGGACGGATCCCTGCATATGTTGGGAAAGCTGGGACTCATTTGTAAGTTGATATTCTATTAGTTATGTAATCACATGTTTGGCTGCTCACCGCAGTGGGGCACTAGATTTATCAATTTGAATGCGTTTTCCTATCTGATTCTTGTTGTAGTTTCTCCATGCCACATGAAGTTGGGTTTTTTGCCCCTTGACTTGAAGCATGAAGAGTTTTAATATCCTTAATGCAACGTTCCCAACAATAGCTAGAAAAATGACAAAAATAAATAAAACCCCAATAGTTTTACTCATTCACAAAGAAAGAAAGAAAAACTAAACAAAAGAAAAGAAAATTTAAGGTTTGCATATTATAACAGAAGTTTCAACATGGTTCTTAATTTCTCTCAGATATGCCAGAGTCATCACATTCTGGAGAAACCATCTAATGAAGAAAATGTTATACACCATTGCATTTGGTGTTATTTACATGAGCTCTCACTTCTCATGTTAATCCAATTATGTCTCTCAAGTTCCAATTTATTTATTTGGCTGTTCAAAATCAACATTGTGCAAGCTGCAAACTTATTCTAAACTCAAAATCAACATAGTGCAGACTCTTTTGGCGAAGAACACTGTTTTTATTTCTTGGTTCTTGTGATTTTTGTCGGCAGGGACCTCAGCTTTAACAACTTGAGTGGAGAAATTGAACATGACTTGCCGAATACCACAAATCCTACCTACATGTAAACAGTCAAATTTCTTCAACTTCAGTTTTGCATGATGATTGTTATGCTATTAAAAACAGATGCTCAATTACAGAGAATGGATGGTGTGGGTTTTGGTTAGGTTTTTAACTCATAACTTGCTAAGTGGATCTGTACCGGCATGGTTGCTTAACAGGAAAAAGAAATATTAGTAAGTTGCTCTTCTTGGATGCTGAATATCATTTACCATCAGATTTATGTGCATAATTAATATTCATAATGATATCTCTTTCCTTGCATGTACAATAGTCTTGTTCTGTATCCTTATTACTTAGTCGTGTTTATCACTTCGTATTTGATATTCTTGATGTCCTAACTTTAACTTGCAAACTCCTTCACAAAATATGCTGAGAAATAATAAGGCAATCAGCTTAAGTAGCACATTTAACTAGCTTAAGAAAATAGCATACACTATGGCTGATGTGGAGGTATGGTCTACCACATGTCACGCCTGCAACTTCCATTCTTTTCTTCTCTCTCCCTTTTTGGCAAGGGGGAAAATATGATAACTATGAGAGGACATGAAATTTTGTAGAGAGAAAATAGGTAAATATGTTATAAGCATAAGCATGTTCTTATGCAGTCCACCCATACCACATCCCAGATACCAAACTAGAATTCAATGCAATTGATCATGTACAACATAAGTGACAATACAAGGAGACACATCTCATTCTTATCTTTATTGAAACACAGATGAAATCATATCACACAAATAGGAGAACTGGTTCCAGTTTCTGATGGACAGATCCAATGGAGTGGTAGTGCAGAGAATACATGTCAGATGAAATCATCAACCAGACAAATTAATGAAATCAACATAACATAAGCGGGTTCTGCTACCACGGTGGAAGACATGGGGTCTAGTAAAGGAAAAAATGTCTAATATTGGGTGAGTTCGTTCCTCCATATTAGAGCTTTTAGCATTCATGTTCAGGCAAGCTGCATCCTGATTGGCTGAGATACTAGACCAGTGGACTGAGCCCCTGTATATAGATAGCACTTGTAGGCTGCTTTCTACAGCTTACTGATGTAGGACCCACAAGGGTAGTTGGAAAAATATTGCTACTTCTCAATTAGGTAAGACTCATAATGACTTACCTCTGTTAGCTTTCTTAATATGGGAAATTATCTCTAAACAGATTAATAATTTTATAGGATTTGCTATACCTTCTTATATAAATAAAATGTTTGGTTGTGTGTTTCCCCTTTGGTGGAAGTATTTGTAGGGCCTTTCATGTGAGAGACCTATGTTTAAGAGATATAATGTGTTTGACTCTTTTTAAAAGTGAAAGCTTTTATTAAGATTGTTTCCCATATTGGAAACAAGCCACTTATTTCCAACCATCAATGTACTTTCTTGTTCTCTCTATGCAGAGGCATATGGTATCTTGTTCTTACTTTATATAATGGAAAGTTGTCTTTTGCTTTGACTATGGACATAGCCTTAATGGTGAACCACGCAAATCTCAATCTCACGTGCTTGTTTTTAGTTTTCCTTGTTTATAGACTCCAATACATCACCAAAAAAAAAAAAAAGTTATTGGAGCTTTGATTCAAGTTAAGTTTCTACTTTTTTCTTTATTTTAAATTTGAGTTTGTTTGTGGCATTAGGTCATACATGGTTGGTTTATGATTCTTGGCACGTAGAGGTTTTAAATTGGTGTAATGATCTTGAATGCAAAA
Source organism: Cinnamomum chago (assembly GCA_038049695.1). NCBI lineage: Eukaryota > Viridiplantae > Streptophyta > Magnoliopsida > Laurales > Lauraceae > Cinnamomum > Cinnamomum chago. The sequence goes on along the minus strand of CP142457.1, from coordinate 52,531,704 downwards.
CTCAAAGTTGAGAAGTTCGAGATGTGAAACAATTAGTGATATGCTAGTTCAAAAAAAAAAAATTTCCAATGAAGTTCATGATTAAAATTGTGTTAGAGAAGAGTTTGATGATCATCTCCATAGAGGTTGTATGGAGTACTTGCCAAGAGGAAATTGTTGATAAATATAGCTTGTTTCCAATTAGGGAAAAATTGTAATAAGAGCTTACCTTTGTTCATCACCATCGTTGTCGTCGTCATTTTAACCTTACCTCATCAATCTAGGTTAAGCTTAATGTGTTCAGATGAAGATACAAGTTAAAATAACAAAAACCTATCTTTCTAACATAGTTGTACAAGAGTGATCTCTCTCTCTCTCTCTCACACACACACACACACAAACATTGTTGAGTGAATGTGTGTGAATGAGTGCAAAAGGGGAGGACAAATGCTATACAGGCTCATTACAGTTACCATCATTGAAGCCTAATCCTAACTACTTAAGTTTGCCTTTGTGAGTTCTACTTTTCTGTCACGACCCAAATCCCGGGGCCCTGTCGGATATCCGGATCGTGATAACTTGGCAATATTTATCATACATTTATCAAATAGTCCACATAAGAGATTTGGCATTTAAATCAAACTATAATTCCAATTAAATTATAAAAGTCAAATAATATCAATAATCTCTAAATTATCCAAATTCCTATGTCCTGACTCAAATCAATAATGTACTAAAACATTATATAAATTAGTAAACAAAAGCTAATCCTTCTATCAATTATTTAAATGTTCTCGTTCTCTCCCTTCAGCTACGCATGCCAAAATCTACGTGCCGAACGCCGTCCTGATCTGGCCCACCCGCAATAAAATTACCTTAATGGGGCAACACAACATCAGTACTACTGGTGAATGAATTTTCCTAATTACATAAGCAACATAAAACCTAATATCACATGATCAACATATTTGAATCAATATATTAAATGCCATCAAAAGTACATCCATATACATATCCGTGCCCATGCACATTACCACGCCTCAAAGGCCCATCGTATACATGTATACCGGTCACCATGACCCTGTCTCATCAGACACGTCCACTAAGGACCAGCCAACTCAATGGCTACTCACGTCCACTAAGGACCAACCGCTACAACGGCCCAGACACTAAGTCCAACATCCCACGTCTGGGACCAAGTGCACAGTATCATGATCACATTGCGGCTAGAATCCATTACTAATAATTTATACAACAGTATTGTGGAGCCAATCCCATACCAATCCCCATTAGATTAGTGCCCCACTTCTAATCATAATAGGTAAGGGATGATGTAGGAGTGGCCCACCTTCATAGAAGATTAATCAAGGTGACAAAATCCTACCAATCATTCAAAGAAAGCCCATAGAGTTTATCATAACTACATGAAAACCTTATTTAATTTGGTGGAAAGGTTATTTGGTAATTACATAACAAGTCTGGGGCTAATCCCCATTCACAATTCCATCGAATATTTCTGTACACACATAGAAACCATTACAGCAAGGGATTCACGCCTGAAACACTTTTTGAGAAAAATCTAGTGGGTCTCGCTAGACCAAACCAAGATCAGACCTAATGTCTAAGGTCACCTAAGTATATGATTTACTCATGGATTGGATTCACCATCAGATATCTTTACTGGGGCCCCACAGTCATAACAAATACAAATAGAATTCATAAATAAGCCTTACAGTTAACAAAATTGAAGTTCCTGGATAACTGGACAAATGGAGACCAGGCCACATGGGACCACCACCATTCAGATCGTCCCTGGGCCCTCTTCAAGTTGTGGGGTCCTAATCTATGATTAACTTAGGTAGTGGGTCCCACAACAGCTATTAACCATAAACCATTTTTCCGTCAGTTTCATGCCTGGGTCTCTTTGAGTCTGTTGGATAGTGGGACCCACTGGTCCAAACCCAAGATACCTAGGTTTCCTATGGTCGACCAGGGGTCCTTTAAAAGATGTGTGGTCCTGATCTCCAATCAGATCCACTGATGGGTCCTACTATAGCTGTCGACCTTCATCTCTATTTTCATCAAACTCACGCCTGTAATATTAAAATCAAGAGAATGGTGGCCCAGATGGGGCCCACCTCCCTTGGGTCCATATCCTCCTTGATCGACTAGGGGTAGGCCTACTGCTCCCTGGTCCAGATCACCTATACAGTGGGCCAGGGGGTCCCACAACTCAACTAATATCAATTACAGCAGTGTCGCCCAGTTTCTGATTCAACAGAAATTTAAACCTATTCAACAGATCTGCATTCATTATACCAATCTCATCCCTACAATCATTAATATATGATTTCTTGATAAAAAAACAAACCTTTTCATGCCTGTCCGTTGGATACAAAATCATTGTATAATTAACAGTACATAGTATTGGAATCACATCCAAATATCAATCATCTTAATTGATCAACTAAGTAATTGGGTAGATCCTCTCACCTTCGATAAGCGATTGTTGCCTTTGCGATGTGTGGACGCGAATAGAACATCCGGTGATCGTCTTCCCACTAATTTGATTCCTTCTCTTCTCCTGGATTTTCAATGACCAAATTCTCTCTCAGATTTCTCTCTCTTAAGAGTTAGAAGATAATACCATGCTAAGGAATGGTCGATGGTTGCCTATATATACAAAATAGAGTCCTACTCCTATTCTTATACTTCCTCTTCCTCTTTCTAATTAGAGTTGTCACACAACTCATTCTCTTTCTAAAACTCTTTCACGTGCAACACTTCTAATTCTATAATAGGTAACACTTCTAATTCCAAAATGAATAATCAACTAAGATTACTACCTAGGCCAGACTAATCCTGGGGCCCAGATAACTCAAGATATTACATACTCCCCTCCTTGGGAAATTTGGTCCTCCAAATTTAAAACATACCTGTGGCAAAAAGATGTGGATACTTCTTTCGGACTTCGTTCTCGAGCTCCCATGTAGCTTCATTTGGATCATGATGTGTACATAGCACCTTGACTAGTCGGATTGTTCATCTCTGCAACACCCTCTCCTTGGTGTCTAAGATTGCAACAGGTCTCTCATCATAGGATAAATATGGCTGTAAGTCCATTGGTTTGAGATCTAACACATGAAACGGGTCTGGTTCATACTTTTTCAACTTGGATACATGAAACACCTTATGAACTCTAGCTAACTGCGGTGGTAGTTCCAATTCGTAAGCGTTCTCATCGCTCACGCGCCCTGTAATTTTGAATGGTCCAATGTATCTTGGGCTTAGCTTTCCCTTTTTGCCGAAGCGCATCACTCCCTTCGTTGGAGAAACTTTGAGGAATACTGAGTCACCTACCATAAATTCTATTTCTTGCGGGCGTTTGTCTGCATAACTCTTTTAGCGACTCTGAGCAATCCTAAATCTGTCCCTGATCTTCTTAATATTTTATGTAGAAGTTTGCACCCATTCAGGGCCTAAAATCCGCCGATCGCCCACTTCCTCCCAACAAATCGGAGAACGGCAGCTCCTGCGTACAGGGCCTCAAAAGGAGTCATCTGGATACTCGAATGATAGCTATTGTTATAAGCAAATTCTGCCAACGGAAACTGCTCATTCCAACTGTCACTGAAATCTATAGCACAAGCGTGAAGCATGTCTTCTAGTTTTTGATTTGTTCGTTCCGTCTGTCCATCAGTCTGGGGATGATATGCAGTGCTAAAATTTAGTTTCGTAACCATAGCCTTCTGTAAGCTCTTCCAAAACTGTGAAACAAATCTGGTATCTCTGTCTGATATGATTGATGCTGGAACGCCATGCAACTTTACAACTTCCTAAACATATGTTTTGGCCAGGTGTTCCATTGTAGTTTTTCCTTTCAACGGTATGAAGTGCGTTGACTTGGTCAATCGATCCACAATTACCCAAATTATTTCATTTTGTCTTGAGGTCCTGGGAAATCCTGAAATGAAATCCATAGTGATATGTTCCCATTTCCATTCTGGGATAGGTAACGGCTGTAGCAATCCCCCTGGCTTTCTATGGTCATCCTTCACTTGTTGACAAGTAAAACAACGTCCAACAAACTCAGTAACATCATTTTTCATCCCAACCCACCAAAATCTGATTTTTAAGTTTTGATACATCCTGGTGCTCCCCGGATGGATTGTATATCTTGTGTGATGTGCTTCCTTTAAAATTTCATCTTTGATTTCTCGGATATATGGTACACAGAGTCTGCCTCGGAAATATAATATGCCGTTAACAATTGAGAAGTCTGGTTTAGTGTCCAATTTGTCGAAGATTTCCACCAATGCCTTGTCATCTCGTTGATGGTCTTTGATTTTCTGGATTAATTCGGGTTGAACCTTGAAACTTCCCAATAGTACTTTTTCACCAATAGGCCATAAATTTGCATCCAAGTCCTTGATCTCTTCTCATCGTCATTTTAACTTTACCTCATCAATCTAGGTTAAGCTTAATGTGTTCAGATGAAGATACAAGTTAAAATAACAAAAACCTATCTTTCTAACATAGTTGTACAAGAGTGATCTCTCTCTCTCACACACACACAAAAACATTGTTGAGTGGATGTGTGTGAATGAGTGCAAAAGGGGAGGACAAATGCTATACAGGCTCATTACAGTTACCATCATTAAGCCCTAATCCTAGGTACTTAAGTTTGCCTTTGTGAGTTCTACTGTTTCACTCGACTTTGTTCGAGGTCATGTTCACAATGGCTTCATAGTCTAACATGTCTTTCCTAACTGCTTCACCTAATGTCTTAATTGGTCTCCCCCATTCTAGTAACTTACTCTACTAACATTTCTAAGTGTCGTACAAGGCCTAAAGGGCTAAAACAAGCATTCTGTGCACATGCCTAAACCATTGCAAATGGTATTAATTTTTTTTCCTATTATTGAAGCTACTTGTGGGTTTCATCTTATGTCTCCTCAGTTTTGTCTTGGGATGCAAACGGACATCCGATTATCTAGAGGTTTTGACTTGTAAAAAATTCAAGTTTGGAACTTTTTTTAGGTTCTGATGACACACATACCCAATTTAGGTTTTGATTGATAAACGGGTCCGGTTCCAAATCCATACAATTTCCGACCCATGGATCTAGTACCCTAACGTTTGGCCATACCTTTCTCATATTTCAGATGTTCTTTTTTATGGTTCTATTAATTAGAATACAGAAATTGCACATATTTTATTATTCATTTGTCACGCAAATGTTGGGATATAGATCGCCTTCGGCTGCTGCTCAGTAGTTAAGGAGATGGCATTGTATGTCTGGGTGCTTGAGTTCAAATCTCTTGTAAAGAGGGGAAAAAAGGTTAGATGCAAGAATTTAATATTGCAAATTGTAGCTCAAAATCAACTATAGTTGGACATCTTTATGTTTAATTCAAGAGGCAGTAAGACTTGATCACTATTATAGGTTGAATGATATCCCTATTTTAAGTAAAAATGAAAAATAAATGAGAAGTCAAAATCAGTTTTGGTTCCAAAACCATAACGGGATCTGGATCCAGGTCCTCTTATTGGAACCGGGTTTCGGAACTAGCAAAAAGGTTTCGAGTTGGAACTTGCTTCGGAACCGATCTATAATCTATTTGCATCCCTTGTTCTATCCTCCATGTATCCATCTTGGCATTCACATTTTGGATAGATATACTTTTTCATCTTCCTCTTTTTCTTGGTAGCACAATAATTCAACACTATATAGCAGAGTTATAAATAAGGTTGAAAAACTCCGCGAGTTGACTCTTGACTCTGCCGAGTTACCTTGTTTTGAGGAAAGACTGAGTCCAATATAGGGGAAACTTGGTCGAGTCACCTTGTTTTGATAAATTGTATGCATTTTGAATAATTTTTAAGTAAATTTGATTTTGAACAATTGATTTTTTTTTTTAAGTAATTAATGCTTGAGGTTATGTGGTCAACTTAAAAATGATAGAATGAAATGTGATTTGTGACTTATATTTGCTCATATGCATTTGATGTTTGGTCTCAAAATTATTTAATATGGAAGATTTTTTTCTTCTATTTTTCTTATTATGTTAATTATCTTGCACATAGAAATTTAGTAATTTGAATTCATTGTTATTAATACTTGCATATCTAAATTTTATAAGTTGTGGATCTATTTTAAATATTTTTTTAAAGAACACGACTCTCCAAATCATTGTGTTGACTCTCTCTGACTTGATCTTTTAGAGTTGGACGAGTCGAGTCTGAGTCTCGAGTTTTCAAACCCTGGGTCTAACTTGTTGAAACTTGTATAAGGACTATTTTATAATTTTGTGGAATTACAGGGTCTTCTTGCATTTTTGGGAAACACTAGCAACTGATGTGTAAATAATGAGAATTTAATTAATAAAAAATGTAAGATTGGTTAAGGATAAACATCCCTATTTTAGGACAAGTCCTCCTCTCATATTCCTTTTCTTCTTCTTCCTTTCTTCTTATTTTTCCTGCTTTCTTTATCTCTTTAATTAACTCAATTTAAAGTCGATGTCTTATATGCACTCTTATCAAAATGGTCCTTCAATCGCGGCATTTTGCAATCATCTCCACTTGTTTCTTTTCACTTTGCGCACCCTATACTGATCTTTTTTGCTAAAATCCAACTCAAACTCTCCATTTTGTTCCCCAACGCAGTCATGGTTGAGTGGTGTTGGACCTTGGTTTCAAACGCATGCCCAAGATCGATCCCCAGGTCCTCAAGTTAAAGTGTCACTCCATCACCAATAGGCCAAACTAGAAGAAAAACTCTCAATTTTGTTCTATTGGTGACTTAGATACCAAAATCATGGCACTGCGTTATCTTCTTTTTGTGCAGCACATCTTCCCTACTCTAAGACCAAATAAACTTAGCACTCTATATATTTTGTCATTAATCTGCTAATTCTCAGGTCATTTGACTCAAATGCCTTTCTCCAAAATGCTAGCTTATCATTTACTTGCCCTCTCTTTTTTTTTTTTTACTATTGAGTATCACGTCATCTACAAACAACATACGTCACAGAACTTCATCTTGGGTATCTCCCATTATGTTGTCCATAACTAAGGCGAATGACTAAGGGCTCGAAGTGGACCTTTGCTGCGGTCCCACTCCAATTAGAAACTAAACATCAGCCCCAATACAATTCTCATGCTTATTAGTGTGTCTACAATACCAATTCCAATGTAATGTCTTTTGTTGGATTTCTTAATATGTGAAACTATCTCTACACAGGATAATATTAAAAAGGTTTTATAACACCTTCTATTTAAATAAAGGCTTGGTCGTGTGTCTTCTTTTGGTGGAAGAGTTGAAGGTTTTGTGAGAGGCCTTTTTGTGAGACTTTGTTTAGGAGGTTTTGTGGGTAGGACTCTTTTTAAGAGCAAACGGTTTTTTCTAAGACAATTTCCTAAAATTAAGATGAGCCACTAAGTTTCAATAATCAATGTAATCTCTTGTTCCTTCTTTAGCAGTTGCATATTGTGTTCTTTTCCTTCTTGGTATATGGTGAAAACTGTGCTTTGCTTCGCACCTTCCCCTGTAGATTTAGCCTTTAGTAGTGAACCAAGCTAATCGCTCTCTTTCTTATGCTATTGTTTTTGTTCTTCGTAGTCAATACATCCCACAAATTGTTATCAAAGCTCAGGTTCAAGTAGGGTTTTTCGCTTTTTTTTTTCTATATATATATATATTTTGTCTTTCCCTTTTCCTTTAGTTCAAGGTGCTTTGTTATTTGTTTGGATCATGCGCGGTTGGCTCGTGATCTATGTGTGTCTAGTGGTTCTAGAATTGTTTCAATGATTCAAATACGAATCTAAAGCTAAGAAGTTTGATAGGAAAAATAATTAGTGATATTATATTTTAGCAATTTCTGCATAAGGTTTGTGGTTTAAATTTTTTTTTAAGGATGAGTTTTATGAGCACCTCCATGGAGGTTCTTCCACTAAAGGAAACGAATGACAAAACTTTGATCGAAGTAAAGTTTTTTTTTTATATTGGCTCTAGTAAGTACTCAAAGACGCACATGCACCCGTTACCCAAGTCCATTATCAACATAGCTACAATCAGGGATTTTTGGTTGTTTCTATGGAGAGGGAGATGCCTCACCATTGAGCTTTCAGTGGATTGGTTAAGTAAAAGTCCTACAAACCCTCTTTAATAATTATGCTAGTTAGAGGAATCCCATGTTAAGAAAAGAAACAGAGCTAAGTCCTTATTATGGCTTTTCCCTAAATGGAAATGAGCTATATTTTCCAACAATTTCCACATTGGCGAGGACTCCATTGAGCAAGAGGCTTTATGAGAGGGCCTTTGTGTGAGAGGTCTTGTTTAAGATGTGTTTTGGATTTGGCATGTGCAAGTTTAATATCTTGTTCTCTCTTTGAGGTATATGATGCAGACAGTCCTGAATTTGATGTGATTAATCAAGCCTTAGCGTTCATGGAGTCATTTGATCGAACGCATGGGGGGGTTCGGCTCATGTGTGAAAAGCCCACGCAAGATTATAGAGTCCAAACAGCACAATTTCAGTGTTTTTGCCAATTGAGGTGCTGTTTTATTAATTCAATACACCACAGGGTGGGTTTGGAAAATTATAAAATCAATTCAAAAGAGCATAAGTGAAAGGGGATAGTCAGTCAACACACTCGTGGTTGAGTGGTGTTGGCGCCTTCGTTTGACACACTGACACAGATGCCCATGGACTGATCCCTGGGTGCTCAAGTTGAAATAACACTCCTGGACCAATGGACCAATGTAGACGAAAAAAAAAGGAAGAAAAGGAGGAAAGGGGCTGGTTGAGAAACATGAGATGCCCTGGTAGAAAGGGGCATCACATCTCACATAGGCACCCATGGATGGATACCTGGGTGGGTAGGTAGTTTCACAAGTTCTGGTACACCGTCACAACTAGCAAAACAAAAAAGGGCTGGTTGTGTGGTTCTTTTGGGCTGAGAATTTCAGGGTCCAGTTGAGCCCAGTACCAACTGGGTCACCCAAGAGTGTAAATTCCATTGGCAAGGTCCATCATTTGATTTAGTGGGCCATGTTGGCCCCATGGACAAGACCGTGCAAAAGACTTGACAGAATTTGGAAGTTTCCTTGAAACTGTTGATTTCTTTCTTAATTGATTGCTAATTTCTTTCAATTAGGATGCTATTAGATGGTAAGTAGTGAGTAGTGACAGTGAATATGGAATTGGATGGCTTCTAATTAGGGTTTATATTCGGGTTTGCAGTCAGCTGGTAGAGGATACTGGACAGTTGACAGTGAACATTGTTTTGAACAGTCGCTTCTTCTCCTACATCCTTAGTGCTTCTTTCATTAAATCCCATTATGTGTGTGATTTTAATGTATTAGGATCTATCTTTCCAAAAGCTGATATTGTCTCCTGTCTCTTGTGCTGTTGTTTCAGAGTTGGTTTTTCCTTATGTATTCTCCACACCACAACAGGACTAACACAAGAATAAAGTAAATGCAGTGACTAGAAGATCATTGATCAATGCTCCTAGGCACATTAAGACTCTGCACCTTGATAGACTGAGACACTAAACTAGTGGACTAAACCCCTCAGTAACGGCTAGCAGTTTAGGCTGCTTTTTACCACTAAATGGCAGGAGAAATCCACAAGATAATAAAATAAAACCAGCAAAAAATTGAAGGGAAAAAAAACTCAGCTAATTTGCATGAGTACAAGTCTACACATCACAATTAGACACTGCTATGAGGTAACTATTTTGGTGAATTCCAAAAATAGGATTCATGAATTTGACATAATTATTGAATTATGTTAAATCCATGTCTATTTTTAGATGAAACTATTATGAAAATAACACCACAAAAAATTTCTGTACGAATCACATTGAACAATCAATTAATGGATACTTCATCATTTTATTAGATTTTGAAAGAAAACGACAATATTTTGTCAACTACAAAACAATGTTTAAACTTGCACTAGAAGAATCAAGTTGCATTGTGAAGAACCCACCACATGTCATGAACAATTCAACATGTGAGTGTTGAATGTGTAAATGCGTTATACCTTTCAACTTTGCTCATTTTGAATATTCTGTGTGATATACAAACTTCAAAGTATGAATATGTTGAATTTTTGGGCTGTTCTTCGTACGTAAAACACAGACATACGAAACTGAAGGCATTCTTTTTCCCAACATATATGATAGCCTTTCTGTGGTAGGAATTATTCCATGCTAGAATGGATGGCTCTTATTCAAATGTCATGTTTCCATTCAGTGACCTTTCCTACAATAACTTTACATTGGAAGGCTCCATGTTAAATGATTGTCAAAGCGATTCAGTGTAAGTTTTTACATTTCCTTTTTCTGTCATTTCCATATCTGAGACTTGTTTGCCCTCTTCTTATCTGCCAATGATGCTTTCACTTTATATTCATACAGAAATTGGTTCCAGAGCTCTTCGGCAGGGAAAAACATGTGAGTGTTTATACCTTTATGTAAAATTGTCTTCGAATTGTTAGAATTATTCTTCTAATGCTTAAAGGGAGATGTTTGGTTAATCTGAAAATCAAATACTTGCTTAACAGGGGGTAAAATAAAGTGCAAATTTTTCTATCAATGGCATATTTGTATACAGTGGCATACTTTATATCATTCCAGACTACACATGCAGTGGCATACTCTATATGTGTTAGTTAAAAAGAGAATGGTCAACATTCTAAATTTAGTGGGCGAAACCAGATAGTTACTCCAGTTGATCAGTTAACTGCAGGACAGATTAGATGATCGGTTGGAATTAATTACAATATTTGTCACGACCCAAATTTCGGGGCCCTGTCGGATTCCGGATCGTGATTCTTTGGCAACATTTACTAACCATTCATCAAATAATTTCCTCAAGGAATTAGGCATTTAAAACAATCTATAATTTCAATGAACTTATGAAAGTCAAATAGAAATCAATAATCACTGAAATAAACAAAATTCCCATGTCTTGACTTAAATCAGTAAGTCCTAAACATTAAATAAAAGAAACAATAAATTCTCCATTAAAAGGGCTAATCCCACTATCAGCTATTTGGAATTTTCAGCATCCGTCCACCAAGGGCATACCAACACAACAGCCACCAAGGACATACCAACACAACACCATCGCCTCACCATCTGTGTCCACCAAGGACATACCAACACAACAGCCACCATGGCCCAAATCCATAAATCATCCGAAACACGAAGTCCAACATCCCACATCTAGGATCCAGTGCTCAATGTTTCATTATCAGGTTCACCATTCTAAACATGTCATAAACATAGCAATGACCAGAACTCAAAGAAATGTCAATAACTTACACAATCATCAGCATGGCCCAAGCCCCCTACACGATTTACTTGTTGCTGCCCCACTTCTAGTCATGACTGGTATTGATAGGTGTAAGGGTGGCCCACTCTTTATTATAAACAGAATATTACACAGCATCATACCAAAATTTCAATGAAACAGTCCACATAATCAATCATAGTCCGTGTTATCAATCATAATCCACATAAGGCCTTGATTTATCTAAGTAGGAAGGTTAGATTGTAATTAGATATAAAGTCCAGGGCTATCCTCATTTATAAATCCCACTTAGGCCACATATACATACACAAAACCCAGAAACACAAGCTGAAAACCCTGTGGTAAAATCCAGTGGTCCGACAGATCATACCTAATATACATGGTCGCCCAGGGGTAAGCTGTTATGTCATTGGATCTGATTCATCATCAGACCACTCCTAGGGGCCCACAGATCAAAACAGTTGATGATAGCTGCCTTGCAATCATTCATGCAGGAAAATTTTATGGCTGCTAGAGAAACTAATAGATGGGACCCACTTCCGATCAATCCACCATCACTAGGGTCAACAATGGGTCCCCTACAAGATATAGGGTCTTGATGTTAGATCAAGTCCTCGGTTGGGTCCCACAACAGATGTTGACTCTTTGTTCTGATATTTACCTCAATACGCCTCCCAGACTCAATTGCGCAAAGATAGTGGTCAGATGGGTCCCACTCCATCTTTGTCCTGCACTACCATAGTTGACCAGCAATCCTCCATCATGCTACCAGATCTGATTTGAGATCAGTTGGCCCATGGGGCCCCACAATCCTCAATCGTCACTTACTCCAATGATGACTTGGTTCTGGTAGTCAACGTAGTCAACGTATTTAGGAAGATCCACTCACCTTCGGTAGACGATCGTTGCATTTGCGATGTGAGGGCGCGAGTAGGACATCCGCTAACCGTACCTCCACTGGTTGCCTCCTGCTTCCCCTGAATTCCAGCCACAAAGCTCTCTCTCAGATTTTTCTCTCAAGAAGAAGGAGAAGAGAATTGAATACAAACTAAGGGTCGATGGTGTAATATATACACTAGAGTCATAGTTCACCCCAAACTACTCCTTGAATCCCATTCAAACTGGACATATAGTCCCTATTTACACAAGACACGCAAGACTCCCAATTGGAGTTGATATACAACTCCTTTCTCATCCTAACACCAACTCCCTTGTGACTCTTCCAACCAATTATATCTTTAATTAAACAACATCTAAGGGTCCCACTTGGGCCATGCTAATAATTCCAATATCCTAGGGTCCCTGTTGTCAATCCAGGCCCATCCATTTAGGCCCATTTATTGCACCCATTTATTGTATTGTACTTAGTCAAAGGATATACTTAATTTGTTGCTACAGTTTAGGATCTAAGATTCGTAATTGATTGTAATCAGGGAATTGAGCCCTTATATATATGAACAACAGTCGACCCAAAGGGGGACGACATTGAGCATTCTCTCTCACAATTGCTTCCATTCTATTTCACTCACATGGTATCAGAGCAATAAATGTTGGAAAAATCTTCATAAACAAGAAGATATTCAGTCGACCAAGAGGGAAGAATCCACTGAGATTGGTGATGTTGATCACAGGTGGGCCACGCCTGATCAGAGATGATCAGGGATGATTAGAGAGGATCCAGCTGAAGAAAATGATCACAGATGGCTTCCAAGGCTTGGAAGATGACTCAGGAGACGATCAAATGATCAATTACGAATCTTAGATCCTAAACTGTAGCAACAAATTAAGTATATCCTTTGACTAAGTACAATACAATCAATGGGTACAATAAATGGGCCTAAATGGATGGGCCTGGATTGAAACCTGTAGGGCCCAGGATATTACAATATTTCTCTAATATTTCTGGTTCTTATTTTCCTTTTCTTTTGACCTTAACCTAGGGTTTTTTCCATCTTTCCCCTTTTTCATTAATTGGAGATTTGGTGCCCTCTTATAGATGTTTTTTTGAAATTTAATGTGGATGGGACAGCAAGAGGTAGACCTTGTCCAGCAGTTATCAAAGCAGTGCTTCATAATAACAGAGCAGAGCAGCTCATTGCATTTTCCAAGCATACCAGGGTAAAGGATTCTAATGAGGCGGCGGGAGCTTTAGCTATTTTAGAGGCACTGAAAGTTTTTTCAGCCTTTTTTCACAATAAGTTGAATGTAGAGAGCATGGTTTAAAATCTCAGTCTCGGTATCGGCTGGGCCAAAAAACAGATATGATATCGGTATCGGTCACGGATATCGGTCCGTCGCGGTTATCGCGGTGTGAATTTTTTTTTTAATCCAAAAAAATTCGCAAAAATATCCAAAAAATCCAGAATATTAGAAAATGCTAGAAAACAATATTTTTTTCCATTAGTAACAACAATAAATCAAAATCTCGGCCACTTTAAGTTATGAGTCATGTCTGTGTCGCAGTTCGCTGCCTTCTCCAGTATTTCATATAATGCAACCATTCCAATTTATTAGTGTAAAATATAAGAAAATAAAGATAACATATCAATAAGCCTTTGGTAGATCTAAATCATGTTTATGACTAATTGACTATGAGTAGATGTAGATCTATCATCTACACACTATTAATAAGCCTTTGGTATCACAAATATTCTAACAAGTAGCAACAATTATTTTTAGAAAAAATAAAGATTTAATAAAACCATTTTCAAAACTCTAAATATATAGATCTAGCATAAAAGTATGTAGATCAATAATTTACACACCATACAATGATCATGAATCATTAAAAGAACTTATTTATGATGAAATCCCTAAAAAATGATATATTATAATTCAAATATTAAAAAATCCGAAAATAAAAAATTGAAAGAAAAATTCCAAAATCATGTGTATGAGTAGATCTAGCATGAAAGTATGTAGATCTAACTTCTAAATGAAGAACACAACACAAGTGACAAACCCAATTATTTCTATGCTTCATCTAAAAATAAAAAATAAAAAACACATAATAAAATGCTTTAAGTTGATTTTCTCTTACCTTAAATAATATTTTCTTCAAGAAATAGATGTGGGATTTGAAAATATGCAAGAGGGATGTGTGATGGAGTATGGCTGCCGCTATGGGTAGTAAGGAGATGAGAAGAGAGGAGAAGAAGATGAAGATGGGAAAAAAAAAGAAGAAAAATTAGGATTTTATCACCTTTTATGAGATCTTGGCCGATAATTTGAAAATATCGGCCGAGATCTTGGAAAAACGAGTTGAACTTCATCTCGGCCGATATGGGCCGATATTTTAGCGATATATGGCCCCGAGATACCGATACCGATATCTCGGGGCCATATCGGATCGATATCGGCCGATTTTTAAAACCATGGTAGAGAGTGACTTGTCCATTGCTATATCTTGGGTTTCAAATTCGGTTTAGGGTTTATGGAAGTTTCAATATTTCCTAAATCAGATCAAAGCTTTGTTGGCTTCATATCAGGTGGTTTTCAAACATATTAGCAAGATAGTAGATTCTCTGGCAAAGCTTGGGGTAGATAGGGTTGATTCTTTTGTTGGGGCTTTGATGTGACTTTTTTTCCTTTCTTTTCTTGGAGGAGATTCATGATATAAGGCTCCTCCACCATTTTTCTCCACTTGTTCCTTATGCCGTTTTCTTGGCTTAATATGAATTTCCATTGCTGAATAGAAAATACAAAAACAAAAAGGGAATTAAGGGAGTTGGCTAGGGATCATAGTTTTTTTATTTTTTCCCTTGTCGGTAGCTAGGGATCATAGTTGAATTCTCCATTTCGTATCTCTTATTTCTCCTTTTTGCTTTCTTTTCTTGCCTTTTATTTTTCTTTTCAATGACAGTAGTGAGCCATCATCAACTTATTATTAAAAAAAAAAAAAAAAAAAGGAAGTGAGAATCCTCAAAATGGAGCCCACAAATTCAATGGTATAGACTGGGACATTCATGCCACATGTATAGTGGATGTGTGGCTAATTTTTCCTTAGGTGTATTGAATCGTATCATAGTAATGCAGATGTGATTTTATAATGTTGATATATTTCAGTGCTTCCTTAGTTCCTTTTGCTTTCAGTATAAGCCTCTTGTACTGTTTAAGCAGCTTTAATGAAGTTATCATTCAAAAAATTAAAAAGAGAGAGAGAGAGAGAGAGAGAGAGAGAGAGTAGTTGTTGATATATTTCATGATTGCATATTGATGATGTAGAAGTGGAGCTAGCACATGCTGGAAGAACCAGACTTGTCAGCAAAGTAAGTTTGTACCATTATATGGCATAACAAGAATTTAGTTGATATAAAATAGAACTATACTAGAATTACCTGTCCAACAAGTCACTTCATTTGCATGGAGTTTCTTTTGAACAAACAACTTCCAAAATTGCTTCTTTTGATAGTGCATCCTCCATTTTAACTTGCACCTTTATACACATGGCTGAAATGAATATTGCCACTTGCCACTCATGGATTAGGGTCAAATTTGATTGCAGACAAAAGTTAAATTCTCATGCAATCATCACTGAAACTGAGGCCTGAAACATCACATCCTTCTAGTAGTAAATTACAGCCATAGATCACTGGGCATACTTTTAAGCTTTCCCTAAATGCATTAATCTGATGGGTCACGGGATCGAGATACTGGTTGAAATGATAAAAAGAATAGTAGAAATGACCTTCTACAAGGATAAAATAATCTTGTTTTTTCCCGTTAAGGATATGGAATCCATGAAATAAATCATATTGTTATTCTCCCCTTAAGAAATGGTTGCAAGAAAAAAAAAAAAAAACACAACAGCGTTTAGAGAAATCCATAAAACAATGAATAAATCTTCTTTCATATATGATTGGAATCCATAAAACAAATCATACAACATTTAGAGAAAATTACAAGTTTCAGTTATTTATACCTCCACTCTATTGTTTTTAGTACTTTTACTAAAACTTCTAGTCTGAAACAACTTTCCTAAGCTTTGAAGTCATAAATCTTGAGTTTCTTAAAATCCCTAAGATCTGATGTAGTCCAAACATATGTGTTCCAACAAAATTGGGCCAAAAGTAGGTCCAAGTTCCAAGCCCAAACCAACCTCGAGGCCAAGTTCCAAGGTCCTACTCCAAGTCCCAGTTCAAGGATCCATCCCACAGCCCAAACTGTGGGATAAAAAAGCATTAAAAAAGACCCTAAAGTCCTTGAAAAGACCGACAGAAGAGTGGGTCGCAAAATTTACTTAAAATTTGGAATATAGAACATGCTTAATCAATTTTCAAAATGTGGGGCCCATTTCCATGTCCAACTTGGAACCCTGTCCTAGTTTAGTATGATTGAAGGATATTTTCTTTTATGCAGTGTAGTCATGTTTGGATGTGAGCAAGATTGTTGGCATATAGGTACATTAAGATGAGGAGAGTCATGTAAGTGATTAGGATAAGAAGAATAATTCCTGGGGCCTCTCATCATAGGTTGGATAACCAGCCTGAATAAACGGACCACTTCTATTTAAACTCATGTTTTTCTCATTTATTTCATTGAATGGAAAAACTTCAGAATTCCCTGTCTTTTGTGAATTGCATTCAAGCCTTCCTCGTGTGCAAACTTCTTGGATTTCTTTGGTGGCATCTTCATAGGTCAGAGATCATCAAGGTGAATGAGTGACGACAACTCCTTTCCCTTTAATCCTCAGCCAAAATCCCTATGACTTCATCTTATCGTTATCCCATAGATAGGTCCAACAAAATTCCTTTGTGATGTAGATCTGGCCCATCGTAACATATCTACCATCACAGAATGGACTTTCTTCGACTTAGAGAGAACTTCCATTCTTCAAATCACTAGGAGACAGCAAAAATGCAGCAAAGACATGGAAGTCCTGCACCAAATCAAATGAAAATCATCATTAAACCTTCTGATCTACAAGCCAACTGAGATGACCATCACAAATCAAATAGAAAGGATTGTTTGGTGAAGTTATTTAATAAAAAGACAGCCAAAGAATGAGCAGGGTTTTTATTAGAGTTGTAATCTCTAAAACCTTAAGAAAAGGGAGAAAGAAAAGAGGGGTAGAAGTAGAAAGGGATAAAGATAGATTTAGTAACAGCTTTTGACTCAAATAGCGTGATTAGTAGAAAGGGATATGTTTTATTTTTTTTTTCTTTTGTCTCCTAATTATTAGTTAGCATGTTTCTAATTGTAATTAGCGTAGTTTCCATTATTAGATTAGGTTTGCTTAGGCCCTAAGCTTGCTTTTACTATTAATATTGCATTGTAGAGATGAAAATCTCAAACTTTGGAATTGAATAGAATTGTGGGTTTTCCCTCAGAGAGGTGCATCCGCGTGTGTTGAATTCTCTGTGGAGACGATTTGAAGTGTCTTTTGACATGTACTTTGGCACCTCCGCAAGCCCTAACCCTAAGGCCTGCATCATAGTGGGGGATCATCCAATACTAGGTTGGGTGACTGTTCACAATATCTATTATAATTACTAAAATACTATCTATTTACAAAAAGGACCTAAAGCTTCTTATAAATTATTAAGTAGTCCCTGTGTTAAAAAAAAACTACAATACAGTTTAAATTGCAGATCTGTCCTTGCATGAGTTTCAAAACTCCCCCTGGTGCATTAATATCCATTATGCCTAGCTTGGAGAAAACATCAGATAACTACTTCTTCGAAGCACCTTTCGTAGAAAAATCAGCTACTTAGTCTTCAATTCATGCATACTTCAACTGTGTTTCTTTGCCACTTTTTACAAGTGCCAATCAACCTCATTGAGTTTAATGTTCCCATGATACACTGGACTTGAAGCAACATTAACAGTTGTTGTATTATCACAGTGTAGAATCATGGAGTTATTTACTGCAAATCCCAACTCTCTGAGCTGAGTTATCAACTAAAAAAATTGACACACCCCATGTGTAAGATACAATGTACCAACCCAAAAGCTTAAACTAATAGGTAGAAGGCCCAAACAGGTATATGAAGCACTGTCAAAGTTACTTGGGCGATGTGGGATGTGGGACTTTCCCAACACTCTCCCTTATGTGTAGGCCAAACAGATTTCATGGACGGGCCTGCTGTGTGGGCTACACAAAAACTGGCTCTGATACCATGTTAGATACCATGTCCAACCCAAAAGCTCAAAGTAATAGGTGGAAGGCCCAAACAAGTATATGAAGCCCTGTCAAACCCATTACTTAGGCAATGTGGGATGTGGGACTTTCCCAACACCATGGACCATAGCATGATAGCTTGCCCCTATAGATTGAACAACAATTTGGCCGTTTATTTTCATTTCCACCATCCAATATTGACACCACCTAAGTACAATATCCTTTAGTAGATCTCATGTAATTTTTTTTTACCCTGACCAATCTGCGTCAATAAATGTTTCTGCATTCAAGTGTCCATGACATGTGTAGCAAACACTCCTTTCCCTGGAGACCTCTTTATGTATCTTAACATATGATGAACAACATTTAAGTGCTCAGATCTAGGGACATGTATAAATTAGCTACACACACTTATTGCATGGAGGTATTTGGTCATGTGATGGTTAGGTAGATAAGTTAACCAACTTAACTTTGGATCATTCAATTGTTCACCATTATCAGAGGACCATGGTTCTGCGATTATGTGATTTTAGTAGGTTTGAGACCTAGTTTTCTGGTTTCCTTCAGCTTTTAGTGTATACTTACACTGGAAAGTTACAATCCCCTCCTTGGATTTTGCAACTTCAATCATCAAGAGATATTTCAACAATCCTAGATCCTTAATATCAAACTCTTTCTATATGTATGTTTTCGATTTTTTAATTTCCAGTTCATCATTGCTTCTCACAATAATGTCATCGACAGACTATCAGAACAGTCACTTTATCACCACTCCTTTTAACAGATAAGTGTGATTCACTTGAATACTGATGCCTCTTGAAATTGTATCTCAACATGGTTTGACTAATTCTATCAAACCTAGTACGGGGTGACTGCTTAAGCCCGTATAGAGTCCTTTTTAATAGACACATCTTCCCTTATTGACCTTTTGAACAAACACAGGAGGTAACTTCTTCTTTCAAATGAACATGAAGAGAAGCATTTTTCACATGTCACAAAGGCCTAGAAAAATATGTTACCATTAATAGTATTCCCTTTATAGAATTTGATTTCGCAGCTAGGGAAAATGTTTTAAGGTAATCAATTCATTTCCATATGGTTTTGTTAAGCCTTTTACTACAAACTTTCGCCTTATATCTTTGAATCGACCCATTTGGATTGTGATTAGGGTGTGCACTCATTTGCAAAGTTACAATGTGCTTTCCTACTAGAATACCTGTTAATTCCCATGTTCCATATTTTTAAGTGCTTCCAACCCATCAATCTTAGCCACCTTCCATTTTGGCGGTGACAAAGAGCATTAGGAACACGACGGTATGCTATAAGCAGATATATGATACAAATGAATGATTGGGAACAAAATTTTAAATTGGATATCTCGTGACATAAGAATGAGTCTTCCTTTTGTAACGCAATGGGGAGATCAAACTCCGAATCAACATTAGATGGGTTACCTAGAGGTGTAGATGGATGACTCAGGACAGTGCAAAGGCTAAGCTAGATGATGATGTGAGATCAAGAAACAACTAACATTCGCAAATTAAGTTATAAAATGTGAAAATTCAGATTGCACCTTTAATATGAAAATTCAGTTTGGGAACTAGACGTGACTCTAGGCCTTGCCACAATCCCACAATGAGATATGGGAAATCAGCCACAAATATAATTAAATAATTCAGAAGGGTCAAAAGAACCTGAAACTCAAGTTAGGCTAGGTTGGGTTAGGGCTGACTGGGTTCGGCTACTGTCTGAATGGGTTTTGGTGTTACGGTAGTTGGGTTTTGGAACTTTGGATGCATTCTGTTGGTAGAATGGATGCAGGTGACTAGTGGCCAAAACACTACGTAGCTGTTGCGGGCACGTAGCGGTGTGATTTTTTTTTTTTTGAATATTGTGTTGCAACCAATCTTGTAATCTTTTAGTGATTTGGAACCATATAAAGGTAGAGACAACCATACGAAAGGCTACTGGGGAGAAGCAATAGAAAAACAATGTTATAAATTAAAACTGCTTGGTTCTTTTAGGTTTTAGACCATAACGCCGCTATTTTCAAAATAGCGTAGCAACCTCAACCGCTACAGTTGATAATGCAGCCGCTATTTTGAACCATGTAGGTGATGATATGATGCCAATTGAGAGATCTAATGGATATATGCTTTGCCAAGTGTGGTGGTGTTGTAGAATGATGCTTGATAGGTGAGGCTTTGACATGTAGGTGTTTGGTTGAACGGTGTAGTGTTATGTGAGGCTTAACTGAAGTTGGACATGTGTTGGGCTGTTTGGCTGGTGGTTTAGATGGAGTGTCAGATGAGAGGTGGCATGAGGCTAGGCTGATCTATGGTGGATTTTGAAGATGGGTTACATGGACTATGAGAGGGAGGTGTTCGGAAATTTGGTAAGGTGTATGATGTGTCGGCAATGGGTTTTATGTGATATGTGATGGCCAACAGTTGTGAAATTGGGATATTTGGGTGGAGAATGGAGATTTGAAAGTGATACCAATAATAACTTAAGAAAAAGGTTGGAAAGGGAAAATAAAGAGAAGATACCTACTTCATAACCTCACGCTACAAAGTCTTACACCAGGTCCTTTCACAGGAGAAGTAGCCTAAGCATTCGTTCATCGTCATTAACCATTAACTGAGAAAGAGGTACTTACACTGCTTTTATAAAGAACACATAACCCTAAAATAGATCTCAACCATCTAACATCCTACGGTCAAGATGATAACATCCAACTCAAAATTTTAAAACACCACTTAAACCAATAAATCCATAATTAAATAAAAGCAAACTAATGGAGTAAACTTGGGTGGTCCATACAACCCATATGACCATATGGTCACTTGGATGGGCCCCACTTGATCTTGAAGTCTCTTCTTTACTGATCCTTCACATGTGGCACATCCCAATGTAGGGTCTTCTGCACAGGGGATCATGATCCAACGTTGGATCCTTGCATGAATCATGATCGAACAACATGGTTTAAAAATTCCGCAAAGTCCATGGATCAAAATAGCGGCCGCTGTATCGGGCTTTGCGATGAAGACCACTACGCTAAATGAAATTTATCGCCACTCACATCTGTAGCAGCTGCTACACCCGTTACAAGGCTATATGGAGAGGAGACATATTTCTAGTTTCCAAAAAATTTTAAAATGCATATTATGACTTATCTTTTCTTCTTCTCTCCAGATAACATTTTTATGCAACTCTTCTACCCTTTCATGCTTAAAAGAACACAAAAAAACACATGATCTCGTAGAATTACAGTCGATACATAGAGTTCTTCTAAAAGGCTCTTCTGAACATCCTATAAGACTGCCCCTTTAGTAGAGGTATTCTTTTATCTACACTCAACAAAAACACATTGTTTGTTTTGATGAAAGGTAATTTGCTATTTGGTTTGAACTTCAAACCTTATTGAAGCATTATTATATAATTTATATATCCTTTGTTATATACAGTTGTACTAAATTGCTTGTTTGAATTATGAACTTAGAAATGCATAATAAAATCCAACTTAGTATGACTAACGTTCATGAATACATGAAAAAAATTAGATCAATATTGTTTTTTAAATAATCATTCAGCGATACAAAATTTCTAGGCATTGAAGGGACCACTACATCCCTCTATCTTAGTTATTATATGAAAAAAAATCAAATTCTGACATTTTCCAATATTTTGGATATTTTTTCAAAAAAAATTGACAACTTTTTCGATTCACACCGCTATGCCACTATGTATCGCCGCTACCGCTACGATGCATTTTGGCCACTGGTCACTACACCCGCCGTAACCGCTATTTTGATCCTTGGCAGAGTCCGAGTCAACTCGGACTCGATTAATGTGACTCAGTCGAGTCCTAATGAGACTCGGCCCTCCAACCATTTTATTGGAAATTAGGACTCAGCTAGGCCAAGTCGGGTCCCGAGTCCGATTTTTTTAACCTTGTTCAAAAGTGGATCTTTCCTAGAGCTAAGATCTAATGGTGGATCTTGCCAGAATTAAGATCCAATAATGGATGTTTGCCAGAAACGCATACCAACACCTGGCAATGATCATCCAATTGTTAGATTGTATAGTCTCAATCCATCAGTTGATGTAATAAATTGATTAATTTCTTTATTTATCAATAAAATCATGCTTTCCTTTCATGAGATGAATGATGTTTTATTACTTAATGCACGTGACCAGTACATATGACATGATGGTTCATGAGGTGAACCGGATCCCATTAGTATATTAGATGTGATATATGTAGTTCATGAGGTGAACCGGATCCCATTAGTATATTAGATGTGATATATGTATATGGATGAGATTCACAAACGGGAGACATGTGTCACGAATCTTATACTTAAATATGTTAACAACCAGTGATGAGACTGGGCATCTCATCTGATAAGGTTACAACACTTTGATCACTGTGAGATAGTGTGATTTGTTTCGATCATCAGAATGTAAGATTCTAGACCATGGTGCTGGTACATTGGATGTATTGAAGGACCATGAGAATCACCTTATGAATACTGTCTCGATTTTAAGGTTTGCTCTCATAATTCCCTAACAATAGGCTATCAATCCTGAGACATTGATGAACTCAAGTTTCTATCTATTCATTTGCTTTGAGTCACCAATGAGTGAGGCCAACTGTAGGTCAACACCTCGGTGTCTTGGGTACGTGGTAGTAAGACTGTGGGAACATCCAATGGTCAAGATGGAATCTATCTATATTATCCTCTTGTGCCAATTAATGGATTTGTCATTAGTAAGTACGCACCCATCTTGATCAAGAGTTAATTGGATGGAACTGATGATCACTGTGATTAATTGGGGCTCAAGAATAATAAGATGTGGATCTAAGATTAGATGGGATAGATTTATTCCAATTGATCCATGGATATTGATAGAGGGGCTACTTGTGGTATTTGGGAAGTTTAGGGTCTTCATTGTAATTTATTCCTAAGACTGGAGTGCAATTGCATTTATATAGTGGTGTTATTTGCAATTAACTGTGGGCCTGGATTGCACATGAGATGTGGGGTCGCGGTGTCCCAGTTGGAGCCAGCTTTCTATGGAATCCCTAGTGGTCCCCACGCTAGCCCAAGATATTAGAAAGATTATAATCCTACTTGAACTCCAAAAGGAAGGAATTAGAAAGTTACTATTTCTATTTGAAGTGAGACTTCTAATAGTAGTAATAGTATACTTACTAATTGTTGTGGAAGTGAGACTTTTATAGCAATTAGAAAGGGAGAAAGTTACTAATTCTTAATGGGAGTTGGACTTCTATTTAATAAGTAAAAGCAGGTTTCTTAGTGCTATAAATAAAGGAGAAAAACCCCTTAGACGTCCAGCCATAGAGATCCACGCCCAAGAGCTCTAATTTGCAAGAGTTGCATTCTCTCTTTCCTCCTAATTCTCTTCTAGTTCCTTGGAGTTTCTAGTAGGGTTTTCTCTTGAAGTTTCCACCAATCTTCTTGAGAAAATAGATTTGATAGCGGGTCATAGCGTGGAAGACAACAAGGCCTTGGAGATCCCAAATTGCTTCAAGAAGAGTTTTTGATCTAGTTGATTGTCTTCTTCTCGATTAGAGCACTACCGGGCTCCAAAGGTATAATATACTTCTCTATTTGTTGTGGATTGTTTTGGATGCATGTAGTTGTTGATTTCTATCTTTTAGATAGGTTTTATTGCTGTACATGATTTATGTGATGGAGGGATTGCATCGTGGATATGGTTTATGGCCTTATGGGTACTTGATCCCTGAGTCAAATGGGTCAAAAGTTTTGAAAATATGTCCACAAAGCCCACCTACTTCCAACACCAACCACAAGGAGGCATGTGTGCGTGTTCTTTTGGGTCTTCTTCTTCATCCTCATGCAGAATCTGTGTGGAGGAAGTACGATGTCAATGCTGCAATCCGAGAGTTTTGTAGGTGGTTGTTTTCTTTCGATGGAAATATGGTCTTACCTTTTCTTTCTAGCACCCTAATCTAACCCGAAGTTACACCAAGGTTTAAACAATAAAGAAGGGGTAAGGAGATACGAGAATTTAATAACAAAAAAGGTAGCTAGAATCTCCATTATCACCATCATTATATAGCCTTCATCGCCAGAGAGTAAGTCAAAGAGGAGTAGAATGGCACTATTAGTAGAGAAGGAGAGGAGTATCGAATAGAAGGGCAATGTACTGGGGGGGTGGGGTGGTGTTGTTCAAAAGGTCTTATAAATGGGTGTGCTGTCAAGTGACCCAATGGGAAAGGACTTGGGACATAAAACTCAAGCCCAACCCAATTACTAAACAAGTATTCCTCAGCCCATACCCAACTTGTATATGTTGTGTCTAGGGTTCAGCTCAAGTTTGCAGGTTGGCTCCGAGTCATGTCAACTTTTTCCTACCCAAAGTGTGTGGATGTTTTGCCTCTCCAAGGTTTACATGGGATGTATGTGTATATCTCTTTTATTCTAGAGCTTTCATAGTTGTTGTTTTCCTAGTTGCTGGTATAAAAACACCCTTGGTTGCAATTAAACCTCAAAAGATCCTGATTGCATCACCTAATTCATTCATGTCATGCATGATTTTCGTACAACTGTTGGAGATGCACATTTTTTCTTCAATGTCTGCCAAATTGACTACATTGGCATCTTATCTTACACCTTCTCTAAATCAATAAAAACCATATGTGAATTTTTCTCCATCTTTACTTTTCCGTTATCATCATCATCAAAGCCTTATCCAATCTATTTTGGCTCAGCTCTGCTAGTTCAATTTTTCCACTCAACCCTGCTTAAAGTCTCTGAACTTTTCAATTAGTTATATTAATAGGAAAATGACTTTCTTTTACATCAGTGTTATCTGATTACCATTTGTTTGTCATTATTCTCTTTGTGGCAGCTTATTATCACTTGGGTATAAATTGTGGCGGAGATCAATTTTCTACATATGAATCAGATAAAGAAGACGTTGGTGCTGCAAATTATGTTAATCGAGGAGCCTGGGGATTTAGTAGCACTGGAAACTTCATGTATGGTGATAAAGAGCGGCAGTATTTGAAAGCAGCAGTTGAATCCAAATTCCCTAAACTACCAGAATTGTACAAAACCGCACGTGTCTCACCGCTCTCCCTTACTTACTATGGATTTTGTTTGCACAATGGAAATTACCACGTGAAACTTCACTTTGCAGAGATAATTATCACAGATAATTCAACATATAGCAGCCTTGGGAGACGCATATTTGATGTTTATATTCAGGTGCGCGATCAAATTATAAAGAAAAATATCATATTTGTCTAGCAATTTGAAAGTTTACTAATTTAATTTTCTGCAGCGTGATCTTAAATTGAAGGATTTCAATATCAAAGATGAAGCCAAGGGTTCTGGAAAGGAAATTGTGAAGGAATTTTCTACTAATGTGGCTAATAACACCCTGGAGATCCACTTTTACTGGGCTGGGAAAGGGACAACAAACATCCCGGAAAAAGGAACCTATGGTCCTCTCATATCGGCCATCACTGTCGGTATGCTGCATTTTCATTTTTTAATTTAGTATCTTACTTTGCTGTTTCTTATAAAGGTTGAATGCTCCTTGGGTGCATGAGCTAACTGACAAGTGATATTTCATCTTTATTATTTTAGAACACCCGTTTTTGTCTAGTGAGATTTTAATTGGAGTATTTAGTTTGTGTTGTTTCGTTTATTCTCGATACAAATGCTCAAATAAATTAGAAAACATAAGATACTGAAGAAATTCTAATGTTTTTAGTGCAAGGCTTCGCAGAAGCCTTCAGAAAAAAGAAAAAAAGAATATATCAAACTTACCAAGCCTCATGTCAATTGGATGAAATTGATTTTGGATGGATAATCAAGTTGCCCAATTCCTCATCATATCATTAAGATGTGCTTGAATGGACTCAAAATGGTCCATTCTGATTGTATGAATCCATTCATCTCATTCAAGGATATTCTTTTTTGATAGACCCTTATTGACGACCTTCTCTCCAAGCAACATTCAGTGAGCATCACATCATGTCGGACCCCATTATACCTCATTTTGAGGACTCGTTCTATTGTCTTGCTTTGGGTTGATATCTTCCATGAGTTGTGCCTCAGCATGTGCTTCTCCAAGGCCTAGAAAAAGGAGGCCCGGCATCAGATATGACACAGCACACCCCCAAACCAGACTGCCGAGAATCCCTCTGAATTTTGGAGCGTGACCGGTACGGGTTCCATGAGGATGGATGTTTTCGCCCTTCACCTGTATGGTGATGTCCCATAGGATATCGCGCGTGAGGATGCATACAAGTCTCCATCACATTTACATTCAATTTCAGCTGAAGCAACATTGATCAGTAGTATCAAGTAATCCTAGCATGTGAAAGCTATGCAGGGCATAAACCAGTCCATCAAGCAAAGTAGCGCAGAAGTGAAAAAAGGTTCAACCATTATTACATGTTTTAAACCAACCAAACCACACCCACAAACTGAAAATAACTAGAACTAGCTCCCAAGACAGTAAGTAAATCTCCATAGCCCTCAAGATGTCGCCACTCTTGCCCACAGATTCCTACACGACATCGTCCAAAGTCCACTCAACTAGGTTAGCCAGTGTCTCCTCCAGCGTCTCATTCTCCGGGTCAAGGGTGGAGGTGATTTCCCTTACAATGCCAAGGGTAACAAGTTCAATTAAGTAAGCAAATATAATATCATAAACATGTTGCATCAAATATAGAATTAAAGACAAGTGGGTCATAAAGAGAACAAGAAATACAAATATCTATGCATGATTGTGCAAGTGCAAATAATAGATTGACATCAATGAATCATGTAAGACATATCCAAACATGTATAAACTAACAAAATGGCAATCCACATGAGATCTTCCTCCCAACTACACGATACAAGCAAGATATTCGTGGCGAGAGCTAGATAATATATATATATATATATATATATATATATATATATATAAAACAATGCAAAGGCACCTCAGGTCTCCATGAAGGAATGGCAAGTAGATAAGAGTATGGTACGGGAGTATAGTGACTCCAAATAAGGCATTGCTACAGCAAGCGTAAACAAGGCTAAATCCACACAAGTCGGGCCCGACTAGAATGGATTGAGGCTAAGTGGCACCAACATGCAGATCAATGGTAACTCTAACCGGATACTGTAACAAGGTAGGCTACACAACCAGCTTATCTAGTATGGTGAGTACATAAAGGGTGGCTCTATACTTCCAAGGCCATCTAACTCTAGGTCATCAAGGTTAACCAAGTACATGGAATGGTATAACAAGTCCATATAAGAACAAGGGTCACTAGGTCCACCTAAGTCCAAGGTACAAGTCCTATCACAACCTGACATCAAACATAAACAAATATAATAAGTAAAACAACTAGAGAAGCATGTACAGCCATGCGAGCAATAGAATACAATAAGACGTGTAATGAAATGATGCAAGACAAAGAAAAGAGACAAGATCCAACCTAAGGTCTAGTTTGCCCTTGGTCAATGCCAGCTTGCCCCATGTAGACTAAGGGTCCTTGATGTTAATAAGGCCCAAGGCCCAAGGCCCATGAGAAAGTCCATCACATAAATCTCACGTGGATTGATTGGGTTGTATAATAACAACTGTACATATTCTTTAATTAGTTTTAGTTAGTTTCCTTCGTAACTTATGATTGATGTAATTAGTTTCCTTCTAAAATTAGAACCTTGATTAAAGGCATGTAAATACCTATAAATTGAGAGTTGATCTCCAAAGGAGAGAAGAATACAATTCAATTCATAGACTTCTTGAAATTGTCACTTGATGCCTAAATCATGGATGAAAATAGCGGTAGCGGCGGGCGTAGCGGCCCGCCGCCAAACCGCTACGAAGCGGGCGATATGTAGCGTAACGGCATAGCGGTGCGATTTTAAAAAATCGCCAAAAAAATCTGAAAAAATTCCAGAAAATCCAGAAAATTGTAAAATGAAAGAAAAGGTGGTTCTTTTGCAAAAGTAAGTAAGAAAGGGGGGCGTAGCGGTGCCCTCAATATATGAAATCCTGTATCCCTGTATAAATAGAAAATAATAGTAATGATTAGTTTTTTCACATGTATTCATATTTCTTAGTCATGCTAACTTAAAAAGTAAAAAAAAAAACTAGAACATGAAATAAAGGCATAAGAATTACTCATTAGTTATTACTCATTAGTGACCATTGAACAATCAAATATCAATACTTCAACATTCAAGGTTCAAATTCAATCAAGTGAACGAACTATGAAGTGATCAACAATCAACATTCAACACCAATTTAGAAATGACAGCGAGTAGAGAGTTAGTGAAGGAAATAGGAATACCTTAATCACCACTAAAAGGAATATCTACCAAGATTCAAGGGGCTAAGATTATCCTCATCCCTATCAGTGTTAGCATTTCTATTGGCACCATATTGAATTTGATATTGATGAGCGTTGGGATCCACAAATCCAAAGAAGGTAGCTGCACCCACATCATAGGAACTTGGAGGAGGTGGAGGTGGTCCAGGTGGATATCTACCATATTGCGTTTCACCATAGTCACCATATGAGTAGGATGTTGGAAAATAGGTGGGCCTTCCAAACAGGCTTCAAAAACTTTTGACCCACTTAATGCAAGGATTAATTGTCTAGATGGCAACAAACCCAATCCAGGATGCATTCCCTCAAACTCATTGATCATGTACAGCAACATATACTATCTAGAAGATAGAAAACAGCACCTAAACATGCAACCATGAAATCTACAACATACAAGGATGTAGATTATACCTTTGGAGCTTTGTGGTGCTCTAATGGAGAAGTTGAATTCTTTCTTTGTGTAAGAAACCATATACCAACCCAAAAGCTTAAGCTCATAGGTGGAAAGGCCCATACAGGTATATTAAGATATGTCAAGCCTATTACTTAGGCGATGTGGGATGTGGGACTTCTCAACACTCCCCCTCACGTGCAGGCCCAACAGATTTCATGGACGGGCCTGTCACGTGGGCTACACAAGAACACCGGGATCGAAACCCGCTCTGATACCATTTTATTATCAATAGTGGGTTCTAAACAACCAATTTTAAACAAAGAAAGTAAATAAGCATTGTTCACATGACCAAGACGACTATGCCACATAGTCCATAGTTTATTGAAATTAGGAGAAGAAGAAGAAAAGAGGGAATGATGTCCAATGTCCAGCAGAAACAGGCGACCATGTTTACTCCCTGTCGCAATCACCTTCCCAGTTTGCCGCCCCTGTATGACACAACCAGTGGAAGAAAAGTTAACTAGGTACCCATCATCAATAAGTTGTCCAACAGAAAGTAAATTAGCTGATAATTTGGGAACAAAGTAGACATTGGGAAGGTGAAGAGACTGGCCAGAGACACTAGATAAAGTAATGGTACCAATTCCAGAGATGATTAATTGGTCTCCATTAGCAGTGGTGATTTTGTCTTTGCCAAGGTAAGGGTGAGAGGCTGTAAAGCTACTTTCTACAGAAGTCATGTGGTTCGATGCTCCTGAATCTAGAAACCATGTAGATGGGGTGATGAATGAAGACAGAGAGACTGAAGAATGAAAAGCAGGGAATGCTAGAGGAGAATGAGTATAATACCAACCACCATGAAAGCCCATAGATGCGTAAGCTGATGTCACCGTGTTCTGAATTGGTTCTTGAATTTGTGCTGGAGTCATGGAGCAACCAAGGACTAAGAGCAGCAACAGCAATAACAAATATACACACAGCAGTGATGGCGCAGTAAACCCAGCAGTAAACCTCTAGGTGCAGAAAAGGATCAAGCAGTGCAGCAGCAGCGGAAGAACCAATCACAAGTGACTTCAACCAGTCCAGTAGCACAGAGGGAACCAAACAGTCCAATAGTAGAACAATAGGGACTCACACGGTCCAGCAGTGGAGAAATTATCAATCACAATTGATAAAAAGATGTAATTTGAGATGATTGTATTAACCAAGCATGAAGGATGCAGTTTGGATGGCTGAGATATGTATCCAGAAGAAAATAACTCAACACAGTGCCAAAGATGGCAAAAACAGGTGCCGGACGATCAAAATTTTCTGGGCAGAATCTGTCTGTGGGCCCCACAAAGTGGTCCAATCACAGATCAGGATTGATGATCTTGGAAGAGATCAATTGTATGACCTTCAGTCCAAGTTTGATGAGATTTGGATATAGATCCACAAATCTGTACCGTTGTGATGAAAACCTTTTGAGAAAAAGGACCCAAACTCGTCAAAGTAAGAAATGGTAGAACAGTACCTTAACTGTAGATTAAAAAATCCAGAAAAATCTTCAAAATACTCCAGAAGGGTAGTCGATCATCATGAGAGTGGTCGCTGGTAGCCAGAGATTGATCAAAGGTGGGCCACGTCTGATCAGAGATGATCAGGGATGATCAGAGAGGATCCAGCTGAAGAAAAAGATCACAAATGGCTTCCAAGGCTTGGAAGATGACTCAGGAGACGATCAGAGATGATCAACCCACGCTGCTGTATGTTACAAACAGTAACAGAACCAAAGAATGCACTGACGAGCCTGTCGTGAAGGTGTTGATATGCACGTGGGCCCCACCAGTTGATCTGATGACAGATCTGAAGGTTGAGATGGATGCACAGAACTTCTATGCAACTAATGGAAGTAGTCTCATCAAAAACCAGGTCAGATCAAAGATTTGGTGCGGCTGTGATGAAAACAAGTGAGGAAATCCGAAAATCCACAAAAGTTGCCAGACGACCAACCTCTGATGAGAAATAATTCCAGGAAAAATCACCAAAATTCCTGAAATAAACATGCGACCATACTGGGCTGCTTCTGCAGATGAGTTGATGATGATCTGGAGTGGGCCACGTCTGATATAAGATGATCAGTTCTGATCATGGAGTATCTGGGATGATCAGTGATGATCTGAGGTTGCACGGAGGGCTGCCAGATCATTGGATGTGAAAGAAACTAAAACCCGAGTCTCTGATACCATGTAAGAAACCATATACCAACCCAAAAGCTTAAGCTCATAGGTGGAAAGGCCCATACAGGTATATTAAGATATGTCAAGCCTATTACTTAGGCGATGTGGGATGTGGGACTTCTCAACACTTTGATGATGAACACCTTCACTAATCAAATCAGAATCTCCAACACCCTTTGATCTTCCACGCTATGTCCCGTATCAGATTCTCTTTTCTCAAGAAGATGGTGGAATCTCCAAGAGAAAAACCCTAAAGGAAACTAGAAGAGAACTAGAAGAGGGAGAGGAAGAGGAGTGTGCAACTCTTGCACTTAGGGATCTTGGGCGTGAATTCCAAGATGGGATCATGCATTGGGACGTCCAAGGTCTCCTCTCCTCTTTTTATAGCATTCAAGCCACCTCCTCTTACTAATTGAAATAGAAGTCTTACTTCCACTACAATAAGTTGCTTACTAAAACACAATTAGAAGTCTTACTTCAAATATGATTAGTAACTTCCTCTTTTACTAATTAAAATAGAAGTCTCACTTCCATTAATAATTAGTAACTTACTATTACCACTATTAGAAGTCTCACTTCAAATAGAAATAGTAACTTTTTATTTCCTTTTAGAGTTCTACTATAATTAGTATCTTTCTAATATCTTGGGCTAGCGTGGGGACCACTAGGGATTCCTTAGAAAACTGGCTCCAACTGGGACACGCGACCCTACATCTCATGTGCAATCCGGGCCCACAGTTAATTGCAAATAACTCCACTATATAAATGCAATTGCACTCCAGTCTTAGGAATAAATTACAATGAAGACCCTAAACTTCCTCAGTACCATAAGTAGGCCCCTCTATCATTATCCATGGATCAATTGGAATAAATCTGTCCCATCCAATCTTAGATCCACATCTTATTATCCTTGAGCCCCAATTAATTATAATGATCATTCGGTACTGCTCCAATTAACTCTTAATTGGAATGGGTGCGCACTTACCAATGATAAATCCATTAATTGGCACAAGGGGATAATGTAGATAGATTCCAACTTGATCATTGCATATTCCCACAGTCCTGCTACCACGTACCCAAGACACCGAGGTGTTGACCTACAGTTGGCCTCACTCATTGGTGACTCAAAGCAAATGAATAGACAGAAACTTAAATTCATCAATGTCTTAGGATTGAGAGCCTATTGTTAGGGAATTATGAGCAGTCCTTAAATCGAGACAGTATTTCATAAGGTGCTTCTCATGGTCCTTCAATACCTCTAATGTACCAGCACTATGATCCAAAATCTTATATTCTGACGATAGAGACAAATCACACTATCTCATAGTGATCAAAGTGCTGCAACCTTGTCAGATGAGATGCCCAATCTCATCACTGGTTGTGAAGATATTTTAAGTATAAGATTTGTGATACATATCTCCCGTATGTGGATCTCATCCATATACATATATCACATCTAATATACTAATGGGACCCGGTTCATCTCATGAACCATTATGTCATATGTATTGGTCATGTGCATTAAGTAATAAATCATCATTCATCTCATGAAAGGAAAGCATGATTATATTGATAAATAAAGAAATTAATCAATTTATTACATCAACTGATAGATTGAGACTATACAATCTAACATAGGACCCCGAAGCTGAAGACTGTTCTTCTCCTTGTTGTACTTGACCATATGGAAAATAGTCCACATACTGTGAGGGTCCTTGTCCACTGTAACTAGGGTTCCACGAATCAGTCCATGATGCCGCTTCTTGTCCTCCAAAATCTCCACCCATATTTCCTTTCTCATTACTACCTCCAGCCCCAGGTGGTGAATCTCTTCGGCGCCGTTGATTACCACGACTTGGATCAAATCTTCCAGATGGAGGTAACTCTTGTACTTCCTCTACAGGAATGACATCGTCTTCATCAGGTTGATAGTATTCACTAGTACCACCTATCCCACTGTCTCCTCCTCTGTAACGCCCCAATTCCGG
Organism: Cinnamomum chago; assembly: GCA_038049695.1. Classification (NCBI taxonomy): domain Eukaryota; kingdom Viridiplantae; phylum Streptophyta; class Magnoliopsida; order Laurales; family Lauraceae; genus Cinnamomum; species Cinnamomum chago. The sequence goes on along the minus strand of CP142457.1, from coordinate 52,498,279 downwards.
ATACCGATATACTCGCTCGATTACCCGAAATTGGCGCGCTACTTCCCGGAAAATCCGAGAACTTCCAAGATCGTAGGCCGCAGTGAGGTCCAATTTAAAACTTTTTGAACCAAATAATAATAACATTTAAAATTTGCGGAAGCATAACGATTTAAAAAAAGCGGAAGTAATAGGCATCAATATATATGAAGTAAGAGCAAGACTACAGTCTACTTTGTAAATGGTTCAATGTTAATAACAAGTTAATACATTTCCATTCTACCCTTCTCACTACAGAATATCTCTCAAAAACCCAAAATAACAATGTCCCTCAAAACCCTGAAATGAACTCCTCGCCCTCCGGCTCGACGTCCGTGTCGGCCGGGCCCCAAGCGTACTCTCCTGCCACGGGTGCCTCCACTAGGGCTAAAGCGTCGTCATGGATCTCTGGGTCAAGGCCTAAGCACCATAGAATGGGTCAGATCTAAACGATCTGGCAAGATACAGCATACTACTAACATAGCATATATATATCAAAGGAAATAAAGACGGGTACATATGTTAAATGAATAGCAAGGGAAAAGAACTAGGCAGTTGTGCATTTAAATCATAAAGAATAGAAACATCTAAACTACTATAAACAAGATGGCACATTCACACGAGCTGGAATACCGCGGGATATTATGCCGCGGCCCTCCCATACTGAACACAGTCGCGGTGGGGAATCTCACCAGGGAATAACTAATCCCGACTCTCACTCATCATCTCATCACTCCAGATCGGCACGGTATGACACCTTGCCGTCTTAACCACACAGCTCATCATGATAGCTTCACCATACTCAACTAGCTCCTACCGGGGATGATCAGTCCACAGGCTGAGCTTAAATCAACCGAGTGAATGTTCATGCCGACTCGAGAATAACTCTAAGGTCTGTGTCTGTCTAGGCTTTGCCTTGCGTGAACAAGGTCCTAACAATACCTCTATAAGGTCCACACATCTCAATTCAGTCTCTGGATCTCATTCAAGATCCAGGCCCACTCGTTGGATCCATACCAAGGCCCATCAGTACATGGCCTGGTCTAAAACCGTCCAAACGAGGCAACCAATCCATCTACTACTGACAAACAGTTCCATTATAATCCATATAACTTAACAGTCCAATAGAGACTATCTCTTCAAGCTAAAGGGTTCCCATCACCACACTTAGGCCCAATAAGGGCCCGCCTAGACACAGACACGGGTCAATGATCTCCGAAATCACATCATCGGGTCACCTCTAGATACCCTAGGTTCAGGTCTTCCAATTATGTTTAATTAATAGTAAACAGCTATTCTAAGATCTAAGAACGACAGAGTAAAATAACAGTGAAGTATAAACTTCAATCAGAGAATCAACGGGAAAAGCAACGGTCTAATCCTAGGTAAATGGGTCACTTTAGGTTCGGGTCTATCTCCGGTAATTCGATCTCTAAACGATGTCATTAATGCCGTAAAATAATGTATTTGGTGCTTAGTTGGTTAAAGGCATTGTTGACAACTTTTAGGGTTCGAATCATCTTAGATAATCAACCAAAACTCTAAACAGTGGTCCCCGCGAGTCAAGGTTGAGCCACACCGTTGACTCGGGCTTAGGACACGGACAAATACTCATTTGGATGGTCAATGGGCCTTACAACTGATCATATCTCCTAAGTGTTGAAAACTGGAACAATCAGGGTTTTCCAGGTGAACCTGATGTATAGTGAGCTTGGTTGATTTCCTGGCCGGGAAGATCAACCAAGTGCACTGACAAACCTGAATCAGGCTTCCTGGATAACTTAAATCGTTTCTAAAGGCTTACAGCGTGTCCGGTCAAACAACCTGGCCGGGATGATTGACCGCATACTCTGAAAACCCTAGAAAGATTGATGTTCCAGCTTTAAACACATTCTAGAAGTTAATTCTCAGTTTCAGGTTGATTTGGGCGCAACCAGTCTGAGTTTCAGGTGAAAAACCAACTTTCAGTCGTTTCTAGTGAAAACCATGTAAACGGTTCAACCTGGGCTAGGCCGGGTCAACCAAACTGATTAAAATGGGTTTTCTACAAGAAAATGGCTGATGGCCAATTTTTCATCAAAAACCTAGTTGTCTCAGTCGACCAGGATGGGTCCCAGTCGACCCAGACAACAGAAACTCTCCCTGCAGAACAGAGCTAACTGAGAGCTCTGTTTTTCCAATTTTCAGTGTTCCCGGTCGACCGAGAACACTGTCGGGCGAGTCCCCGGGCGTGTCAGGGAAAATCTGCAGAAAATAACTGAGGCTTCATTTTTTTCAAACTGCAGTGTTGCCGGTCGACCGAGGGGGTCTCGGTCGACCGAGAACACTGGGATTTCAGTCCCAGTTGAATTTCTGCAACTTTTCCGTTTCAGCTTCTTTTTCGCCCAAACCACCTCCAATCTCTTCCAAACTCCACCCAAACACTTCTAATCAATTAATAACACAAAACCCATCCATCCATCACCTTATGGCCCACTGATCTTCCAAATGGGGGGTGAAAACCCCCATCCATCAGTGACCTTACCATCCAAACAAACACAACAAAGCTCAAATGTAATCTAGACTGAACTAAGCATGTTTAAGAACTAAAAATCACTGAATCATGAAATAAAACATACACCCTAAGTTATTAGTATGATGCACTTGCCTCTTTAGCTTGAGAATTGATTTGTAGAGAGAAGAGAGAAATAACAGGGGAGGTAAATCCAGAAATCAGTCCAGCAGAAATGCAGAGGAGTGGAGAAGAAGAAAATGATCCAGCTGAGCAGCAGCAGTGGCTGCTGTCCCTTGAGGTAAATCCAGCAGCAGCAATAGGAGAGATGGGAGAAGAAGATGATGGACACAACAGCAGCTATAGTTCTTCAAAGGTTGTTTCCAACACACGACAGTCTCCCAGGTGAGAACTCCAGCACAGATTCAGTCCAGCTGAGTTTCAGCTATAGTGACTGGGAAGGAGGAAGTGGAGAAGAAGAGGGTGATGCAGCAGCTACTATCAAGAAGAAATTCCAGCAACAGCACAGTAACAGTAAGTGCAACAGCAGCTATATCAGAGTGTAGCAGTAGCTCCAGGGGATGATTCCCATCACACTCACAGTAGCTTGGAGAGTGAGGGAAAAGAGGGAGATGAAGAGGAAGATGTAGTGGCTGTAGCAGTAGCCACCCAGATGGAATTTCCAGCAGTGTAGAGAAGAAAGAGGGGTAATGGCAGCAGCTCTGAAAAATGGGTTCCAGTAATAGCAGCTCTGCTATAGCTTCTAGGTGGAATTCCAGCAGAGTCACAGATGAGAGAAATGAAGAGAGGAAGAAGGAAAATGGGGTGCAGCAGCTTCTCACTAAAATCCCAGCAACAGTAGCTGGTTGTCTCTCTCCAACGTATGAGAGGAAATGAAGGAGGAGAAGAGAGTTGCAATGGAAATGAAGGTAGTTGGGAGTGGTTTTCTTGGGAAGAGGGCTGGGAGTTATCTTGGGAAGGGGGCTGCTTAGGGTTTAGGGTTTATTGCAAATGGGAGTTAAGAGAGGTTTTATAGTTTTTAGGTGAGATGGTTAGTTACTAGTTTAGCCCTAGGGTTTAGTGGAATTAGGGTTAGGGTTTGAGGTTAATTTGGTCATTAGGGAAGAAGGTTCTAGAGGGCACCTTTAGCTTACACTAACCCTCTTAATTAACTTAATTAATTAGACTCTACTAACTAAGCCTAAGATTAACACAACACCCAACTTAATTGAAAATTCTACACAACTAAGCTAATCTAAGTAGAAACTAGGAGAATCTAACTCACCTCTCTATCAAATCCTAATTAGCACAAAATAAGGAGTAATTAACCAAGATTAACAAAGATTAGCAATAATTAGTAGTAATTAGCAAAGATTAGCGAAGATTAGCGAAGATTAACATAATTAAACAATAATTAACATAAGTTAGAGTTAATTAGTCTATAAAATAGCCCTTAGAGGGCCCACCAAGGGTGGGACCTCACATCCTCCATCTCCACCATGGCTACTTGAAGAGACTGTGGTGGAACTAGCTTTCTCAGAAGCAGATTCTTTCCCACTCCTCTTAGTCCTACTACTGGTACCTTCTCCTTGAGGTGGCTGACCTTCTGTAGGTGCCTCACCCATATCCTCACCTATCAACTCTTGAACCGTTTCCTGAAACCCAGGATCTAAATCTAGCAGTGGATCCTCTATCTCGGCTAGCCATGGGAGTAAGGGATCGTCCTCTCTGAATATGTGATCCAAATTAATAGGACAATAAGCAGGATTATCCCTTGCCCTTCTCTCCCTAATTCTGTTTCTCAACTTCAAATTGTAATGACAATATACAAGCTTGTTGAGTTTTTGCATAGTAAGCCGATTCCTGACCTTCGTGTGGATCAAAGAGAAAGTGCTCCAATTATTTTCACAGTTGGAAGATGTTGTAGTTTGACTAAGGATGCAAACAGCCGCGCTCCTTAGATGTGGAGCACTCTCTCCAAAATTCATCCACCAATTAGCTGAAATGCAAAAAATAAATAAAGAAAATTAGATCGTATCACAAGATATCTACAATGTGGATTTGTCTTTTGTTCATAGTCATACCAGGTGGCATCCTTCCAATCGATCGCATCACAAGAGGGTCAGCAAAGGTTCCTCTCCTTTGTGTATACATAGATATCTACAATGTGAAAATTAGATATAATTTAGTAAACCCCTACAGCATGTATGACAATTAGCACTTGGCAGCATAATTAAATTCTCTTAAGTGACCACCCAGTCACCTCTTGTATGGCATCAGTTTGATCATCTGGATTTAACAGTTTCTTCAACACCTCCCGTAGTCCTACCCGCAAGTCCGTATCTATTGCTTCGGTGTGTAGTTCGACATTGCAGTAATAGAATTTGGGATTCAAAAAATAACCTACATTATAAATATGTAGAATGTACTGTGCACAAACAAGATAATAAATACATTAGTTAGGAAAACAAAAAAGTATCAAATTTAAAGATATATATTAATTACCTGCAGCATGCAATGGATGGTGCAACTGATTGTTCCAACAGGCATCAATAATCTTTATATATTTCTCGTGATATCTAACATTTTCCATAATGGATTGCTTTGCCCGATCCATTGCTTCATATAAAGCCCATTGTTGGCTTGTCATCACCATCTACAAGCCGCAACACTTTAACTAAAGGCTCAAAAACCTTTAATATCTTCCTCACTTTCTTCCAAAATTTATTGTCCCTCATCAGGTTTGGGACTTCAAACTCCGGACCACTAGTTGCATTGCCCCATTTCGAACGAAGCTATTCTTCTTATGCAAACATCTGAATGAGCTCCGTTCTAAACTTTACAAGGCTTTCCATAGCCAGAAAATGGGTTGCAAACCTAGTTAATTCTAGATGCAGCAAGGCATGGTTATTTGTGTATCTTTTCATCAAGCTTAACACCCATGAATGATCATATATAAATCTTGTAATCCTGTATACCCAGCCCAGTTTCGACGGCAACATCAAGAGTAGTCTGGAAATATGGGGAATCTACTACTGTAGGTGGTATGTTCTTGTGAATTAGCCATTTTACTGTAGCTTTGGCCAATCTATCTCTTGCAGCCTTCATTACCCCTTTCACAACACTAGATATTTTTGGTTTATTTATCTCCCTCTTTCTTATGTGTTAGAGGATCAACAGGGGAAGCAACTGCTCTTCTTGTAAAGATAATTTCTACATCAACATCCCGTTCCCGGGTGCTAAATGCCCTACGCATGGACCCCGCAATGCCCTTACCCCTGCTTGGCATAATAGTAGATGAGCCCCCTGCATCATAATATTTTCTTCCAGCAAATGCACGACGTTCATATTCTTCTTGTTGACTCATCAAAGACTCTCGGCGTGCAACCTCCATCTGTGCATCTTCCTCCTCATCAAAGTATTCATCCCCAAATACATCATAATGGGTAGCATCAACATCTTGCCGCCTCTTTTCTTTTATCTCTACTTTTTTAGCTTTGTTTTGGCCAACCGAAGCTTTCATTTGTTCTCTGACTTCTCTTGGTACTTCGGTACAACCAGCAACATTGCCAGATATGTGGCCCAAGTAGTGCTTGAATCTTGTAATGCCCCCATTGGTCACTTTCCCACAGAACTTGCATTTGATTTTCAACCTATTATTCTCAACTGCCTCACCAAGGCTCCATGCAGGATCAATATCACGAGGCATTTTAACTTATTAATTGGCTAAGACAGATAGACTGAATACTTTGCTGGCTATAAATATAAACAAGTAGAATGTTAAAAATTAAAAAAACAAAGAAACATGTTAGAGGAAACTTATATCACAAATCTAGGAACCATTTTCAAGACATTTGATTGGTATTCAAATATTAAAAATTATTTTTTTAAAATAAATAAATCCAAAAATAAAAAAATAGAGAAAAATCAATAAACATTCAAAATGTGATGGATTGATCTATGGGAAACATAGATCTATCATTTACAAGCAATTTCCAAGTGGTTTCATGGGTTGTCCATGAGTATTCACATTTTTTTTTTCAAAAAATAAATAAATCCGAATATAAAAAATAGAGAAAAATCAATAAACATTCAAAATGTGTTGGATTGATCTATGGGAAACATAGATCTATCATCTACAAGCAATTTCCAAGTGGTTTCACGGGTTGTCCATGAGTATTCACATTTTTTTTTTCAAAAAATAAATAAATCCGAATATAAAAAATAGAGAAAAATCAATAAACATTCAAAATGTGATGGATTAATCTATGGGAAACATAGATCTATCATTTACAAGCAATTTCCAAGTGGTTTCATGGGTTGTCTATGAGTATTCACATTTTTCTTTCAAAAAAATAAATAAATCCGAAAATAAAAAATAGAGAAAAATCAATAAACATTCAAAATGTGATGGATTGATCTATGGGAAACATAGATCTATCATTTACAAGCAATTTCCAAGTGGTTTCATGGGTTGTCCATGAGTATTCACATTTTTTTTTCAAAAAATAAATAAATCCGAAAATAAAAAATAGAGAAAAATCAATAAATATTCAAGTATTGTTGGAATGATCTATGGGAAACATAGATCTAACAATATGAAGCTATTTTCAAGTTGTTTCATGAGTTTTCCATAAGCGATAATGTTTTTTTTTTAAAATAACATAATTCCGAAAATAAAAATAACAATATATAAAAAAAAAAAAACAAAAGATATGCATGCAAGATCAAAAGGAAGCATGGATCTACAATAAAACAAGACAATGATGCCATTATGTTGTGATTCATAGTAGTTAGAGAGTGATAATCTCAAAAGTTGAAAAAAAATCACATACCTAGATGAAGAATCTTGTTTAGAATCTTTAGATTTCTTTCAATAGTTGAATGTTGGCGATTTGGTGGCAAGAAATCTTGAAGAAATGGACTTGGGAGACACTTGGGACCACAAGGAGTAAAAACCAGCAAACAAAGAGGGGAAGAGAGGGTTAAAAAACCCTAAAACGTCAAAAGGGAGGTTTTTATAAACACCCCCCCCCCAAGTCGTATCGGCCGCCACGGGTGCGATTTCCTGTAGCGGCTGATATTTTGGCCGTAGCGTGGCGGTATCACCCGCTACGGCCGATATTTACATCCTTGGCCTAAATAGAATCATACCTTGACGTTCTAAAGTTAGGTGACATCATAGGCCTAAACCTTCGTACAATTGACCTAGCATTGGCCTGAACAAGTTCGGGGCAATCCATAGGTGTATGCCAGCTCAAGCACCCCAACAATGGTCTTGTAATGAATTAACAATGGGGTATGATAGGGTTAAAGGGTCCCAAACGGTACCAAAGGTTTGAAAGTATAAATTCTGCACTAAAGGAAAATGAAGGCTTACGATTAGCCATGCTCTGGGTATGGCTAGCAGTGAGTGTTCGACGGCTAGCTTTACACCTCGCCGTGGGTAGTCCTATGGCAAGCCGATGTAGAATCTTATGGCTCGCAGATCATAAAAGCCCTAAAATTAAGCTCTCTGGAAAATATAACTGTAAGAGAGAGAGAATGTACGACGGTCACCTTACGACTCGCCGCAGGTAGCCTATGGCTAGTCATAAGGTAACCGTAGAACAAAATCATGAAATTACACCTCTCTAGAATTTCAACTGTAGTGCATTCTTGGTTATAGCTTTTTGCAAGCTTACGACTAGCCGTAAAGGGCTTACGGTTAGCCATAAATCCCCAGTTCTGCAGGCCAAAAGAGAAAATTCTAAATTCAATGGGGGTCTCATTCCTAACACCAAAATGTGCACGATTCCATCTTAACCAACATAATCAAGGCTTGATACATCACATGCAACACTTAATTCTACCAAATTAGCCATTAAATTACCATGTAATTATCATCATAACTATCAAAGAGCTTGGAACAGGGTATTCTAGAGTAGAAACGTCATCAAATCAACAAAAACATGCTTGCATGCTATGAAATTATAGATGTTTACTTGCCTCAAGCTATATCTAGGTGAAATCCTCCATAATCTTCAAGTATCCCTCAAGATCTCAAGCTAATCTCCAAGAAACCTTAAATCTAACCCTCGACAAGAGATCTTGCACCAAAAACAAGGGAATTGGGGCTAAAAGGGCTTGCATGCAAAGATCCTAGCACTTAGATACTAGATCTAGGTAGGAGGAAGGGTTTGGGAAAGGAATTGCTCACCAAATGAGATCAAACCAAGAGAATTGGAACGGGGATTCGGGGAAGGAGGTTGTGATGAAGAAGATGATGATCAAGTGTCCTTGAAGCTTGGATTGGTCATTTCTAACCTGGATTTGATGGAGTCCTTGGTCTCTTGAATGCAATGAAGGAGAGAAAAGAGTGGTTGAAAGAAGAGAGCTTCATTGTAGCAGAGGGGAAAATGAAATGAAATTAATTGAGAGTTGGGTTATATAGTCTTTCAAGCAAATGGGCTTAACATGTTAGGTCCAACAAGGAGGTGTTTTCTACAAAGTAAGGATGTTGGGGCACAATTCCCATTGTCCAAGGTGTCTAAGACCACCAATATTCTAAAATTACTTCTAACCCCCATACTCAACAAGGCTTATAACAAGGTCCTTCTAGGTCTCCAAGTAGGTCTAAACTCTCCCAAAACCAACTAATCTCTAATCCAGCCCCCATAAAACTAGCTAATTGCCCACTAATCCCGATTAGTTAGCAACTAATCACGCAATTAGGATATGGGTCCTTACATGCTTTCAGCCAAAAAAATCGGTTAGATTATCTGTTTTGAAAAAGACCGAATCAGTGCACCTGTGCTGTGGGTTGCTATTACATACACAGTGCATAGGAAGTAGGGCGCACATACAGACCACTGTATATGCCCTAAGCATATATAGCATGTGCAACAGTTGAAGTGGATCCAGTTCTTGCTATTATAACTTGTAAAATTTATCTATGTACAATCAGATTTTCTTTCATCACTCCATTGATCATTTCATCTGATAACCATCGCTGTTTTATATTATTTCTCTATGCAGATTATGTTCGAAAAGGAAAAATATCTAAGGGAGCTGTAATTGCAATTGTAGCTTCAGTAGTGTGCCTTATTGTACTGGTTTTGGGCATCCTTTGGAGGAAGGGCTTCCTACGAGGCAAGACCTCAAGTTCTCAAGGTGGACAGAAACCGGTTGCATTTCATAATAATAAAATAAGAAAAGCGCTTATCATTTCATTTGAATCTTTCTTATGTTGCTTGATTTTTCTTTTTTCATTTATTTAAATGTCAACTTTCATTAGTATGAGCTTTGCAGTACAAGAGAAATGTAATGACAGGCAACCACCCTGACCCAAGAGAAAACACCAAAGCAAAACACTAAAAAGAAAAATCAAAGAAGAGGAAAATTCTGATTAGAAATAAGTCCTTAGCCAAATCGTCAGCCACCTCATTTGTCAATCACTTAATATGACAACCAGAAGTATATTGATTTTAACCAGAAATAAGCAAACTCTTGATTTTCTTTTCTAACCGTCATCTTAAAATTGTATAAGTAGCAGCAGTCAACTTGGCAAGCACTTGACAACATGCTCTTACTTTTATTGCTTATTTATGATGCTCAGATTTCCATTCTTGTCTAGTTGTTTTAGTTTTCACTTGTCACTGGAGTATTTGACTTTCTAGATCTCTACATTTGTATCTCTATGTGGGAAAGAATGTGCATCTGCGAACTTGCAAAAGGAAGTGCTTAAAAATCGGAATTAAATTTTAAATTTTTATCATTCAGGATTTTATAAAAACACAGTCTCATAAGTTTATTTCTAGTTTGACTTCATGGGGCATTAGGGTTGTATTTGTAATTTGTGGTAAAACTCATGTCTTTCCTTTTTCATCATTTAATTTTCTGTTGCTTTAAAAGTATTTCTATTATCTTAAGAAAACTGCTTAGTTTTGTTCCACAAGAAGTTGAAATGAGAATTTTTTTTCTCTTTATTTCCTTGTCAACTTCTTAATATTGAGGAGTCTGAGGTTTGGTCCCATAAAGTCATCATTTAACCATTAACAGAGGACTTAACCTGACTTTTCCTAAGGGTCCATTTGTTTAATAACCGATGAAGTGAAAGAAATTAAAGTCCTCAGAAACAGTCACATTATTTCCCAAAGGCAATGTTTAGTTGGCTTTACCTGTCGGAAGAGTGGAAGGGAACTTTGGTTTGAATTCGGTGTGTCTCAATTTGATGGACATCGATCTTTATAGGTTGCATCGTGCTATTTACAGTATGTTTGTACAACAGGATTTCTGACTTACAACTACTATATCACCCTGATTGGGGTGATCATATCCAAAATAAATTAGCGATTTTATATTATGATACGCATGTGGTGTATTGTACATCATGATTCCCCCAATATGGTGGTCCTCTGTACTATTCTAAAACATGTCACCTTTGACGGCCTCTTGAATTATCTTTCTTGTCACTTGTCTTAGGCAGCTTTCTTGTGATAGTGACACACTCATAAATGTAGTATAAAATGCAGACAAAAGATCCAATCAATCAATTTTTAGGTCTTCCTTTTTCTCTATATTTGTATATTTATGTGAGTGTTTATCTTTGCTTGTTGCACAGATCTCCGAGGTTTAGATCTGCAAACAGGTTCTTTTACCTTAAGACAAATCAAAGCTGCTACTAACAACTTTCACATTTCAAACAAGATTGGAGAAGGTGGTTTTGGATCTGTATACAAGGTAGAATGTCTTTATCAGCCATGGCCATTGAACTACATGTATCTCTTTTGGGTGAGGTTATAGAATAAGTTTTTCATTACTATGTTCACACAGGGTCAATTGTCGGATGGTACTATAATTGCTGTGAAGCAACTTTCTTCAAAGTCAAAGCAAGGAAACCGCGAATTCGTAACTGAGATAGGCATGATTTCTGCTTTGAGACATCCAAATCTTGTCAAGCTTTATGGATGTTGCATTGAAGGAAACCAATTATTGCTAGTGTACGAGTACATGGAAAATAATAGCCTTGCACGTGCATTGTTTGGTAAGCTTTGTTGTGTCTATTGTATCACTGTTGTCTTGCTGTTTTGATGTTGTTAAAACAAATACGTAAATTATAAAATACTGCATTACAACTAGTTTTATGAATTGGATGGTTAAAAGGTCCCGAGGACTATCCACTGCAACTTGATTGGCCGACCAGACACAAGATCTGTGTTGGGATAGCAAGAGGTTTGGCTTATCTCCATGAAGAATCAATACTGAAAATTGTTCATAGAGACATCAAAGCCACCAATGTACTGCTTGATAAGGATCTTAACCCTAAGATATCCGACTTTGGGTTAGCTAAGCTTGATGAAGAGGAAGACACCCACATTAGCACTCGAATAGCTGGAACAATGTAAGTCGCCAGAATCTTCATCTGTCATGCTTAATTTCATTTTTGGTAAACAAAAATAAAATTTCTAAGCTTTTGTAAAAAATGTTTATCCTATGAGCAAACAACACCCACTCATTATTTTGGTGGTAAAGAATGCTTGCAATGTCACTTACTAGTTACTACACATTTCTAAATGTTGACTTCTAACCTTGTCAGGATTTTCTTAAACCGATTAAGATCTCTAGAAGATGTACGCTGAGGAGATGATATCACTTGTTTGATTCAGGAAACTTTTGTCCTATGATGCCCATATATGGATATGGGTACGGACATGGATACGGAGATCATGGATATGTCTCCTCACTTCTGAAAATCTAGGACAAGGATATGGATATGTGTGCCCTAATGTTTTCTTTAGAACACTTTTGAATTAATGAAATTATCATTGTTTATGTTTCCTTCTTACATTTTTTATGTTGTGAAGTAAAAAAAATTAAATAATAAAACTATATGACGTGTAGGCTAGAAGTATTGGTGCAGTATCTGGTATCAATATAAGTGTAGTATCGGTTTGACACAGATACATTGTGCTTGTACTAGTTTTCAGTTATCATAGCTTATGTCTCCAGTTTTGTTAGTTTCACAGTTCAGTGAATCTGAAAACTTCTAATATGGAAGACCAAATAGAAAAGAAACTGTAACTTAATACTCTCTCTCTCTATCTATCTATCTATTTATCTCTCTAAAGTTGGCCCCACTATGTTGTCCCTCACCATGTGACACGACCCAAGCCCGAGATTATGATTAATCCGAGTTAACCCTGAGTCGCGTCGCATACTTACTCCCGTGAATCTCAAACAGTTTAAAATTCACAAGGGATATCAATTACATATTATGCGGAATATTCACAAATATACATTTCTCATATAAAACAAAATTCATTTACGCTATGTATAAAACTAATCACTTGCATATTTAATTACAATGCAAGGATTAAAAGTGCAAAGTTTCCATTCTATTCCATTTCAAGTTCTCCTTTCATTTTTCCTTTGTTTTCATTTTATTTCCACTCAACAAGTCCTCCAGGAGGAATCGGATTGGTAATCTCCGCTGGCGTTGTGGCCTCTGAAGGACCGGCATGGGCAGCTATGCCTATAATGCCATTAATAACACTATGAATTTGACAATTCAGCTATGTATGAACAATTACATGATTAAACATGCTAATTACACAATTAATTCATCTAACTCAATGTTAGACTAATTCAAATCCAATTCACAATCAATAAGAGTCTTGTATTTGGCAAACTACAATAGCATTTCACATTTCAATTTATATTCCATCTTCCTGAAAAGGAAGGATTCCATATTCAATTCCATCTTCCTGAAAAGGAAGAATTGCATCTTCCATACGGAATGATTCATATATTATGGGATTTATCAGTGCCCGGGCCAAGGACAACTGACATCACCACGGAGTTCCGGAACACTCCCAAATAATCTGCTGCAGCAGTATCAGCTCAAAAGAGCTTATAGAAATCACCATGTAGTGCCAGACTCAATGAACAATACAATTATCACTTTAATATCGTTAAATTACAAATAACGGATACAATTTAATAAACAATTCTTTACGAATTCAATTTCAAATATCATTCCATGTACAAATCTAATTAAATAATACCAACCATTCAGGTGTAATCCTCAGTTGTTTAATGTACATGTTATTTTCGATGGACATCACAATATATGTGGATTTTGTACATTAAAGTCCCCTTAATCAACACCAATGGAGGTATAAACAACATTAACAGCCTTGAAATAATCAATAGGCTCTTATACTATATTTTCAGGATTAAATCCAAAAATTATTCATTTTCGGCTAACTGTTCGGTCACCTGTTGGTCGACCGAATAGCTCAACTCGGTTAACCGAATTTACGCAGCTAACCTACAAAAGTTAATTCTTCACTTAGAGTGAATTTCAGACTTTCGGTCACCTCTCGGTTAACACTTGGTTAACCGAACTCTGTCGGTTACCTCTCGGTCACTTGTCGGTTCGCATTCCAGAGACCTGAAACTTCACTTAACTTCAAGAAGACTCGGTTAACCTCTTGGTCGACCGAACATAGTTCGGTCACCTCTCGGTTCGCAAACCAGAGAGCAACTTTTTCTCTGTTTACAGTGTCGGTCGGCAGTTCGGTCGCCTGTCGGTCGACCGACCTGCACACAAAATCTCTTCAAAATTCTTTTCAGAATTCTATGTTGAAAACCAATCTCCATAACCTGAAATAAATGCTTGGAACCTCCTGTTCCCTTCTTCAAACACCATTTAAACACAATATAACACTAATAACTAATACAAATCAAATCAAATCTATTCAATTTCTATACAAATCAATGAAAACTATATCTAATGACAAGAAACTCATAATAAACATCATTTAATAACAAGTAATGTCTATACTTGCCTTAACTTCGAATTCAAGACAAAACCCCTTTGTTATCTTGAGTTTTGAGACCAAAACCACCAACTTCCAAGCCCTAACATCATCAAATCATTCAAATCTGAATTCAATGAACTTTTGAGATGAAGAAGAGTTTAAACAACTCATGTACACCCAAAACTACACATGATACTTACTTGAAGCTCAACAAGGAGTAAACCACAGCTTTTCTAACTCCAACTCCAAGAAAAATCAAGTAAAGAGAAGTAGAAGATGAAATCTTTTCTTTAATCTCACTCACACAACCTCTAATCCAACTGATTGTTGAAGAAAATGAGAAAAAGGAGAGAATAACTGAGCTAAACCTAGTCTCCAGCAGCTTCAAAACTCAATGACCGACTGAAATAAGTCTGGACTCTTCTCCAACCTCTTATTCAACCTTTATATAACACATCTCTTGCATTTAAACCCCATTTTTTGGTCTATTTCTAGTTTGAGTCAAACCAAAGTTCACTTGATTCATTTCAAGTCAAACGAAAATGTGTGTATTATGAAATTTGTTGTACTCATTGAGATATACACGATGGTATCAAATTCCACCGCATTCGATGAAATACACATAAACCCATATTTACGAAAAAAGTCCTTAATTTCACTAATTTGGGTCTAACTTCAACCCCATTAAACCAATCTCTTCCAAATTTGCTCATTACGCTTAATTCATCTATTTAAGACTAATTTGATCCATTTCAATCATTAATCACCACTAAATTGACTAATTACGCTTAATATGCATTAATCTCGATTAATTAGAGTTAATCTCGATTAACTCGGGTTGGGGTGTAACACCATGTTGGATGCACATGAATATTTCCATACACACACAAAATTACCAGTTTACATAGTCAAAATACCATGTGTTAGCATTTGTGTTCTGCCCTAGCTTAAAAGCTTATTGGTTTGGTAAAAGGAATAATGGAAATAAATGACATCCATTTCACTTTGATTGCTTACTCAGCATGATCAACACATCTCATTGTTGGGAAGTCCAACATTGGACAGGGCTTTATATACCTGTTTGGGCTTTCGACCTATTAGCTTAAGCTTTTGGGTTGGTGCATGGCTTCTTACACTCATATCTTTCAAATGTTGTATGCTATCATTTTCCATGAACTTGTACGCTTTTCTCTGAGTCTAGTGCTTGGTAAGCTCATATGCATGTTTGCCAAACATGCAGATGGAATTACTATAATAGGCAATAGATTTGATGTGTTAGACAACTTGAACATCAGGTACTGACTTTCAATGGAAATGGCCAGTATCCTAGGCATTCATTGTCGTCAAAGATGGAATTTGAAATTTCGAATGGCCTATAGACTTGTGCCTATGTTTGGTGTTTATCTTACTGTTAGTTATCCCTTCTAGTTATATTCCTAACCTTCATGGTTGTTTTAGTACCACCACATCCCAATAAAATTTTGGCTTTTTTTCCCACTTGAGAATTACTTCTCCAGGGTGTTTGAGACTTTCAGTGTCTCCCAGACCCCTAAGAAAGCAATTTGCTTGACTTGTATACTAGTGAATTTTCGAGTTATCTATCAAAGCTGGTATTGATTAATCGTCAGCAGATATCAGTCTGATTAACAACTTCAACTGGTTCAGCAGCGTTGGACATCCTTTGCAGATCAAACTGTTGGTTGATGCTGTTAGTCATCTAGGTGTTTTGCTCAATTTTAAAATTTTGAATTTCAGTGATATATAGAATGGGGTTCACATAATTATCATTTGCTACAGGCTCTCTAAAAAAATGTCTTTTGTTGCAAACTGCAGATCTGTAGGAAAATTGATACAACTCACTTCCCATGTTTAATTTGAAAAGGATCGACGATTCATAATTTTAGTCCATGTACTTCAACCACTAATATTAATAATAATAAATATAATCATGATAAGAAGAAATTGTATGTTTGCATATCTGCTTAAACTGAATGAATATATGTAGATGTCGTGGATAGTCTATGCATTAGATTGATGAAAATGGAGAAAATCAAGACACCTGACTTCTCCAAGAAGTATGAAAGCAAAGCTAAAGATGCACTTCCTTATCCGGCGGGTGTTTTTTCGTGCGATCATTTTCTCCATCCACTTTTCTATGCATGGGGTTTGTATGGAATAGTTGTGTGATAAAATGCAGCTTCACTTTCGTATTTACAATTGTGTAATTATTGTATGCTGTACCCTACCAAGGATTCTGGTGTAGTACTTTATTTTATTGTACACAACATCTACATCCACGTATGTTAACCTCTGACCAGGATTGCAAAAATGGTTCCTTCTTTCCAAGACATAGTCAATTTTTTAACAAAATAAGCAATAACACTTGCTGAAAATTTGATCACCTTACTAATTTCATTGAAATGCCCTTCAGAAAGTAAAGTATGCTTTCTTAGTATCTTTGGTAGATATCTACTACACCAGACTATATGAGAAAATAATAATGTTGACTTTGCAGAGGATATATGGCACCAGAGTATGCCATGCACGGTTACCTGACTGATAAAGCAGATGTATACAGCTTTGGTGTTGTTGCTTTAGAAATTGTCACTGGGAAGAGTATCACAAAGTACAGACCAAAGGGGGATCATATACATCTAGTCGATTGGGTAACTAATTTAGATTTCATCCGATTCTGTGCATTTCTGTTATTGAAGAATTGTATGATTTTGGTGCAATGATGTATATAGTATCTTTGGTCCTTGAGTTTGCATGCAAGGAGCCCATGGTTCAATTCAGATGCTTAATTTGATGGATCCCTCTATAGATAGACTTCGCCCGATAAATAAACCAGATTAAAATATCCCCGGCATCCAATTTTTGTTTTTTTAAGCTCTGTTTTAAGTTAAAATGTGGACCATTATTGTATTCCTTGGTTATCTGTTTACTGGCCATCTGTTGAGAAGTTGGTATTGTCCAAGCAGGGATATTTTTGGGCGTGGTCTATCTAAGCATTCGTGGTCCATTAAATCAACTATCAGGATTATGAAACCATAGTCCTCGCATAGAAAACTTACGCTTCAAGATACAATGCACATCGTTGAGCCTGAAAGATCATATCATTTTTTTCCATTATAATGATTACCATACATGAAGCTTTACTAGCTCCATTCACGTGGATATCACAGGCATATGTGCAGCAGGAGAGAGGCAATCTAATGGATCTTGTTGATCCAAGATTGGGTTCGGATTTCAACAAGGAAGAGGCAATGTTGATGATTAATGTGTCTCTCTTATGTACTAATGCATCTCCCACACTTAGGCCTATTATGTCAGCTGTAGTGAGTATGCTCGAAGGCCGCACCATCATGCAAGTTCCAATTTCAGATCCACATATCCCTACTGATAGTTTGAACATCAAGTCCACTGGTGACTGTGTTCAAGAAGAAGAAAGCTTGAGTCAGTCACTGATTGCTTCAATGGATCAGCAGTTTACTGCCTCTTCGGAATCTGGTGCTGACCTCTATCCGACCAATCTGGATTCTGAATACTGGAATAAGCGAAAGTAGTGGATTGTGTATTTTCATATGTTTATGATCTATGGTGCTTCTGGAGTTGTCTCCCTATTTCCTATGTTTATTGGAGTAATTTTGGAGTTTTTTTTTTTCTCTTATAAATGCGCCCAAAAAATTATGATAATGCGTAGTTATTCCGCAAATATTGTATCCAGATGGGGATTTAGATTTTATCTGAATGAGAAGTTTCT
The DNA here is from genome assembly GCA_038049695.1 of Cinnamomum chago. Lineage (NCBI taxonomy): Eukaryota > Viridiplantae > Streptophyta > Magnoliopsida > Laurales > Lauraceae > Cinnamomum > Cinnamomum chago. Next base: position 52,480,203 of record CP142457.1, on the reverse strand, counting down.
CTCTGTAATCTACTCTCAAATGTAGTATAAATTGGTAAAAGAGTTCAAATATTTTGGTAGAGCAGATATTCTCTATTCTATAAACATGGGGGACAGTGCAGAAATTGAAAAGTGCATCACCTCAGCTGCTATTTTGCCTGTCTCTTCTTCCCAATTATTACCAGCGCCCTGTGCCTACATCTTGTTTGGAGGACAAAACAGAAAAGTAATGTCATATGTAATGTTGTTTTCAAATTTGGTGTTACCAACAAATTATCATATCATCTTTCAAAATATCCAGACAGGGGTGGTAGTGGTACATGTAACATAATGCATCTTAGAGGTTTTCTTTTTCACAAAAAAGACTCCTATATTTTCACAGAACCCTCAAAAAGGACCCTAAATTTCTTGTTTTTGCTAAAACCCCACTTGTCTAACCATCTTACTGTATAAAAAAATATAACTAGACAGTTTCTTTAAAAAAAAAAAAATTTGACCAATTTACCTTGAGTTAAAAAAGAACTCATCCCTTGAGTAAAAATAAAAAAGACAATCTTGTCCCTTCAACTTTGAGGAACTAAATCCCTTAAACTTTGAGGAACTAAAACTAAAGACTAGGATTGTTTTAATGGTAAGCCTTTCCATCACCATGCTTCTTTCATCATGCATTCAGGTGGGCCACTAAAATCAACTTAAGTTGGCGATTTACTTAGCTTAAATAAAGGGTTTCTATCATTTATAAAAATAAAAAAAAATAACTGATGCGTTACACAGTCAGGTCCCTATAAAAACATAAATAAAAGACATCTAAAATGCACTCAAAAGAATATATGCACTTGAGGAAAGTTGTACATCTTTGCTTTAAATCCCACTGTAAAGATCAAGGAAGACATCAAAAAAAATCACAGCTGGCATTTTACGATAAAATAATAGAATTTGCGATTTTAAGTTATCCATGTCAATGATAAAATCATAATAGGACTCACATTCCAATCCATTGAATCAAAATACTGCCCGGCCTAGCCCAACCATTATCATGCTATGCACATGGTCCTTGTCCCGGTCCCATCTCAATTCAATGATAAAATCACTGGAAAATCAATCTGACCCATTGTTTTCCTTTTCATTGTTTAGATGGCCCCACAGTGCTCTAATTATTGGCAATTTCGTTGCAAAATCATTCTGGCCCAACCCATCCCAACCCAACCCACCCACACCATGACCCAAGTAGAAATGTAATCACTCGAAAATCTTCGACAAATTCCATGTAAAAAAGTAGCTTCACATTCCTAGTATTGATATTCACACGTCAAAATCAGCATCAGCTGGAAACAAACAAACACACATCTGCTTTTGCTTTTGCTTGAAAACAACGCAAATTCACGGATTCCTCTCACCTTCATTCCTTCCTTCGGATTCTTCTGATTGCACGGATTCTTCAATTTTTCTAGTGTTGTTGCAGAGATATGGCGGCAGCTGCGGTCTATCAGTTGGCACAATGCATCACGTGCCATGCGTGGAGTCCTGATCACTCGAGTAATCCTCTTTCCAAGCCCTAAAAAGAATCTCTCTTGATTTGATTTCTGTGTTCACCGATGCGGCCGGAGATTCGTCTTCTTCTTTTCATGTGATCAATTCGTTCCTCTCTCAAGTTATTTTTAGTAAAAGATTCTATCTAGGGCACCGATTTTTCTTCTTCTGGTGGGATCTTTGTACGAATGCTTAGTATTTTGCTTTAAGTGGTAATTTGCCCTTATCATGGTGGGATCTGATCTTTCAGATCTGTTATTTAGATCGGAGCTTGAGATTTTGAGAATTTGCACGAGCAAGAAATCTTGCAAAGTTCATGTTTCGACCTAGATGTGCCGTTTTCAACTACTTTTGGGTTTCTGAGGATCTCATGAGGTCACTTGTTTTGTAAATGGTCTATTTGTTGTGTAACATTGATTGATTTAAAGAAGGTCTTACATTGGTAGGTAATGGACATATTGTCCTCCTCTCTCACTCTCATTGGCTGGACAATTGGATATCATTTTGAGGGTGGGTTGCATCACTCATGGCCAATGTTTGGGGAAGGATGATTTGAGAGATGCATATCTTGGAATCCTCTTCTTTTATGAAAGGTGGATAGGAGGAGGTCCTTGTTCTAACATGCCTAGCTTGGGCAGGCCTTTGTTGTCTGTCCGTCTGCTGCCGTAGTTATTCTATATTTTGTGTGATGCAAGCTACTTTCTTTTGTAGTGGTTGCTTTATGTCCAAACAATAATGAAGTTCATATCTATAGATCCTCGCAAGACAAATGGGAGAGGGTACATGTTCTTGAAAAGGTATATTGCATTAATTCGTGTGATTTTATTTCTTTTTCCTCTGGCTAGTTGGAAGTTTCTTGTTTGAGGTCAGTTGATCTTGTATTTATATATTTGTTTTTTTTTTTTAGTTTGTCAATTTATATGTGCGAATACACTACTTTTATGCCCTCCAAAAACAACTTTGTTATAACTAAGGTCTAAAATCATCATCGATGGCCGGGATTAAAACATAAGCTTAAAAACAACTTAAAACATAAATAAACTCTAAATAAAATAAAATATATAGGCTGGTAGGTGGGCTGGGCACAGAAGGACTGGTTGACCCATGGGTGTGTCCTGCATCACTATATGATCTAGTGCAATGGTGTGGTGAAAAGTGTGGAGCTTGGCTCAGCTAGTGCCCAGTTTATGTTGGTGAGATATGTCGGGGAGAAAGTGGATTGGCTAGTGTGTCAAGTTTCACCCAAATTCCTATGATGATGTTTGACTTCGTCACCACTGGCTCTAGTACAACTCGCTTGAGTCGCATGGCTCATCACACATGCCTAGGATGATTCAACAGGGATGAAACTTCTTAACTCATGGTCTGTCCACATTATTTCCTATGCACCCCGCTTACACCATCTATTCAAACGATCTACATGGGCTCCATAATTACTTGTTAGTTTACTGGATAACTTTTACTTTATGTATACGTATGTGTATAAGAGAATCAATTTGAGTTGTTTCCCCCTTAACTATGATCAGAAGAAATTATACATATGATCATGAATGATGGTCTATGCGTTGGAGTAAATCATCAAGGGAATAGGAAGACTCCCTCCTTAGAGAGGTCATCCGCCAAATCATTTGCCTCATGTAAGACATGATTAAAAACAACTCCCAGCTGGCTTGAAATATCCTGAACTTCATCAACCGAATCTTCCAATGTCCAAGGGTAAAAAGATTGACCAGAGCTCCACTGAATAGCCGAAAAAGAGTCACCTTCAATTATAGCATTAGAATTTAGAACCTTTTAATCTCCTCAACTCACGACAACCAATCAAAAGAGCAGAAACTTCAGCTTCATTAGCATCCAGAGAATCTGCAAGCCCTGAAAAATTCCTAATGACCTTTCCATTCCAACTGATTGAACAATACTGCCATCAAAATTTAATTTTAGAACACCCCAAGAAGGTTTCTCCCAAGAAATCTATAAAGAGATTTAGCACACCAGCCCCATTGAAAAAAGACTGACCAAGGTCTGCCTTAGGCCCTTTCTTTTACCCATTATGGCCCTTTTTTATGGAAAAAAAAAAAACCTACCACATTTCATTGGCGTGTTGACTTTCAGATGTGTCCATGGTTATTGCAAATAATATATGCAACATAACTTTTGAAATTGACTAATTGCCTTTATAGCCTTGCAGTGCTTTACTTCTCATGAAATGCAGTTCCTAAAGGTCCCAAAGTCTCTTCATTCAACTGAGTGAAGTGTTCATGTTGTAAACATGGGATTATGGCTAGGCCCACAAATGGCCCACCAAGAGTAGTAGGTTAGAGCTCTAATGCCAAGTCAAACTGTAGGGTTGATTTAGACCTTAGAAAGAGGATTTAGAGAAGAGAAAGAGGGAGTAGTAGTAGTTTTGACGTAGTGACTGTGTTATGAGGGAAGTCAATATGCTCCCTTTGTTTATTTACATATTACAAATTTACAAGAATCCCTATGTGGAATAATATAACACAATTTTGCTTTCATTAAAGCATTAAGAGCCTGTTTGTTTCATGAAATTGAATGCATAGGAATTGTAACATTTTTTATTTCTAAAATGGTTAAATTGAAGAAATAAATATAAATTTCAAAAAATGTCCATCAAAATTATCTCCCCTCTAATGGAAATGAATCAAGGGTATGTGTGAAATGAATACCCAGCCACTGCCCTGGTAATTCAAATCCTAGGAAAGTGAGGGTTTCATCTACGTTTGTACCTTCTGTCTTACTCCCTCACCTCATATCCTTCATCCCTTACCTCTTAATAATCCTTAGGTGGAGCTTATTTGACCTTCAATTCCTATGTAATCAATTCCAATGTATTTCTATGCAAACAAACAGGCCCTTAATGTCCAGAATCATTATCAATTATGGCCTGTTTGCATTTGAATGCTGAGTTGATATTTTCTCTCTCATCTTTCCTGAAGCTCCCTATTGAGTCATTAACTTTATATGCTCTGATTCATGGTCAATTTAAGAGTAGCATGTCTATGTTGCAGTTTGCTCAATTTCTATGGGACTTTATTTTTCCTTGAATAGTTAAAATTGGATGAAATTGTATCTTAGCTTTCCTCTTTCTATTATCTCACAGCATGATCAAATTATCTCTGGGATAGATTGGAGCCCGAGGTCAAACAAAATTGTAACAGTATCACATGATCGAAACTCGTGAGTACCTACTTGGCCATGTAATATGATACTTTTTTTAATAACATGTAATATGATACTTTTGGGATTCATTTCTGGTATATGTTTTTAAAATATTGAAAAGCTGCAATAATAAGTTTTCCTTTTCAACTCTGGAGCCCATATGCATTTGAATAGTTTCTAACCGTGTTATTCTTTATAAATATTGGTTTTTTATATTTCTATTGATTATGGTTTTCTTTCCAGTTATGTGTGGAACAAAGAAGCATCGGAATGGGTACCAACCCTTGTTATTCTTAGACTAAACCGTGCTGCTCTGTGTGTTCAGTGGAGTCCTAAAGGTAACTGACTGCAACTCACTTATTTAGCATTTCTCTTGACATCTGATACATATGTAAATAAAGGCTCCACATTAACTGAGTCATTTTCTTTCCTCCTCCTTCTTTTGATGATTGGTAACATTACTTAAACCTGCAACCATTTCATTGTTACATGGAACTCCATTCTGAATTCCAACTTTACTCGGGCCAATTAGCTTTCTTCTAAAATTTTGGTGCTTTAAGCTTTTATACCTATTGCCAACCCTAGACAGGGATAGGCTTGAACAATGTTCTCTCTTTTTTTCCCAGCTTCTCGAATTTGGATAGTTTATTTATTGCAATTATTGAGAGAATTGTAAACATAAGTGGGAAAAATGTGGACTTTGATAGCTTGGATATATGCTTAATATGTGCTATAACTCGAAATGCATCATGAATCTTCTCTTTCAGTGGCATTTTATTATATACGTTTTTAATTCGTTAGCTGCTATCGAGTTCATTAGTTCGTTCTAGTGAGAACCTATGATACCCGGATATCCGTATCGGACCTATACGATACTTGTATTGGTACCTGATATTGCACTAATACTTCTAGGGAACAAATTTAACATATCATACTTATAAAGTCCTTTATTTCGTATACTTCTTTTAATATTTTTACTTCTCGCCATAAAAAATGCTAGAAATGGATGAAAATGGTGATAATTTGATTGATTCAAAAGTGATCTAAAGAAAAAATTAGGACACCCGTATCTATATCCATGTCCTAGATTTTCAAAAGTAAGGAGTCGTATCCTCGATTCCCGTATCAATGTCCGTATCCATATCCTTATCTAGGCATCATCATAGAAAACTGGAAGTTGCATTGCATTGGGCAGGACATCCATTAGAAAGAAGAAAAAAAAAGAAAGAAAGAACAGTGGAAGTTGTTAGTAGTTTCAAATAAATGGGAAGGATGAGTGGGGAAAATGTGGATGTCCTTTTTTGGGTTGGGGGTGGTTGGAGGGGACTAGAAAATGCAACTTTGATTGGCTAGATCTGAGAAGCACGGACACCTCTCTGAGGCCGTCGTGTCCGTGTCCGACACGCTTGGATACGTGTCCGACACGCCAAAAAGAGTATTCTATTTATTTTTTTATATTTTATATTTCGGACACGCTGAGACACGTTAGGGACACGATGGCCTCTTTTAATTGGGGAAAAAAAAATAAAGTTTGAGTTTAAAAAAAAAAGAAGAAAAGGGGGCTGTTTGTAAAAAGTTATAACTTAAGAGGAAAATTGGGCTTTTTTAATTCGTCCATCCAGCTCCAGCCCAAAAAAAAAAAACCTATTCATCCCTCCAGCCCTAAACAAAAGAGAAAAAACCCTATTCGTTTGTCTAGCCCTCACAGAAGAAGAAGAAGAAAGAAAGAAAGAAAAGAAGGAAGAAGATCTGCTGTGGTACTGCTTCTGCTTCCTTTTTTTCGCTCGTGGTACTGCTTTTGCTTATCAGGTACGCTGGGTTCTTTTTTGTTGCTGCTCTTTTTTTCTCTCTGCTGCTGCTTCTTTTTTCTTTTTAAGTTTTTTGCTGCGAAAAACATTTTGTTCTTTTTTTTTTGTTTAGTTTTTGCTCATGCTGCTTTTTTTTTTTTGGCTCATCAAATCTGTTTTTGTTGTTTGGTGTGTCTGTAATATTTTTTTGTAATCTGCTGCTGTTTTTCTGATCATTAAATGTTCTGTTTTTGCTGTTTTCTTCTTTGTTGTGTTGTTGTTGCAAACCTCCTTGATGCTGTTTTTTTTTTTCACCGCGAATATGCAAATTTGCAAATGTCCTTGCTGCTGATGTTTTTTATTTTCTGTTGCTGTTGTTTATATCAAATAATTCTTTTTTTATTTATTAGTTGCTTCTTCACTTCCGGAATTTAGGAATATGAGTTCCATTCCTGGCTCTAGCTCACACCCCTCCAATGAAGAAGATATAAATAAGCCTATTTGGAAATATGTAACCAAGTTTGAGAAACTTAATGAAGGAGGGGGAAATATTACAGTGGTACACTGGTACTTGGATTTTTATTTATTTGATTGCTAAATTGATTACAAAGTTAAAATGATATTATCTTTTAGTATATGTTTAGATTTATTATTATTATTATTAAATATTAACATGTCCCCGACTTGGCCGTGTCCTACTTTTTTTTAAAATGCCGTGTCGGCGGGTCCATGTCATATCGTGTCCTTGTCCCGTATCCGTGTCCGTGCTTCTTAGGGCTAGATACATTAGTAGTATGTGCTAATAAGACTAGGAGCCTACGGTTTAGGAGGCAAGTGTCATGTCTTTGCTCTTTCGTAGGCATTTTGACTTATTCGTTTAGTTTCATATTGAACTATTATTTGAGGCAACACTTTTCGTTAAACTAGTACGTTTAAATTAGAAGTTGTGCTTATAGATATTGAATTTGTCTTTGTTTCCTTTTTTGAAAGCTTTTGCACTCTTCTGATGAGCACATGCATTTTTCAGAAAACAAGTTTGCTGTTGGAAGTGGGGCTAAAACTGTTTGTATTTGCTACTATGAGCAGGAGAATAACTGGTAATTGATCTTTGCGCTCTATTTAGTTCCTAAAATGTAATAGGATTGACCTTACGATATGCACTTATTTGATTACATTGCCATCTCCTTTATAAGTTCCATCATATGCAAGACTGTAATAGCGTAATTTATGATATTGTTAAGAAAAATTAGTGTTACATCTGGCAATACTGCAATGATCATGTGATGATTGGTGGCAAGCTAGTCTGAATCTTGAATATGGCAGGCAGAGAGAGAGAGAGAGCTTTCGTTCTTTTTTGCAGTTTTCTAGGTAGGTTGTGGGGCTTTAATTTTCCTGGTTTTTCTTTCTTTTTCTGGTGAAGTTTAGAGTTGAAAGCTTTTAGCCGACCCCAGATTGATGGCATTGTGCTCTCATGATGATGAATTTATTCAAGAGTTAGGGCAAGAGCCCGAAGCAACAATTGGAAGGTTTTCATTACCTCAACCATGAGGGTGTTTGTGGGTTTGACTCATGTTACTACTGCTAAAAAAAAATGATTAGAAAGGAGGGTCAGAGTATCCGAATTCTGAGGATTTGGCTCGAGATGGAAGTAGTAAGGATAGATCTGAAGAAGTACAGCCTATCTGAGGATTTGGCTCAAGATAGATCGAAATGGAGAAACAGAGCCAGCACCAACATAATTGGGACAAGGCTTTGATGATAATGATTATGAGGTAAGTCTTAAATGGAGGTGGGGGTTTTAGGAAGTGAAGATGAGAGGAAACCTAAAGATAAAAGTGTTGTTATACATACGAGTGTGACTGTGCATGATATGCTAAATGTTAAAAAGTTACTGATTTCATAATAGAGGAATTATATGGGTTCCGATTTCCGAAGCCTCATGAGATATATTTCCTGACCATCAACTTCAAACATGTTGATTTTACTTTTGGTTAGTCATTTTAATATCAATATGTCAGGAGATTTGGGTCCCCTTTAAACCTCACTGATTTGAGTATTATTATTCTTTGATTACGAACTTGCTAATAGATGTTGAAAACAAGCAAATGGTTTAATGAAAAGGTGTCCTTGACATTCTTATCTATGTTTGTGTATTTCAGTCGATGGTGGGTCTCATCATTTTGATTGAGATCACTTAAACATGTTCCATGTGGCATGCGAAGAATGATGGGTTAGAAACTGTAAATTCCTGAAGTTACACTTCATAGAGAATTTAAAAGTTGTTTGGATTGGGCTAGGGAATAAAACGAGTCCTCAAAAACACGGGCAACCCAAATTTGAAAAGTACAGCGTGCGTGCATGCGAAATATTCTCTCCTACATTGGGCGTCAAATTATACATTTGAAATTTTCTCCTCATTGGATCATCAAAGAGGCGGGGGCCCGGTCACAAAATCAAGATCCCCTTGAATTAAAGGCGATCACCAGACATTTTCATGTGGACATCGTTCCCCTAACATACATATGAGTATTGGGCCTCAATTTCAGCCCTAGTGCTGGCCCTTTATTGTACCCTCAATTTACATCCGGGTATGGAACCTGGTCCATATAGCCAATTTGGATTTGATTCCTGGTATGGTATGAACCCAACCCATTTTCATCCCTGGAATAGGCTAGGCTGGATTGGGTTGAGTGTGATACAAAGACTCAATTGGCTTTGCCATTTGGAACCATATTATGTCGATGTCCTTGGTTCCTAGGTTCATACCTATCCCCCAATCCATGTGCGTAATCTAGTTTTGTATCTCTGATCATGTTTTTTGTTTTTTATAATTTTTCTGTTTAGGCATATACAGTTTTGTAAGTCTTTGTAATAAGTTGTGTTTTTTACCAACTTCTTGTCAAAAGCATGAGTTCAGTTGTATTCTATTTGTGTTGCTTTGCATGCATTATATTCAATTTAGTCATTTTCTGTGGCATCCATGGTTGAATGATTTGATTGATTTGATTTGATTTTAATGGTTATTGTTTGAATGATGTGTGACATGTGTTCCAGGTGGGTCAGTAAACTTATCCGGAAAAAGCATAATTCATCCGTGACAAGTGTTGCTTGGCATCCTAACAATGTATGTACTTATAGTTCTGTGCTTTCATTTCTAAGTAATTTCTTTCTATATTCTTTGTTAAATAAATGGAAGGACTTGGAAAGGCAAAACTACTTGTTATTGCAACGAGGAAACAAATTAAAATCCTAAGTTAGAAGTCAAACTTACAATTAGAAAGGGAAAACCTACAAAGGCATACAACAACAATTCCATCCCATCCACACTAGGAAAGAAAAACTTTTCCTCAAAGGAGTTAGAGATTTTGAGTTACCATACATCACTCCAACTTGCACCCCGAGCATTCTTGTATTTTTTTTTTTGGAAGGGCAAAAATGGTTACAAAAGTATATACAACAACAATTCCAACTCATCCACACAAGGAAAGAAAGACTTTTCCTCATAAACACATTAGAAATTATGACTTACAATAGGTCACTCGACTCATTCCATCACTTTAACTTGCACCTCCCTAGCATTCCTCTCTCTCTCTCTCTCTCTCTCTCTCTCTCTCTCTCTCTCTCTCTCTCTCTCTCTCTCTCTCTCTCTCTCTCTCTAAATGTTTTGTTGATAAGCTTGATGGTAAGTAGTTGATGTGACGTTATACCGAGTTATGTAAATCATCATCGGAGCTAGCTAATGTAAAGTCGTTTAAATGTGTAATTCAATTTCGTATACTCTGTCTGTTTGGGGGTTTGGCTATTTATTATTTCCTTATTACAGATCCTTATTGCTACCACATCAACTGATGGGAAATGTCGAGTTTTCTCTACTTTTATCAAGGGTGTTGATTCAAGGTAATTCAAACTTGAAATGTTACTTGCATTTTACAATTTGCTTAGGATCCTCTGAAATATTGTGCAAGTGAAATATCTAATCTTGGTATTTGGCTAATGAACAGGGATTCAGGAACAAGTCTTTCTGGTGATTTCAAGTTTGGAGAGGTCTCCCTTCCCTTAGATTTATTAATGTTACGTTTCTGTACACATTCCATGAGTGAAGATACTGATAGCTCAGTCTGTTCTATGAATATTAATCTGGTTGAAGATACTGAAATTACCAGCTGTGTCCTATATGGATTGGAAAGGCTGCCATTCTTGTGTATGAATTTGTAAATACGAATAGCTCATTCTTTTCTATGAACTTACTATAACCAGATTCATTTTTAACTTTTCATTAGCATGGTTGCATTTTTAGAGAATCTTGTATTTCTTAAATCGCTCTAGGGTCAATATTTTTCTTTTGAATGTCATCTTACCTTTTTGTAAAATCTTGTCAATTTATATAAGCTGTCCTATTCTATTTAGTCGGCTGATACACGTTCTGTTGCGGTGGTGGCTACTAGTCAGATGCATAGGTGGGCTGTGGGTTAGGGGTCTCAACCAAAAGTTGGCCTCACTGGACATTTCTTCCCATACCAGTCATATGGACAGTCAGAATGATCTCATTTTGAACGTCAATTTCATTATCCTTCCCTTACATCTGATAGTTGAAAATGTCCAATGGTGCTGAATTTTGGCAGGCCCCTAATCAAGAGAACACACATGCGTCTGGTGACGCCAGTGGACTCCACCAAGCTGCCACATGACAGTCGTCATTTACCAGACAACACCGCAGCCTTGTGGAATTTTCTTTTTTTGATTTGGTTCTCAACTTTTGATTACTGCGACTGCATATTTAGAAATTCTTTTATTTCTTACATCGTGCAAGAGCTGGACTTTTTTATTCCTGGTATCCATGATTTTCTTTGACTGAAATCTCTCCTTTAAATAAACTTGTCATTACAATTCGATGAAAAAAATGTGAGAAGAAATGAATTATGAGCTTATGAAAATTTCTTTTTGTGGATGCAGCAAGTTGTGCAACTTGATCTCTCATTTAGTTGGGCATTTGGTGTGAAGTGGTCTCCAAGTGGCAATACATTGGCATATGTTGGTAAAGTCTCATGGCTTGCATCATCACCCTTTTGTTTCTAAAATAAAAGGGAAGTAAATATTTTTAATGGTATTTGAACATTATATTTTTTTAATCATTAATCAAATTGTATGGACCATGTTTTTACCCTAAAATTCATCTTTTTTACAACTAATATTTTGCTTGAAATTGGAATTTTTGCCAGTGTTTTTCATACTTCTGTCTATTGTGCATAGCAAATGATTTTGGGTCTATTATGCATAGGAAATGATTAAAATGAATGTTAGCATTAAGTTATTATGTAAAACATTGTGAGTTATTTGTGTGATTTCTTGTAAATAATGGAGTAAAAAATGGAAATAAAGTTTAGAGGCACCAACATTTTTCAATGAGAAGTTATTGAATCTACTTTGTTATAAATTTCAAAAGAACTAAATAGTACATGCTTGTAAATTACACCATGAGAAGTCAGACTCCCAAGTCATGTTTTTTAAAATTGGCCGATACATCTGTATTGGTTTATATGTGTTGATTTTCCAGCTGGCAAGTATGTCGAACTGGTGCAATATATGTATCGGGTGGGTATTGCTGATGCACCAACACAGCTGGGTCAATCACTACATTTTCACCCTTAGGGCCCGTTTGGTAATTTTACTAATAAAGTCAAGTTAAGTTAAACATCCCATCAAAAACACTTTTTACAAAAATTCTCTCAATCTTTTCCAAAAAAAGTCAAAAAGCAACTACATTTACTCACTAAAAGACAAAAAATCTACATTTCCCTATACAAAAAGTCAAAAATATTCCATTTCAAACAACTAAAAACAAAATATCATCATAACTCACTTATATTTTATTCATTCTTTTCATTTCACTTCACTCCACTTTATTTTAAAAGTAAATTACCAAACGGGCCCTTAGTGATGATATTTGTCATATATGCACAACCTTTTGAAGTTATTTACGCCTTTTGCATTGATTCAATCAAATGATGGGGATATTCGAGCCAAGCACATCTTCTCGAGAAAAAGAGGAGGAGAAAAAAGGAAGTGGAGATACCATTGGGTTTGATTTAGTCATTTGCTTTAAATGAAAAGTTGTCACACAATGCAGAATCCACTTAATGCTACCACAGCTGTGGTTGTGCTTGTTCATGAACAACAAATATCTCTCTGATCCCACACGTTTCCATTTACAGGGAAGGGACCATCCACCAAGTCACAACTATGAACAGGTGGGCTGGACCTGGATGGGTTTTCTCAGCAGTAGGGTAGATGACGCAGCTGAAACATATATAGCTGAGTTGGCGTGTTTGAACGAGGAGATTGTGCCCATTTACTGTTTGTATATTCGCAAGGCCAATTTAAAAGTGCCCCTCATATTCCTTTTATATTGAAATCTAACCACTTCCTTCGGACTAAATACTCCATTAGTGAGTTTGCAGTTGATATGGAGATTGAATTTTTTATATATGGATATGACCGTTCTAGGTCATTATTTAACCACTAGTATTACTCATTATTATTTTTATTTTAGTTGGGGTATTTCTGCTTTTGAATTCACTTGATTCCTAATCCGCTTGTCAAAAAATAACAATTGTTGTTTAGTTGGTGTTGTAATGAACTTAATGTCTAGCTGCTTCTATTGTGGTCAGGTCACAATTCTACTATCTACTTTGTTGATGACATTGGCCCCTCCCCTTCTGCGCAAAACGTCACATTCAATGATTTGCCCCTCCGTGATGTGGGTCAGCATCCTCTCTTCTCAACTTCGTGCATTTCTGTTTAGTGCTTTTATTTTCTTCTCTCTTTTTCCCTTTTTTTTTTTCCGGATTGATTGTGAATATTAAAGAATGATGCTCTGAACATGCTGTCACCTTTTCCAGGTTCTGTTTGTTTCCGAGAGGATGGTTATAGGTGTGGGATTTGACTGCAACCCTATGGTTTTCACTGCGGATGAAAGAGGCATATGGTATGTTATGGTGTCATTAGATAATAAGATAATTAAATTCCCTGTTATTGGCCACTGTTCATCTAATTTGTATGCTTACATATAAACAACTGAAGCTAGTATTTTAGTATTAACTAGTTCTTGTAGACAAAACTGGTTTTTTTTTTCTTTCTTTTTTTCTTTTACACGATACCAAACAAGTTTAGCTCAACATAGAGTGTCCTGAGATAAAATAGACAATGCTTTATGGTATTCTCTTCTTGTTTGGAGATTCTCAAGTGTAGTTCTAGGAAGCATAAACTGGCAGACAGTCTTGACCAAGAATGCTTATTTTAAGAAGGGATATGATCATGACATCTTTCATTACGTTTTAAATGACTCGTACATTTTGTTGTCGTAGGAGCTTTTTTAAATTCCTGGGTGAAAGAAAAGCTGCGACATCAAGTTCAAAATATGGTTCACAGGTATGCTTTTCTTATACATGGTATCACTTTTTTAGTTTTCTTATACTGGATCCCATCAAGTTCAAAATAAGTTATCTACATGAGACCTGCTAGATTAAATATTGACCAAGGAACTATTCTACTAAACTATTAGATGAAGGATGTCGCCATCCACCCATATATGGATACCCATCGAGCTGGGACCCACTTGATAAATATCATGCACATTTACCTTTACGTAGATGGGATCCAGTATAAGCAACGCACTTAGCCAGCCCACCTTTGTCTCCATATATATGAGACCAATCTCATACAACCCATCCGACCTTTCGTAGGACCCATTGTTCATTTATTTTACCAATGGGCTTAATGAAAATTGAATAGTCAGATCTAATGGGTATCATGTGGATCTTCTATCGTTTAAGAGGTTCCGCTATCGGACACTATTTACGTGATCCCACAATGATTATGTTATTCAGGTGAGCCCACCTTAAGATTTGATTTGATTTTGGGTCAAAGGACGTTTTGGTAATTCAATAGTCATTTCACAAGTAGACTGCATGTGGTCTAATATGTGAAACATTTAACTAAATATATTCAAACTTACATGAATATTTAACTAAATATACAAGTGGTTTGAGCCGGAAGAATCTCAAATTATTTTGCAATATTTTCTCACATAGTTGAAAATTTACATATGGTTCTTTTAATTAATTATGTCCAAGAATGAATTTATATTCTAATGATTGCACAATGGGTTTATCATTCACTTAATTTATGTGTTTTTTTATTTATTAATACTTAATTTGGATATTAATTTTAACTTATTATTCAATTTCCATGAGCTATGCTGGTGTTACCTTATTTTCAGTAATAAAGCTGAGTGCCTATTCATTTTGGCATTATGCTACTTGAGCTTGAAATATGAATTAATTGCCAAGCTTAAACAGTATATGATGTCAGCATTTAATAATTATTCAAGAAATATTTCAGAGGAAATCATGTTGATGAATGAAGTTAAGATGTCAGGATAATTATTAATCCTAACAGCACCTTCACCTTTTACTTTTGAGATATACTCGTGTTTTCTTTTTGTGCTTGTATATGTCTTCGAGTTTGGATCCTCTTGAGCTTTCTCCAGCAAACCCAAAAACAGGAGACACAGCATGTCTATGATGCTCTCTATGCCTACTATATACAAGAGGCTTATGGTTTTTCTGCCTCCCAAGAGTCAGCCTCATCAAAAGTTGCTAACCACCTAATCTAAGGCTATGAAATGAACATGTAGAAATAGAAAATCACCATATATCTAGCAACAATTTATTTCATGTTCTCATGTAAACATCTGATCATATTTTTGGTAGATGGCCCATACATTCCATGTGTCCTCTTTTTCAAAGGAGAGTGAAGAGTTCTCTCCATTGAACATGGGAGAGGATCCAAACACGTCTGCCTAGAACTATTTCAAGTTTCCAATTAACTGGACCTATTATTTTTCATTTCATATGTACGGAATGTCACAAGTTTCGCATGCCTATATTCAGTTGTTCATGACCTCTGTAGCAACTGTCAGTTCAATATTAACATTCTTGTTCTCAGTTTTCAGAAGCATTTGGGAAGTTGTATGGTCAATCAAAACCTGGTATCAGCAATGATGCAGTTGAACCTTCAAGACCTCGGGGTGGTGCCCATGAAAATTGCATTAAGTATGTTACTTGGCTCATGGCAAATTTTAGCAGTTTGTTTGTTACGGTGTTCCAGAATATTTCTTGAACTGTCAAATTTCTAAGAATATTATTATGCAACTTTTAGCTGTATCGTGCCGCTGAAGAAATCAGGGGATCGTACTGTGAAGCGTTTCAGTACATCAGGTTCGTGTGTACTTTGCTTCTATCTGTTTCTGTTATGGTTTTAGCCTAATGATGATCTGTCTTTTTGTGGACTACGTGCAGGGCTGGATGGTAAAGTAGTGATATGGGAGTTGGAAAATTAATCATATCTTTTAGATTTTTTTAACACTTCTTGCAACTCTTCCCAAGAGGTCTTTCTTGAGACCTCTGTTCCCTTGGCTAAGCTACTCGTGCAGATCTGCTCATGATTAGAAACTAAACACAGTTCAGATCATTTACAATTTTTGGGCTCTTAATCATACTTTTTCTGTACCTAAGTTTGCTTTGTAAAAGGTTTTTGAACACATCTGTAGTCGTTTTTGTATTTAATTATTTCCATCTTTATATGCACAATTTCTTTTTCTTAATCTGGTTGTATTAAGTTATTTATGGAGTTCTAAATGCAAAATTACATAATTAATGGCAATATATGCTTCTCGCATGCAGTCAACAAAGGGCTGCTTGCTTTGGTCCTAGTATCTTAAGAAATGGGTGGGTGTGACTAATGAAAGAACGAACTAAAACTGAAGGATCAAAGTTGGAGATCTGCAAATATGGAATGAAACTTTCAGTATCCCTTTTGTCTCAATTGAACTCGGTATGAACTTTGCAGATAAAGGCCTGTTTGGCATCATTCTGGGAGATGAAACTGTCAGCTCTGAGAAAGTGTGCCATTGATTCAATTGAACTCGGTATGAACTTGTCAGGTAAGCGCATGTTTGGCATCATTATGGAAATGTCAGTCGAAACAGAGAAAAACTTATTTGGCAGGCGTTTTGTCTAAGAAAATCTAGAGAGAGGAGGGAGATGGAAAATGATGGATCGTATAGATGTGCAGAAAGGGAGAGAATACCTATCAAACAAGTTTTTCTTTGTTAATTCTTAGAATGAAACATTCTCATAATGCTGCCAAAGACGCTTTACTCCAGGAAAATTGTGCCTGGTGAAAATTTTCCCACTATAGATTACAGCATCTCTCACTCTCAGCAACATGGAAAACCATCAGGTTTATTGCTAGTAAACACTGGTTGCCCTTCTATATTTATAAACCTGATGGTTTTCCATGTTGCTGAGAGTGAGAGATGTTGTAATCTATAGTGGGAAAATATTCACCTGCGCTAAATGCGTAGGCACCGTAGGTATGCATCAGGTGCAGCTGAAAGTTATCAATCTATTGTGTGCTTACAGGTGGGTTCTATCTACTTTTATTCATTCAAGAGCCTTCAACACACATTTGTCAAAGTGGGCAACTCGAGGCTTTATAAATTAAGTGCAGAATAAAGTAAGGATCATGCTTTATAACCTGATTTGATCCTAAGTCTGGTTTTTCTTTTTTTTATCTTCACTACACGGACTTGATACACACTCAACTCACCCGCTCATGTCCCTACCCATACTGAGATACTGCAAGCCATCCGTAGGCTGGGTAAGATCTGAAAGAGGACCCATCATATGCTTTCTTCTGCTGTTAATTATGACTAAAAACAAAACAGCCACTACACACCTTAACAAAAGGCCAAAGCCGCACTTGCACTTGCACCAGCACCCGCCTGGCTTGCAAAGATGGGAATGGGGCATCTGTCACTGGATCAATCGCCTTTGATAATCTGAGCACCAAATGTACTGCCCATCATAATAATCAACAGTGAGCTGCTAGGCAATGTATGTGCATGCCTTCAACATGATTCATCCAAACAATGGACCTTGGCCTCTTTCTCAATAGATTTTTCTCCTGTATAAGCAGTGGATTAGCTCGATGTGAGCCAGCTTGCATTCAAAGAGAGTGAGGTCGAGAATAAAGAACACTTATCGCGAACATGCTACTAATAAAAGACGTGTTCTTAATACACGCATTATTAATGCAAAAATCACAACTGCTTGCTATCGCCCTCAAGGCTTAGCTCTGATGATAGCATTGCCATTCTACGTTTTATTTTCTGATGAGCTTCCCGTCATGGAACAATTAAGCTACACCAGTTCCGGCTAGCCGCCTCCTACTTGCATTTGAAACAGCCACCTGAGAAAGCTTGTCAGCCTCATCTAATACTAACCGCTCTTTGAGAGGTGCATAGTGCCGCAACCACACCCCGGTATACACCTGGAAGATTTAATGAGAAACATCAGGAGTAGTATGCACTCGAAAGTCACGTGATTCTTCACACTTTTGGGTTATTTCCATTGGATAAAAAAGGGCAGATGCTGCGCCATAAAATTACCTGTTGTGGCCTCATGATCTTTGTATCAGGATCATCAAGTGACTCACGCCAGTGTGATAAATAACCAGCCATGCGAGGAATAGCAAACAGAACAGGAAAGAACTCGGTTGGAAATCCCATTGCCCTGGCCAACAAGTGTTTAGTTAAACAGTGAATGGCAACTCTTAACAAGAGGAAAGAAACAATTTCCACAGCTATACCTATAGATTAAGCCAGAGTAGAAATCAACATTAGGATAAAGCTTCCTTTTGACAAAGTATTCATCTGATAGTGCTGCTTTCTCTAATGCAACAGCAACCTGCAATCAATATAATTGAAAACTTAAAGAGTCCAGGAAAAAACATGCATTAATTAGATTGATGGGGTTGAGTTGTGACTTATTAACTTATTTCACTTGCAAATCATTTGTGAGACACATCATACCATAAAACTTAATAAAAAAAACAAGTGTTCCAAGTCGCCATGCAATGTTGAATAACAGACATTTAATGTGGTAAGGTTTACTACAAAGAAGAAAAGCCATTATCTCCCTCATTACAAATGAAGCTCTATCATACTAATTTCTCCATCAGCAAATGTTCTAGCTTCATGCATGAAGGAGATCATTCGTCATTTTTGTTCTTTCTAGATTGAACTCCACAAACATGTTCATTCTGGTGTCTATTATCAAGTAATCCTGATGGACCATACCAACCAAAGTAACTCAAAGCATTCAACCATCTCACCAATATATGAGTAGCTCTTTTTTCAGTTTTACCCTTGTTGTCTCCAACTCTTGATTATGCAAAAAACAAAGCAGGAAGTGTATCCTTCCTTTTAACTCCAAGACAAATCTCAGAGTTATCTCTAAAAAAAACTAAAAAAATATACTACTTATTTCGACATATCTGGTAGCTACCCAAAAGAACCCATTAAGTGCCAGTGTAGATCTCATTGAAATGATTCTGTACAAGTTATTAATCATTTTGAACTTCCAGAGCCAATGGATCTTGATGTTTCAAGCTTGTCTGGATGATAGCAGTAGCACTACCTTCCTACAGCTCAAAATCATCTGTCAGCTCCATAGTACTAATTAATCAGCAAAGAAAAACATCTTTTTGGGTCAATAACAATAATTGTATTGAAATTGAAAAAGAAAAAAAATATTATATCTGCACAAGTATAAAAAAAAGGTGAGAGTTTTCAATTTCTACAACATTCATAAAATTATTTGGCATGCATCAAATGCCAGGCAACCAATATTACTGCTCTAAATTTAGAACATGAGCTCAATATTTTCATGTTATAAGATCAAATGGAACATTCTAGGAAAATTGGAAATTTTACTCCTTAAATCTGAAACCAAGAAACATTGCGGGGGACAGTCAAAACATTGTATTATCATCATTATCACAAAGGTGAGAAGTTTAGAGACATGACCAATAATGATGCATAGGCACACATTTTATCTCTCCTGATATACCTTAGAAAAGAAATGCATTAAATATGGATAACGATGATAATCATAACAACAACAACAATAATAATACCTCAATGAGAGGATCCCGCCCAACAATGGAGAAAACTTCCTCTGCCAATTTGCGAATGACCTTTGCACGAGGATCATAATTTTTGTACACACGGTGCCCAAAACCAGACATCTTTCGCTTCCTTATACGATCAAATAGTGCACAAATGCATATAAAAAATCATAGCAAATCAAAATTTACAATCCCAATAAATCTCTCTAATCAACTCCTGAGTATAGGGGAGGTTGAGATTCACCTGTTTTTCACACCTTCAATGAAATCCGGAATGTTCTCAACAGTTCCAATCTCACTAAGCATTTTAAGGACAGCCTGTAATGCACAAGGTAACAAATTAAACCATGGTCACCAAGTCTGCTGACACATACTCATGAATTCATCGTTTTCTGTGTCAAGTAACATGGGAATAGCCTGAATTAGGAATAGTTCGCTTGGCTCATAAAATAATGTGGGAATTAATTTGTATTAAGTACAGACAGCTCTTTTTTTATTTTTTTGAATGGTATTAAATAATTGCCCCCCCTTGGACAATTCTCTCTCCTTCCAAAGAGGAACCACAAGGAAGAACCCAGGGATATATTACCAAAGAAGCTTATAGATCATCAACCAAGGATACGCATTGGACTCTTCACCCTTGGTTTTTGGCTTTTGACCACCAGAGTTTAGCAGTTTACATAATTGACCTACTGTGCGGTGTGCCCAACTGTGCGAAGACCACTGCCACCAGAGTACCCATATTGGAATATCCATCATTATATGAATTCTATTCAATTGAATATGATTATGAACAAATGCTGCTTTCCATTCTCAACAATTTAGATTTAGGATCTTGTGTCTCAACCAAAGAGTTATGAGGTCCCATTTAGCCTTTTTTTTTGTAATGGAGCTTTCCAAGTTACAATTAAAAGATGACGATCTATCCTTGGTTGGCTGATCATAATGTTCCCAATTACTATAATTCAGTATCATCGAGAAGGGTAAGGGTTTCATGTTACCAAAGAAAGAGTATTCTAGTACTGAACAAGGTTAAATAAAAGCCTTTAAAGGTGATGGGACCAAATGTGACTGCGTTTTAAAGAAAAAGTGCTACAAAAAGATAGTGTAAGATGTTTTTACCTCATTTGCTCCACCATGGAGGGGACCATACAATGCTCCAACAGCTCCAGCAAGAGCGGTGTAGACATCCACACCACTGTAAACTCAATGAGAAAAATGTTATGGGATCGTTTATGGATATGCATAGTTTTGGCTTGGTTATAAAAAGATGCATACCTAGAGGCAAGATGTCTTGTGGCCGCAGTGGAGCAGTTCATTTCATGCTCTGCATGAAGTATAAAAAGAACATCTAAAACTCGAGCCAGACGAGGATTGGGTTTATATGACCTGTTGCCCCTGTAAGTTTTAATAAAAAAGAACAACTTCAGTTGAATGTAAGGGACCCAAACTACATCTATTAAAAGCAAATGAATCTCAATACATGCATCTCAAACTCAACAAAAAGAAAGGTCAATAATCGCGATGAGCCATCTGTAATCATGTGCTATATCTTCTCCCCAGTGAGAGCAGGCTATGATAGACATATTTTTAAGATGTAAAGAGTTTTTTTTTTTTTTTTTTGGTGGGGGGGGTGGGGGGGGGGGGGGTTTACAAAAGATGTAAGAGTTTAACATGATTATTAGCCAAAAAAAATCCACCACCACTTTTTTCTTCATGTGTTCAGCATCTTAATCTAAATTTATTGAAATGTCTTGATCAAATCCAAGATTTCTATAAAGAACTAAGAGAAACTCGAAGGAATTTCTATTCACAACAACAGCCAAATCCCAGATCACAACAGCATTAAACATCAACAGCCAAGCCAGAAAGATTTAATCAAATGTAAGTGAACTACTACAGCTACTAACTAAGAAGTCAAATGTATCAGAACTTACAATGAGTCCAACATATACAAGAAGTTCTCTGAATAAGATAGGTTGCTAGAAGGAAGAACTGGAGGCCTTCCAGCCATCCTCAAATAGGCTGCTGCCCCAATTGTTGGTGCCTGAAAATGTATATACATCCTATGTAATGTTACAGAGGCATAAAATAAATAATCACAGGAGAATTCAGGAAATTGTGCTGCAACCATACTGCAATTAATCTCATGGTAGAACTCTGAACATCAAGATCTCTTTGCACTTGCAGTACATTAATCATACTAAAAACATACCTTTCCAAGTATGCGAGCAATTTGCTTGTCTCTCACTTGTTTTGATTGGTAAAGATCTTGACCCTATGGGAACAAAGAAATGTCTGATAAGAATTACTTAATCATCGATCAACAGTAACATGTGTAGGGATTTCAATACACCTCCAATCATACGAAGGGCCCAACTTGAAAAAGACCCTCAATTTGGACCCGATGTGAAGGTCCAGTCGGGCCCATACCACACCTGGGTAGTATGTACAAAATAATATGCATATCATATAACATATATAAATAAAATTTCTATAAATGTTATTATTGACTACTTAATAACTGAAGGACCCAATCCAAAAGATTGGGCATGGGTATCGGTCTTTATCAGAAATGCACCGTCATGGCATCATCAATGAATGTATTAAGTTTTGTAATAGTCGCTTCGAAAATGCAAACTTTTCTATTAGAGCACTCATGTCTGAAAACTGTATCTGGACTCAAGTCCAAGCTACATTGGGGTACGAGAAACCTAAGCAGTCCATCCCAGAACTTCAATAATGGGGACTGATGCTTGAGTCCTTTTTTGCTGCATCAATTCCCACATCTTGAAAATAAGGTAGTGCAGATATTTATATGTTGCTATTCAGATTTCTCATAAAAGCAACCTCCCATAGTTAATAAAAAGATAAGAACAGGAAGGTGCTCGAAGCACAAACAAGAACATGTAACAGACTTCCTCTGGAGCAAATGCATACAGACTTCCTCTTTAGCAAATGCATATACAACTTAACCGATAAAAAATGGATACACAACATGTGAGAGAGAGAGAGAGAAAGAGAGAGAGAGAGAGAGAGAGAGAGAGAGAGAGAGAGAGAGACTAATAGATATTCCATATCTTGCATTGCCTCTATAAAAATCATTTGAAAAGCAAAAACTAGTATAGTAGAAGTTTCTTGCAAATAGATATCCCTGAGAGGAATACACTTGACACATGCCAAATGTCAGACATTCTTGGCCTTCCACTTCAAAATTCGGGAAAGAATGCCATTCTACACATTTTTTTCATAACAAATGTAACTTCCAAGAAACAAACACACAGATGTCAAAAAGGGAAATTCTTCCAGCAGTGTTTAATGGCATTAGAATTTAGAAAGCTTCAATAAATCAAACTAATTACTCACTCTGAGAGCAGGATTGGCATCTGGGTGAAAGACAGAAAGAGCGCTCATTGCACTGCAGAGCACACCCATTGGGTGAGCATCATGAGGCATTGCCTGAATAATATCCTGCATGGGAACACAAAGAAAAGCAGCCATCAGGAAATCAGAACATAAAACTCTTGATCAATTTTTCATTTTCAACTGTTGAACTCAATCATGGAACAAGAATTCAGAAAGATACAACAAAATGGCAGGTGAAGACTGGTTTGCCAAGGTTCAATTCTTTAAAAAAATATCTAACAAGCAACTAAGTCTTGGGGGAAAAAATAGAAAGATAGAAAGAAAACTATGCTTTTCTTGCTAGGAAACCCCTAGCATTCAAATACAAAGATATAGTTGCTATTGATCTCCTAAGCAACAGTTAAATTAGCACACAAGCACGCACGCACACCCCACGCACTTCCTTATCACTGTTGATTTTGCATGGTCCATATCTTGATCATAATAGATCTATTGGATCTAAAAATGCACTCTTCCCCCCTTTATTTAAATCCGCACCAATCTGCAGGCCCTCTTGTCCATGATCTTTACAGGCAACATTGGTCAAGAGATCACAGCGGTGTGTGCATATAACCCATTAAAACTGCAGCAAGTTTCTACACTGACTTGTTATCAAAAGATTTAGAAAAAAGTTCCTACGCTTACTAGCAAACTGATGCAACTTGCATCCTTTAATAACTAGGTTGACATTAGCACATGCAATGAACATCATATGGCAGGAAAAAAAAAACTTCTAGATCTATCAAATATACAAAAAAGAAACATATCCGCTGTATATTCTAGATGAAACTCGAAGGAAAACAAATAGTAACTTAAAAGGTTATGTAAAATAAATAAATAAATAAGTAAAAGAAACAAACCAAAATGCCCTGAGGTACAGCAGAATGTTGGGAAACTGCAAATTCCCAATCAGCCAACTGATTCTGAGAAGGCAAATCTCCATACACTGTTACAACACAGACAGACACAGAGATAGATGGTTAGCTATTAGCAGCGAAAAAGAAAGAAAGACAGGATTTCAAGATTAGTCAAAAAGATTTAGTGCTCGACGTAAATATCTACATGTTCAAAAAACAAAAACAAAAAAAGTACTCACTTAAAAGATAGGCCACCTCAAGAAATGAGCTGCTTTCAGCTAACTCCTCAATTGGGTAGCCTCTGTATCTAAGTATTCCCTCATCTCCATCAATATAACAAATTGCTGATCGAACTGGAGCAGTATTAAGATACCCCGGATCATACAGTTTAAGACCTTTGTCATACTGACCTGTCGTTATCTGTAACAAAAATCAACAATGAGTGAACTTTCTCAATCACCCAAAACTAAACAACACTCAAATGAACAAAGATGACCATTTTCTTCAGATGACCGATCTGGGATAAAATTTTCTACTAAACAAAGAAGCATAAGATCAAACATGACAGAAACCCATCACTGAATTGACCTCACCAGTATCATCAAATGACAAAATACTAAAATTAAGAACTAATCTCAATCCATACAAGGCAAAAATACCAACAACAAATCTCACCCAATCACATCAAAATGAAATTACGAACCACAACAACTTGTATTAAGAAACATAAGCTCCTTCTAATTAAAATAGATAGAGATGGACAGAAAGAAAGAGAAAAAAAGATGCCACCTTTTTCAAATCAGTAGCTTTCACGGTTCCTTCTTTGGAAATCTGAACTTGGTATTTCTTCCCAGTCCTTTGGTCGATTATCATCAAAGCACCGCTCAAATCCCCAGGCGGTGATACCATGTTCTGCGCAGAAACGTATGAATTCTCGATGATCGGCGAAAATCCACATGAGGAGAAATCACTAGAAAGATGCCCAGAAAGAACAGCCAATCGCCCCTGAGCTAGCTTATTCCCCGAATCGATGCTTTCCATTTTCATTTACTGATCAAAATCCAAACACACAAACAAACAGAGAGATTTTGTTTGTAGAAATCTTTCGACAGAAAGATACTATTTTTTAGGGTTGGGTAAGAGGAGTGAATTGCAAACACAAAGAATGATAGGGATAGAGATAGAGATTGCTATAAATGGAACGAAAGGGGATAAAAAGAAGGAGGCGATATCGATGACGTTATCTTTCTTGGTTTCCGTAAACAGGAGTCAGGAAGTAGTGAGCAATTTGGGGAAGGAAACTGCGACAGAGTGAACAGATTCACACTCAACAGGGGTTGGTAACTGATTTCCTGATTCTGAATCTGATGTGTAAAAGAGTCCAGCATTTTTCATATGTAAAACAAGGGGCAAGTGTGAGGGAGAGATGATGATGTCGAATTTCAGTTTGTAGTGGGGCCCATTTGGATAATGGCAGTGATGTGAGTCATGTGAGTTATGAAATTAATAATCAATCCCTCCCACATGTAAATTTTTTTTTTGATGTCCCTTTTTATTAATCTGACCATTAATTGTTGGGTTTTTTTTTTTTTTTTTTTTTTTGTATTTGTTCTGCTAAGTCAATCTGACATTCTGACCATTAATTGGTCATATTAGATTCTGCACCAACATTGAAGTCATTATAATATGGAGCTCAGAAATTAAATGTGATAGACTCATAGTTTAGTTATCTAATGGAAATGATATTTGGCCTAACACTTTATGCAGTGGCCCTCAAAAGAGAGGAGCACATTTCTAAAAGGGGAGGTTTTGAAAAAAAAAAAGTATAAATATTTTGGCTCATTTTCAAGAAAGTGTAAAGAGATTAGAATATTTTAAAAGAGTATAAAAATTTTCATAATGTGTACTGCCAGCAATAGTGTATCCCATCTTTTTTTTTTTCAAAAAGTCTACCTGAATATCATAGGAATATTTAAGGGATATCATAGGGGTTGTCCAAAATTCTGACAAAAAAGTTTGCCCAAGTAGCACTACTGTTTTTTTTTAAGTAAAAGTATAGCCCTATACGGCTATACCAAGTTGATTTCAATTTTCAGCTGTAGTAACAGTATTAAAGGGAATGATGTGGAATTGATGTTGGAGAATTATCACTCCCATAAATTGTTTTAAACTTTGGTGCTAGGCTGTTAAAGCTAAATGTTTTTTTTTCTTTTATTTAATGCAGTGGTGGATAATGGTGTGATGAGTAAGAAATTGGAAAGAGTGCCAATTCAAAAGTTAAATGTACATGAGGGTTTAGCTAGATTGAATTTTATGGAATTTGCCTTTTGAGTTAAACTACTTTTTCCTATCAAATTCATTACATCTTCTTTCCAACAATAATGGCTTTTAAAATTTGTCCAGGAATGTGATCGAGATTCATTAGGAAAAAGCTAACCCATATTTTTATGAATTTGACAGTTGTGACTTGTGAGGGATACTTTTCATTTTCATAATTAATTTTGTAATTTTTGAATGACGGCTAGCAATAACTAATCAACTTAATATTTTATGTATAATTAATTTCTAAAGCTACTTAATGTGAGACCCCAAATGTGTCTGTGCAATCCCTTGATGCAAGACCTCGTTAATTGATCTTGTGCTGGTCAAGAAAGAGGAATCTGTGCGGGTTAGGATGGGATGCTTCTGTTAACACCATGTGGCTTTGTCCAAGTTCAAGTCTTAGCCCTAACCTTATAAGTCAGGCCCAATCTTAACTGAAGGCCGCGGATGTCATAAGAACTACGGAATTAAATGTGATCGGACGGGAGCCGTACGGAAATGGACGACCACCCAAAGTCCTCGCACAAACATTGCTACTGCAAAAGAACTCCAGAGAACGAGCTGTAGTGTCTTTCACTGTTTTTATAGAGAAGTTTCACACTAAAAAGTGGGTCTTGACGATTCCAAGGAATTGACACTCATCCTACAAATCCAATGTTGCACAAGCAAGCACTTGGGCGTTTGGAATTTTCATACAAATAGAAGATACATTGAAGGTGGGTGATAGATGAAAGACATGCAATGTACCAATGAGTATAGCCAAAAGGAGGAGACAGCTCAATTTTTCCACTTTTATGTCAATAGTTTCTTATCCTCATAAGAAAGTAAATTGCACCATATGGAAAAGTGTATTGATCTTCAAAGTCTGATGTATTATTTTCCACATTATCCTTCTCCTTTTTCCTCTCTCTGACTTTTTCACTTTCATTAGGGGACTTAATGTAAACCTCTTTTCTCAAAGTTTGGGAAAGGTAATTGCCTATAATCCTTCCATAAAAAAAATGGTGTCAAATCCCAATTCCCGAATCCGAATTTGTCTGGTATCTCAATTGTGAGGGACCTCTCTTCTCTTGAAATAACCAGGAATAAAATCCTAATAGTAGCACTAATGATGGAAGACTTGAGTGAGTGCGCATATGAAAATATATGAGCAATTACCACATCAAAAAAAAAAAAAAAAGTCTGAATTTTACTAGACCCAGTAGACCCAATGGACCCCAACCCATGGTATCTTGGTATTTCCTCCCAGGACAAGTCTAACAGATCTCTCTACCTGGCCATATCCATAATCTGTAATAAAAACTTTGAGTGAGAGATTGAATTACAGCTAATGGATAGATGAATGCTGAAGGGTCAATAACCTTGAAGATGAAGGTGCTTAAGCCAAAAGTAGGATGAAGCCCATGCAGATGCAGGTCAAATTCTATGCTTCAGTTTCACAAAGTGATCATGAAGTATATTAAAAGTCAATTTGAGCCCTGAGAATTTTCTGGTTGCAAATTGCTAGTGTCTTCATGTCTTTGTGAGGGTAAGCGAATCCGGTCACTCATTTGACTGAGGGTGCATGTTAGGCTCGAGTCACCCTGACAAGCTGGAGCCTGGAAACAACTACTTGATGGAATTTGGATGCAATTTGGTTGAGGCCTTTGTTACCCGATGGTGACCCGTGCATGGGAGAGAACAACAACTTCATGGAATTTGGTTGCAATGAGGCTGGTCCTTTAG
This sequence comes from Cinnamomum chago, assembly GCA_038049695.1. Lineage (NCBI taxonomy): Eukaryota > Viridiplantae > Streptophyta > Magnoliopsida > Laurales > Lauraceae > Cinnamomum > Cinnamomum chago. The sequence goes on along the minus strand of CP142457.1, from coordinate 52,452,386 downwards.
GTACCCGATTGTGACCTTTGCATGAGAGAGAGAGAGAGAGATATCTTCTATACAAATTACAAGTGAATTTGATTAAGGCCCCATGTATTTCATGGAATCGAATGCTTAGGAATCCATTATAAAACAGGTGGAATTCAGGAGGATTATTAAAGAGGATAGAGCCGATGTGTATATGGTGGATATGCAGGTGAGGATGAGCTATTTTCAAACCTGTAACATCACCAACTATAATATTTTCTAGCCCTTTATACTCCATTTGAGATTTTACTATTCAAGATAGACAATTACTATGACTTACCAGGGTGATTGCTGGTTTTCGTGTTTGGTCTTGCCTTCATTTTTCATTACAAATTAGATTACTTAATAGCCATTTGTGAATCTTAACCTTTATTTCTCCAGCATTAATTGCAAATGCATTTCTTATTAAGAATTCACAGTGAAGGATACAAAAACAAGACAAACAAAGCAAAGTAAAATTCTATTGAGGCTCACATTTCTGTAACTCTGCTCCTGAAATTGAAGAAGTCCTACTCATTATCTCCTTTTCCAAAAGACTCGACTACTCCATTTATCACCGTATGCTAAAACTTTTATGTCAGCACTAGAACATTGTTTCTTTACTTCAAGAAATGAAATTCCCAGAGGGCTCTCTCCTTGTTGGTCCATTTAGTGGCATGTGAAGAATTACTTTCCATCATCAGGAGATGCCAGAAGGGGTCTCTAGGTAACATCAAGGACTCCCCTGGTCCTTGTGGTCCCCACAACTTTGCTTCACACCAATTTCGACCAAACAAAGCAATAACTATTCCCCACCTCGGTCAAAAGGAATCCCACCAATCTCCACTGAAACCTGTTTACCCCGCAGCCTCTCTGTCCATGTTGAAATTTAGGGTACGGTTGTGTACTGCACTTCCATGAAAATTATGCAGAAAAGCAAGAAATTTCGTATAAAAATAGTTTTTCATGTTTTGGTGCATTTACTTTTCCATGAGAAAGCACAAGGAGTAGTATAGGTAGAAATAAAGTAGGCATGTGATTTGACATTTTTTACTTTACCATATTTATATGAATAAAATGAAGTAGATAAGTAAACATTTGATGTGACACTACTTATCTTTTACTCCACTACTTATCTCTTTTTTTTCCTATTTCTTTTACCATGAAAAAGTGTGATGGTAGTGTAGTAAGCTTTATGATAAAAAAAAATAATAATAATAATAATCTATACTCCCTTCTCGCCTATACTTTACCGCATAGTATCCAAACGAGAATGTTATCACAAGTCTATTTTAACATATCTTTATCTTTTTCATGATTTGATAGTTACCTTACCTTTATTCCTCCACACAAGTAAACAAGACGAGAAATATTAAGTTTGTCTGGCTACTTTCTCACACCTGCTTAGGCCTAAAAATTGCACAAAACAAGGTATTTGTTATACCTTCCACTCATTGGTGCTCTGTTATTTATATCTAACAAAGCCACTTCCTAACGCTGCATCCTATCAAGTTTCGCGGTAATATGTTCATCTAAGGCTGTGAATTGTGATGCCCTATGGGGGTGATGAGTATAGGCCCAACCAGAATATGTCCGATTTATTAATCGAGTTAAAAATGTCTATTTTAAACCTAGATTCTCCCGTGAGATTAGGGGTGGCTTGGCTGGTTTTATACTTTAATTACTTACTATAATGGAGTTGTTTGGCATCACAACCAAAATTAATGGACCATTTAATAAAAATGATTTGAAAATGTTAGCTCGAATGAGGAATGATTGACTTGAATTTGGTTCGGTTGGCAGGTCAAAAGATGGCACTACATATTCACAAACACTTTTTTTTTTTTTTTACATTTAAATAAAAAATGATCATTTACTAGTTAAAACTGACCCCTTCCTAACCAAAATTGGGCTTAACATATATTAGTCCATAGGGTGAGCTAAGTCCAATTGTTTAGCCCAATAGTAAGATGCATTTTCTTGGACAGACCCATGTCTCACCTTGACGGCTTGACCCATCCCATTGCAACAATCCTACCCAATCTTGTCAAAAAGATTGGATGCATGGTTGATACATTGAATCCAATTGAGACTTGGTGTGGTCAAGTCACACCAGATCATTCAGTGCTTATAAAATATGCTTCTGTTAGTCTGTTAGTGCTTTAAACGGACATTTTGGAATGATAAAATCATGAAAGTGGGAAGTGGTGTTGTTGCATGGAAAAATTAAAGAAGTTTCATGAAAGTGGAAGTGGTGTTGTTGCATGGACAAATCAAAGTAGTTCTTGCAGTTTTTGAAAGAGACACCCCCACACACATAGAAAGACATGAATATTAATGCTACAAAAGGTTTGTTGATTTGAAAGCACGGTTTCACAGTCCCCAATATGGGTTGGCTCATTGGGCCACACTAGATAGGTTTCTTATTTATATTTGGGACGGATATACAATAATTGTATATGGGGTACAATTAATTGACTTAGCAAGGAGATTATGAATGACAAAATGGGTCAAATATATTTATTTCACTGCTTCACTTTTCTTTTGTTTTGAAGAATATTCTTATACTTCAAGGAAGTCCAGCCGATGTTGACTTTGTTAATCAATTATTATTAACAGAATAAGTTGGAATTTTTATACAATGGAAGTATGTCTAAATTTGAACCAACCCTCGTGAATAAGAATAAACCAATGTGCCTCACGAAGCGTAGGGTTTTTGTATTTGGCACCAACTTCCGTTGGCCACCTCCTATAATTTTATCTGGTGTATGTGGATAAGATGGTTTGCATGTGACTTTAAAGATTAGTTCATGGCTGTTCAAAATCGAGTGTCTCTCGGGCTCATGGTCAAAGGCCACTAGGCTGAGCTCAGCAGGAGATACATTGGGTTATGAAAAAGGAAAAAAAGAATAAACCATTGGGGTACTATGGCTCTTCTCTCAAATCTAATCGACTTGAAATCATAGTCTCGTGTGTACAAGTGGTGGATTGTATTTCACTTCAGTCAAAATTGGAACTGAGGTGTATTAGTCACATATGAAAACCTATATAATACTATCATAGAAAAAAGTAGACTTATTATCAAAGAAATAGGCAGTGAAGCATTTTATTTTTCTGTTTTTTACCGGGCAAGGGGGCGAGGACCCATTAGAGATCCCATCCATGGGAGATCATATCTAGTCCTATGATAAACACTCTATCTATAGAGATATATAATATCCACTATTCAGTTAAAAAAAAAAAAAACCCTCCATCTCCAAAGATATAGCAGCTGCTCCATAGGGAATCTTGTGTTCGATCCCTGAATACTAAGGTGAGAAGCAAGGTACCCAACTGGCTAGGCAAATCCTTATTCTCAGATGTAAAAATGAATCAAGTCAAGTAAAGATGAGAATGGAAGCCAATTCTCCAAATCTTAATTTATTATGCTGATGGGTGGGAGGGTAATCATGATTTTGCTGAAAATGAGATATATTGATAAGTTGACTTTGACTGCTATTTTAATACATTTAGCTTCCCTGATCGAAATGCATTTTTCAGAAGTTGCAAGGATTTAATATCAACTGAACAATCCTATCAAAAAAATATATATATAGATATCAACTGAACAAGATGACGTTTTGAGTTTTCATTTTTCCTTTTCAAATTTGTAATCAAACGTCAACACGTCATGTAGGCCCAGTACCAATTGATTTAACTGAAGACTTTTTCAAATACTTTAATTTTGAACTTCAAATGTTTCAAAACTTGGGTCCCGCTCTAGATTTCCTTAGATGGTTTTCCCAGACCCCACCTAAAATGAACCCGATTCACATCAGTCAAATCCAGACAATAATTGAATCCAGATCCTCCTGCAAGGTTTCCGAAATTTTGAGTTAAATAGTGAAATTTCACAGTGGAATCCATCTTTTAAAATCGAACCATTCATAATAACACCTTCCAATTAAATAAAATATCTTCAAATTTTACATCAATTCAAATTTATTTCGTTCAATTTAATATTTAACACAACAACATAATAAATACAGTCTTATGCATGTTTGTTATCATATTTTTCTCATCAAACAATCAATTCAATGGTGGAATGTTATATAAACTCCATTCGAATAAAATTGAAGAATACCCTAGCTACTGGAGCATAGAACAAAAAGTTCGGACTTTAAAGCGTGAGTCGCTGTTGGAGTTCTACACCTTTTAGCGCAGGCTCTCTCTTGGCTGAGGCCTCAAGAGGATCCCCAAGAGAAATCCTAATTAGGATTCAATTGTTTCAATCATCCACAGTAACTAAGATAATCCAATCAGGCTCTGCTCCATATATATAGGGATGGCTAGGATTGAAATTTGATGTGTATATACATATGTACATGTACAGCAGCAGGTTGGTGCCACTTACAGGTGGCAAAATGATCAGTATTTCAGCAATTATTCAAATAAGGTACATTGATATCCGGACCTTGAGAAATCCTGTCCTGTGGAAGACGCACAATATGTTGTATGTCGTCATGCTTCGCAGGTCAATTATTTGACAGTTGACACGACTGAGCAAGATTCCAGTTGAGTCTTTCCGAGAAACCTCCCGTAGTTTCAGGCTTAACAATTAACATTGAATTTGAGGCCCGTGTGCGTTCCTGAATTGTATATTCTGAAAACAATGAATCAATTTTGTATTATAATGGTTTCTAAGTTTTTAAAATAAGTTCATGCAATTGAATTATTCTAATGCAGTTACAAAATAAAGTAAATATCATGAACACCTGCCCATTTTCTCCAGCTAATTCATTTGTGTTTAGGGATCATTTGCCTTTTGATCAAGAAGAAGGGTGTGCCAATCTTTGAATCATTTACCTGTTACATGTGCTTTTAGTCATGCAACCTTAGAAATAAAGGAAAGATCCACTGGTCATTTGCCTTTCAAGTAAGAGATGTGAAAATGGATTTACGTATGTAAATAATTTAATAACTTTTCACGTGCAAATATTATATATGTGAAAAGCATTACTGGTTTTATAGCATTCTGTCAGGAGAGGCATGTGAACCATGAACAATGAGGAAAGAAGTTTGCTCGTGTATGAAGAAAAACCACCTAGGATCAAACCAATTAGGTGAGAAATGGGATATCTAGCCATATTTACTTGGAAGAAGCATTTTTTAATTAGTGAATGAGCATGTCAACAATTTTAGATGAATTTAATTTCTTTGGACGTTTTTGAAAGTTCTCAAAATCTATAAAGATTTTAAATTCAGAGCTAAAAGTCAGATTATCATTAACATGATAAAATTCAACAATTTAGATCATGATTGGGACCCACAAAGTGCAAAGAGTTAAACCTAGATTTTGAGTTTTATTATACATTTCTCACAAAAATCTCATAATTTGTAAAGATTTTAAATAAAAAATGAAACATCTTAAGGTTTATTAGACTAATAAAATAGATTAAAGACTAGAATTATCAATTTGGGGCCCACAAAACGTGCAGAAAAAAAAAAGTAATTCAAGAGTTTCATACCACATTGCATGTATATACTAATTCCTTTCCCCCATTTACATATGGGCCCATTTATTGTCTCCTCATGCATGTAATATTACATGCAACTAAACTAGGTCATGCATAATTATTACATATTTGCATCATTCACATATGTAAATGAGTGCTAACAAATTAACAACCCTTTAGCTTCCATCACCCTTAATTAGGGATGTGCAGACTGGTCCCTAGGCTGGAACTAACTTAGAATTGGTTTTTAAATGATAGTTATGGTTTCGAATTAGAACTAGGAGACATGTTTTAGAATCAGTATTGGTTAAAGAACCCGATTACGGTTTAGATAAGATGATTGGATCCAATTTTGACACACACATACGTATATGCTTTAAACATATTATTTTTACATGTGTTTTTACAAATGGTCCAGGCCTAAGTATACGGGTTAATGCCATAAATGGTTTAATAATTGGACCTGTTTAACTTCTGAGTCCAAATTTATGTTCTGTAATTTATTAATTATGAATTAAAATAAGTTTCAAACCTTGTTTATAATGGGTTATAACCAATGGTAGTCAAATAATCGGATATCCACTTGGATATCCTCAATACATAATCTTTCTTCATCATCCACCATCAACTAAAGCTACTTTATTTTCTTTTTAGCAAAAAATGGTGCCTAGAGGTGGGCTTTGGCTGACCCTTATATATTCACACCCATTTTTTGTTTTCCCTTTTAAATTTATCATTCATTACTATGCGGGGTTAGAATTTAAGTAATTCTAAGTTATGTTTGTATTAAATTTGATGAATGATCGAGGATTGATTTTATTAATTTTCTTATTTGCTCAGATATTTATGGATTAAAACATTGGTGAACACAAGTTTGGTCGGGGATAACAATGAAGATGGGATGTATCGAGGGCAGAGGGGGGGGGGGGGGGGGGGTGTAAATTGCAAAAAACCCTTTTAGGTAAATTAAAATTTTATGAAATTTTTAACAATGGCCCCACAATAAAAAAAAATTTAAATAAATCTTGGTTCCGCCGGTGGAAGTGTCTCATGCGCCCATTTATTGTGAAATAATGGTTACATTTGGAGAATAGAAGGGCTGAAGGAGATTTTATCTTTTATGCAGTGAATGTGATTGATCATTTCATATCAAGTAATTTGTTGTTTTGTGTTGGTATTTAGCTCTAATACCTACGTAGGTTTTTTTTCTTTCCATGTTCTTTATTGTACCTTTTCTCAACTCTTTAATATATTTTACTGTTACCAATAATTTTTTTTTATGATTGATCTAATGTGAATAACAGGCCACGGTATGATTAACTATGCTAAGAAGACCTATCTTGATAGGAAATGGTTGTTGAACTGGGATCATATAGGGTTAACTTAGTAAAGAAAGGGGGGGAAAACCATAAAACAAAAGGCAAGAAACAAAAAAAACTAAAAAAAGAAACCCTAACCATGTAGACTTCATTTTGAGAATCCATATGAGAAGGACGTCTAAAGCCATGTTGCAATATTGTCAGTTGACATAATCCTAGTGGTGTTATCATAATAAGTTAATACAAAGGATCTATCTCAAAGATGCATAAAAAAGTTAAGGATTTTTTTTCTTATATTGTTAATTCATTGAAACTATAAAAAAATTGCTAACATCTTGATAGCATTAAGTTAATCATGTGAAATAGTAATTTTGCATTTGTCCTCTTCTTCTTTCTCTCATTATTTTTTAAATGTAATTTTTCCCATTTTCCTTTTCCCATGCATATATAAGATTGTATTTGGTCTTTTTTGTTGCTTTAAAAGGGCCTTTAACTCACAAACCCATACACACCACAAATGTTCCTAGTCAGTCAAGCAATAACTGAAAAAGTCTACGAACACTATGTCCCTTCAATTTAGCTAGATCAACTAGCTTTAAGGAATTAAAAAAAATATAGCAAATACAACAATTAAGATAGTTGATTTTTTAAAATATAAAATAATATCATGATGTATCAGTTCATTAAATTCTTGCAAAAATGGGCATTGTATAAACATCTATTTCATTCTAATTAGTAGATATTCATGGCAAAGTCGTTGACAAGTATTAATTTTAAGTTTAGGAGGTTTTTTTCTCCTGTTAGATGGGTGAGTGGTACACAATGTGTAATAGAAACTACTTGCTTAAAGATCAGTCCTTTGGCAATGAGATGAGACACCGATGCCATTGGGGTGTCTCGAGTTTCTCAGTTAAGAGCTACTTACTAATTAGTAGATATTCATGGGATGCATGGGGTTGGGCTGAGTTAAACCTTGTTCAAGTTCAACTTTATCTAGATTGATATTCATGCTTGGATCCGGCTTGAGGCATGAAAGTTGGGCTCATGCTAGCCCATTTGAAAATATATACTCCACAAGAAGGGTCAGTTGTTTGCACTCATTTATAATGCAAATGATACACACGAATAACACTTATACACTTATATATGATCATCTTTGTTTATACTTATTTACATAAGACATGTATAAATGAGATGTGAAATGGTGTGTTATGATGTACCTTCCAATGAGTCATTACATACCCAAGGAGGTGATAAATGGCTAAATATGTAAATGAAGAAAGGGAGGCAATGCAAATTAATGTAATAGAGCTTCTATACAGTATCAATAGTGGGATCAACTTCTTTCAATTACATTTATATTTGGCACTTTTGTGAGTCTCAAATTGGTAATTTGAGTCATTTATCTTCTTAATTTGTTTAGTAAACCCTCAAATATTTAGTTTTATATCTTAAATCTTAATGGTTTTAAAAAGTTTGTGGAAAATATTTCAAATTTTCAGCTCAAACATATATGATTTTTTGCTTTTTTGTACGGCTTCAGTTCACGATCAAAATTGATCAATATTCTCATATCTATGATAAGCAACGAGACATTCATTCTAAATCTTAAATCTTCATAATTTTTGAGAAAATTTTAAATTTTATTAGAAAAATCTAAATCCATCTAAAATTGTTGGATGCACTCACTTAACTATATAAAATCCACTTTATATTCTATGCATCAAAGGCAAGAGATGCAGTTTGTTTTTTACACTAGTGATGCGAAAATGCTAGTTACATATATATGTAAATGCTGTATATGTGAAATTTACATATGAGAATGCTATTTATAAATATGAATGTTGCATATGGAAAATTTACACACGTGAAGCACAATGCCATGTTTGTTTGTAAGCACTATTTTCACATCAATTACTCTTTTTTTCTTTGTGATTATTATGAACCCTATATTTGCAATCGAATCCGTTAAATTTATTTATTGAACTATCAAAAATTTAAAACATAAGCTTATTATCTTTAATCTTCATAGTTCTTGAGCAATTTGCGGAGCGTCCACAATATCTCAACTTATAGATATAATTTTTTGCACTTTTGTAGGCTCCCAATCTATAATCCAAGCCTATCAAAGAAAAAACCTATACCAATGTCCCTTCTAAAAGAGATGTGTAATGGTTTCACACCTTGTTGGGTGATTTAAATTTTCATATGAAAATACTTCATTTTACACGTGCAAACAAACGTTACAATGTGTAATCATTACACACATCCATTGTTTAATAATGTAAATGGGTGCATTCATATAAACCCTTTTAATGCTAAATATATTTAGGGATGTAAATAGGTATCCAATTCTTTGATTATTTAGAGGTTTTAAACCATAAAGGACGAGGCTTGAAATCCATTTTAGGTTCCGATTGATAAACTGGTCTGATTTTGGATCCATATAGGTTCTAACCCATATACCCGAGATTCTACATATGAGTATTCAATGTTGTAATTTGCAACTCAAAATCCACTTTATTAGTTGGTCAATTTTTTATGTTTAATATTGGAAGTAGTAGAGTTGATACATCATTTAAGTTGAATGCTATCCTCATTTTAAGCCAAAAAATAAAAAAAAAAATGAAAAAGAAGTCAAACTGATTTTGGAACTCAGTCTCCGCCCTTTTGTCGGAATCATTTTGGATCTAAATTGGAGTATGGAACCAACAAAATAAGTTCGAAGCTTGGACGGAGGGACCTGCAACCAGAATCAACAAGTAGAAATGGTTATGATTCTGGACCTAATATGATTCCGCCCTGAGACCCACCTGTTTACATCCCTAAAATAAATTGGGCCAGGTACAGCGCACTCGATGGTATACATTTTGGGGGCGGTCCGGCCTGGTCGGGCCTTCCTACAAGCTTCCGAGTTGAACCAAATTCTAATCGGTTAGTGCCATCCGTCCTAGATTTGGAAGGAACTGTATCTGATTGGAGTTCTGATAACCCTAGACAACTCCCTCGACCATGTCACCCCTACCCACACATGATACACGTCCATCCCTGTAGACCCCCAAAAAACAAAGGTTACAACTACTCTGCAAAACGAATCCCAACCATCCATTGATCTGATCCGATCAAGTCACCCATACCCACATGCTCTAAGTGGACCCCACCATCACACCCGATCCCATTCATGCCAGATTCCTTTCCAGTAGGGTCAAATACACAAATCCATGGAAACCCTCTCATCTGTTCTTTTACCAAAAGGGTGAAAATCAATACGACACAAAAAAGTAAAGAAAGTGATAAATTATAAAACAAAAAGGAGAGAGAGAGAGAGTAAAGAAAGTCAAAAGAAGTAGAGAGAGAGAGAGTGTTATAATAAAGTGTTTGGGACATGGACATGGACATGAACATGAACATAAGGACCAGTCAACCCAAAATCCTCCTCATCCTTGCAAGGAAAACGCGTTTCTTGTATTTCCTTCTTCTTGTGACAGTCAAAAGTCCTATCTCCTCCTCCTTTACAACAGCAGCAGCAGCAGCAACCACAACTCCTGTAGAAATCAATCAACTGAAATGAAATGCATCAACACAACTGAGAAATGAGAAGGTCTCTTAATCTGGAATCATATGGAAAACCCAACAACGGTGGTAGATTTATCAGCATCGGCATCGACTGCTGCAGACGCTGCTCTGACCACTCTCTGCAACTCAATCCAAGCTCTGGGAAGAGGCTTCGACGTCACGAGCGATATGAGGCTCCTATACTGCAAAGGGGCTTCTGGGTCTCGCCTAGTTTATGTAGATGAAGAGAATACTAGGGATATTGTCATCTCCCATGGATTAGTTCTTCCTAATGTTTCTGCAGATGTCGAGCTATCAAGGGGAAAGGTCATCAGAGAGACCACTCCCGTTTTGAGTTTCCATGAGGTAATGGATCTTTTGGGATGTTGGGTTTTCTTTCGTCTTTTTTGGTTTTTTGTTGATTTGGGTCTGTTTGGGTGGCTCGATTTCGAAGTGGGTTATCTCTTGTTTTTGGAATTTTTGTGGGTTCGGATTGAATTCTCATGTATTTTTGGGATTTTATGGTTGAATTTTTTTTTCCGATGGTTCTGTTGTCTTTGGTTTGCAGGAGGAGTTATCTGATCGATTCGTTGTTGTACTTTTCAGCTTTCTTTCCTGATCTTTTTATTTTTTGAGCCCTTAATTATGATCTGGGTATCCTCTTTTGCCTTTTGTTTTTGGTTGGGGGAATTTTCATGTGTATTGGCCTTCTCTTTTTCTGTTTCTTTTTTTTTTTTTTTTAATTGTTATGCATGCTCCTTTGTTAATTTTTTTCTTTCTATTTTTGGGGTTTCTGAGGTATTTTTGGGTTTATCAGCTGTCAATGTGAGTCTTCTCCCAGGAAATATCACAAATTTGGCTTGGTTCAAGTTTTCCTGTATTTTAGTTCTTCTTCTTTTTTGGTCGATTTGATATGGGTTTGTGTCAGAATTCATGTTGTAAGAGTGCTCTAAGTTGGAATATACTTGCGACCTTTTCTTAAAGGAACCACACCTTGGAATCTTTGATATAAAGACTTTTTGTATTGAAACTCACCAACAGTAGAATGATAGTTTTTATTTATTTATTTGAGAGATAGAATGATAGTTGATACTACTTAGATATTGTGTTACTGGCATTTGAATCAGACACTCAACAATTGTATTGCGATGAATTCGTCCTTGTTATGCAGTAAAATGTGTTGCTTAACAAGACAGTTATATGGATAAAAAAGGGACCATTATATGGATATATGGTTGGTTGAGTTGGGGAACCTGAGAACATGGGGAAGATTGGGAGTGCTCACAGTGCTGCTTGGGATTGCTGGGAATCTAATAACAACAACTATTGTTGATTATATTATGAAAAAATGTCAACCTTAGCAAGTCTGTTTGAGATGCAAGAGCTTTATGGTAGAGGTGAGAGTTGTTGGTTAAGGTGAGGGTTGGGGATACCTTGGTTACAACACTCCCAGAACCGGATTAGAAAAACTTTTTCATGTGAGGAAAATTTTAATTATGTGCCTCTATCGAGGTTTTGGAAGGAGTTACCATTCTAAAAGGAAGAAGATTATGGAATTTGGAAAGGGGAAACAAGGTTGCCTTATTGGTTCATTCCTTCCACAGTTCACTCGTCTATTTCTAGGACTGGATGGATACAATCTCTACAGTTTGGGCAGTTCCTTGTCACTGTTGCCTTATTGCATTTTGTTTGGTGATAGGGACAGATAAGGTTTTACCAATTGATCACTTGCAGCATAGAGAACAAGATAAGATGATATCTCATTGGCACATAACATATGTTGGAAGTTGGTTAATCACCAGTAATTCATTATGGTTTGGCATGCAATATTTTGGCCTCATTTCTCTCAGTATTGGATGTGGACCAGGTGGTGCTGAATATGTTTAGGATTCCATAGTGTTGTGTGCATGTTCCTGTGCGGGTGAATCCCTTGGCTTTTGCCATTGGTAGTCATTCTTTGGTTGTAGTATGGATTGGAAACAATTGTGGTATATGAAGAGTTGCTTGGTTCATGGTGTCTGAGAAAGATAAAGTTGACAGACTAGTGTTTGTAAAATTTGGTCATCTAAACTCCATTTACCTCTTCTAAGGATGGTTGTCGGCTTATTAATGTATAATGGGCTTCTGTACAAGGCATTCTCTGGAAATCTCCCTCTGTTGGTTTTCCGATTTAATTTTGCGGGACACTAAAATAGGATTCGTGTTACAGGAGTTGTTCTTACTTCAAGCAAACCAAAGATTGTGAAAAGCCAATGGAACCCACTATTAGGCTTTGAAAGATCAGTAGCCACCTATGGCTGGCTGACATTCCCACATGTTGCGGGGTTGGAGAATCTCTCATTGGGTTGAATGCTCTCACTTAATTGCCTGCTTTAAAGTCATTTTGAATCACAATGGAAATGCTACCAAGGTGTTTCTCCCCTTTTTTTCCTTTTTTTTTTTGCCTGATTCATTGAACATAACTCACACGAAGCAATACTTCGGTTTGGTGGAGCCCATGTTGTTTCTCTTGGTAGTTAGGGAGTCATTCATGGTGGAAGGCAACTAAGTAAATGCAATCTAATGAGTTGAATCTTTTGACCCTTTCAGTGGTGATTAGGGATATCAGTGGCTGAATTTCCAAGTATAAAAGATCTAAAGGGTCTAAGCTAGCAAAAAGTGACACCAAGAAAGCTGTAACTGTGAGTGAGGCCAATTACGAAATCTATGATAATTTCTGAAGTCTACTTTGGAAGTAAGGAGCGGGGAAGGGCATCTATAAACCTGCCAGGACCAAAGAGAGAAAAACTAAAAAAATCTTGACCATGTAAGCTACATTAAAGATGAAAATGAAAGAGTCTCGGTAAAGAATAGGAGGTTAAGGATAGAAGCGGGATGTATTCTAGAGACATATTAAACATGGAAAAAAAGCAAGTAATGTAAATTATGAAAATGAAAGATCTTGATGAATGGGTCATTGCAAAAAAAATAAGAGGTTAAAAACAGATGCTGGATGCATTTTATAGATGTATTTAACATGGAATAAGTAAGTGGAGTAAATTATGGAAAAGAACCAATTCAAGAAATGTTCAATAAAATATTAAGAAGGGAAGTGAAGACAACCTTACGTAGGATGAAAAGTAAAGCATTACAACTAGGTGGTATACCTATAGAAATATGTGTTTTGATTGGAAAAGTGGGGATCGATTGGTTAACAAGATTTCTCAACAAAGTTTCCAGAACAAAACTAGTGCTTGACAAATGGAGAAACTGCATTGTAGTCCCTTTCTATGAGAACAAAAGGGATATTTAGAAATGTGGAAACCACCAAGCTATCAAATTTATGAGCCATGCAATGAAAACTTTGGAAGAGAGTAATTAAGTAACACTTGTGATGAGAATCAAATATTTCACAAAACTAGTTTTTGTTTATGCCAGGTAAATTTGTTACATTTGTCATTTCCTTATTAAAACATCTCATGAAGAGGAAAAATGTACACATGTTTTTCATTGATTTAGAGATGGCCTATGATAGGGTGCTGAGATAGTTAATTTGGCATGTACTAAAAAAAATGACATCCTAATGGTTATGCCAAAATTATACAAGATATATGTGGAGGGGCAATGACAAGTGTTAGAACTGAGTGGAGATGTATCTACAGTGTTAGATTGCACTAAGGCTCTGCTTTGTGCCCCCTTTTATTTGTCTTGGTCATAACAGTGCTTGTTGTTTGTAAATGATGTATTACTCCTTGGTCAGACAATAGTGGAAAATAAATGATAAGCTAGAATTTTCGATAATGGATTTTGAGTCATATAGATCGAGAATTAGCAGATCAAATAAAGAATGATCTTGAGAGTAAGGAAGGTGAGTTGGTTAAAATTGAAAATAACTTAGTTGCCATAGTTTGACATATTCCAATAAGCTAGAACTTTCGAGAGTAAATGTGTACGAGAACACCCCCCTTCCTCTTTTTAAGTTTTAACTTTTTTTAAAGGGGCCTTCAACGATGTTGCCTTTAATCAAACTCTTCTTCCTTCTAGTTGTTGTCCCTTGTCCTTTCCTTTGTGGTTTTAGGCTCATTTACTGATAAAAAGTAGATACACATAAATTTTTATACCATATAGACTTAATTTGTGAAGGTATTATTTCAGTTGCCAATATTTGCTTAGCAGTGCTTTGGTAAAAATTTTGCAGATCTAAAACTGGCATCATGACATGCCATGTTCACATTAAAAAAATGACTTATGTGGTTCATATGCGTTAGTGGCTTAGTGCATACCAAGTCGGCAAGTCCATATGTATAATTTATTTGATTCTGTGACTGCATTAACAAAAAGTTTTCTTTGAAATTTGAGAATTCAATACTGTATGTACTATCAGGTTAGTTTAAAGCATTGTTACTGATCTGATAAGTGGAACTTCAAGGTTATGAATTGCATGTAACTTACAACTTCTTTGATGTATGATTCTAGATGGCTGAGCATTTCAATAAAAATTCTGCTATACCTGGAAATATTCCACTTGGAAGCTTTAATTCCATGTTCAATTTTACTGGTTCCTGGCAAGTAGACGCGGCAGCTACGAAATCCCTTGCAATGGATGGATACTTCATCCCTTTATATAAGGTTCAGCTCACAAAATTACCTTTAGTTTTGCATGAATATGTCAAGCACGCCATTCCTCTTACTTGGGAGCCATCATCCTTGGCAAGGTAAGCATTTCCACTCGCCCCAATGTGACACTCATCTGAGTTTTTACTTGCCCTGAAACTGATCATGCGAAAAAAAATGAAAACAAGCACTTACTCCGATGGCTAAAATATCCCTCTCAGATGAAACAAGCACTGTGGATAAAATATCTCTCTCTCTCTCTCTCATAATATATAGAGAGATGATCAGGTGGGCACCACTTACACCAAATTCAGGTGTAAACCCAATTATGGGGCCTGCCTTTTTGCATGGCAATCATGGGGGTTGGTTGATGACTCTGAGTCTCCGAGACCTAGGAAGTTTGGGTACCTGAAATATAGGTGGTCCGGTAGCCCAAAGTTCTCTCTCTTTCAGTTGGGCAGGTTTTGGCTGTGTTCATGGGGCCTTTGATCAGAGCCAGGCTTTTGTTTGCACCTGATCTGTGAGATGCCATGTCTATGGAGTACGGAGAAGGTGACTTATACAATATGAAAGCATTGATAATAAGACAGTTCTAAACTTTTTAATGAGCATTGTCCTCATTTTTTCATCACAGCTTTATAGAAAACTTTGGTACCCATATTATTACATCCGCAACAATCGGTGGTAGAGATGTAGTTTATATCAAGCAACATCAGTCATCTCCTTTGTCAACATCAGACATAGAGAACTATTTGAAAGACATCGGGGATCAACGGTTCTCAGATTTGGACAACCAGCCCGGGGCCAGTCCCCTCAAGTACAAGGACAAGGTTAAGTGTGTAATTTTTCTTCTGTGTGTTTATATTCCTTAATTTCCAATCTGGTGAATCACTTTTAAAAGCTCATATGTCACAATTTTAGTTTAAGTATTCTACCACTGCTTTATGAGATCTCCAACTGTACAGGCTACTAACAATCGAGAAATACATCCTCAATCTTCTGGAGTTCCTTATCTAAGTGGGAAAGAGGTAACCTTTCCTTTTCACGTTTGAGTTACGGTTCTTTATATAAATTCAAAATGAAAATTTTAATTGACATGGTCTTTAACAATCTATATACTTGTTATATCCGTTTGCATGGGATGCTAAGTCATCATATTTAGTTTCCTTTCTGTATTTGAGTGATGGTTCTTCACAGAAAGTTATAATGGAAGTGGTTGTTGACATGGTTATTTAAAGTTTATATTTTCATTCTTTTGGATTAGTGACAGCCTAGTAAGTATTAAATATCATATTTAGATGCAATGTCTTTAGAGGCGAAATGTGAGGCAAGCTGAGTAGGAGTCCAATGTCCCATCTTTGAGTTGAGTTTTGCAGTGCCCATCCACATTGGTTTAAACAAGCAGCTGATATATAATGTATTGGCCAATTCATAACACATATAGTTGACTACTGTTCTGAGAGGTGTAGGTGTGGAGGCAAAAAATAGCATGTTTTGGCTGATACTATTGTGTTTTTTTTTTTTTTGGTTGAAACTAATACTATTGGTTGATACTGCTACTATGGATGATACAACTAAATTGAAAGTGAAAATTTTTATTTGCATATCAATATCATTACCACTATCAAAGCCCTGTTCCAATTATGTTGGGGTCAGCTACATGAATTCTGTTTCTCCATTCCGATCTATCCTGAGCCAAACCCTCAGATAAATTGCATGTCTTCAGATCTATTTTATTACATCCATTCATGTCCTCTTCGGCCTACCCCTTCCCCTTGGTGGGCCATCAACCTGCAATCCTGCGTAGAAAAAATTCTCCTCACCAGTGCCATTGCCTGCCTACATTGGAAATGCCCAAACCATCTCAAATGGGTTTCTCTAATTTTATCCTCTATGATGCTACCCCTAAATGTCCTCCTAACTCATAAGCGCTCATTTCTAATTTTATCCTTTCTAGTTTTACTACCAAATATTGCCTCAACATTCTCATCTCCGCTACATCCATTTTGTACACATGTTGCTTCTTGATTGACCAACATTTTACTCCATAGGAAATAACTGGTCTAATCGTTTCTTGTAAAATTTAATAGACATATATATATACATATATTCTCCATCCAAACTATAATATTCTTTTCTTCCACTTGACTACCTTTTTCTTTAAGGGAGTTGGGACTTGGGAGATTTAATGTGTTATTATTGGATTTAAACATAAAAGACAATCACAGGCTCTAATTTTCAGATCTCTGCATTTTGATTTTACTCTAAGTATATTCAAACACTACATACCTACTTGTCTTCTTCTCCCTTTTTTTATTGATTGGTAAACTTGACTTGAGCCTACACCCTCAAGGTTGCAATAGTGAGCACCTTTCGCTATGCCACAGACTCTTGTCTAATACTACATACCTACTCTTTGAGCTAACTTTTGCTATTTGGTACTATTTAAATTTATTTTACTTTTTTACATACTATGTCTAATACTCAAGTCTCTCCAACATCCTCAATTAGGGTTTATTAATCTATAATGACTCTTTTGCTGTCTTTTCATTACCACGTTCATTTTCTGCTTCAGTTATTTCAGCTTTTGTTTTTAATGGTATGAGTTTATATTCCTTATTTCATAATAGAATAAATAGCATATCAATTACATTGATGTAACTTTCGTTTGTACAACTTTTAGCCAACAAAATTGTTAGAATTACATAGCCTCAACAAGTTTAACCTTTTGGGATCAAATAGCCACATGAGACCTATATGACCTACTAGGATTTAAATTGTCATATTTAATCCCCTAATATGGTAAAATAGTAGTTTTATTTTTTGCTAGATTGGTTCTGTGGTACAATGAGTGATACTTCAATGTGAGGACCGGGGATCGATCCCTCATTGACACTGTGAGGCTAAGGTGCCTTACCACTGATCCATCAATGGTTTCGCGTAAAATAGTAAGTTTAACGTTTGACAGTACTCCGAAATCTTTTAAAAAAATTTAGACTTTTCTTAGCAAAGAAAAACCACACAAAGGCGGACTGATATGGCTGGCACCAAATACGTATTTTTATCTCAAGTCGCCTGCTACACCTCACTATAGTATTTTGGACCATGCTATCCACACACTACTCGTAGGTACATTGACATGTCAACTCATTGCATGGAGAGGCCACCATGAATGTCAGAAAGCCGGGTTCACTTGTCTGGAACACATATTTCCATTAAATGTGACCTGTTGGCCAAATTCTTATTTGACTGTCCTGTTTTCATTGACTTGTGGTCAGTTAATGTGTAAACTGGGTTGATATTTTGGTCTGGAGATCTTTTGTGGGGCCCATCCTGACGGGTTGCTTCAATTTGTACATGCATCATGAGTTTATATATTTGCCTTCCGTCTGCAAGTAGGTGGAGTGAGTGCACTTATCAAAACTCTTCTTGGTCACTATAAACAACTGAAGAACTCATGTAACAAAATGCAGATCTACTTGGAAGTTTCTCTGATCAAAGTTCAGAAAAAAGGAGTGTTGGCATCAAATAGGCAGTTGGCCCTAAAAAAATTTAAACCAAGTTTGGCTACTTTTGCATGAAAACAGCATTTGAGTGACCTACCCTGCGTTGTTGGCAATAGGTTATGCCACGACAATTCCAATAAATGGGATTAGGTTCTGTCATCAGACTATTCATTCAACATTGCACGGCAAGCCCTTCTATAAATAAAGAACTGGAAGTGAGATATGATACTATTCACTGTTGAATTAAGGCTTTGCCTTATTTGGAAGCCATAATCAGTAAAAGAATACAGGAACAGAGGGAGGGAGGGAGAGGTTGTAAGGAAAAATTAAAAATAATTAGATTGCCATGTTCAGGACAAGGCTTTAAGGAAAGATATTAAAGTTTAGTCCTGGGCAAACTGATTGACATTCCAAGATCA
Source organism: Cinnamomum chago (assembly GCA_038049695.1). Taxonomy (NCBI): domain Eukaryota; kingdom Viridiplantae; phylum Streptophyta; class Magnoliopsida; order Laurales; family Lauraceae; genus Cinnamomum; species Cinnamomum chago. The sequence continues at coordinate 52,433,502 of CP142457.1, read as the reverse complement.
CAGACATGGTCTTTAGACGCAACAGGTCCCTTCCAATTGTGCTACCGGCCTCTTGTCATCCGAAGCAGGATTTCTGAAGTTGGCACTGAATTGTGACAGTTTTACTGAACTTTTCTTGTCATTAGTTCTCCCAAAAATTCCAAAAAGTAATCAAGAATCCAAGCTTTAGCACAATAGGGCCTAAGATGATCTGTGATCACACAGTTAACTACAAACTTAAAGATAAGAGTAGAAAATGAAGCTTCTGAATATTCAATAATGGCACCATTACCATGTCAGATTTAGGTGAGAATCCTAAAGCTTCAATCACGAGTTGTATAAACAAGAAGAACAATAAAGTTTAAAGGAAAAATATTTGTTGGGGTACTATTGTCTGTTGGTGTTCACTAGGAAGCATCTCTTTGAGTTTTCTTTCATCTTTTGGCTACCTTGTCTGTCTTTAAGCTTTGAGATTATGTTAAATAATTTTTATTCTTTTCTAGCAGACAAATTAGTCTATTTTGTTAATATATCTGACTATTTTCACATTTGTTAGAGAAATGGGGAAAAACGAGTGGAGTTTTTTTTTTTTTAACAGTAAATTTTATTAATAAAAGAAAGAGAACAACAGGAAAAGAAAAACAAACAATGGATGAACAAACAAGAAGACTAACATCTCAAGAAATTAAACATTAAAAGAAATGCATAAACGAAAGACTCTTTCCCTAGCAAGAGCATCCGCCATATCATTCACTTCTCTCAAGACGTGGCGAAAAGTAAACTTCATTTGAGAAGAAATAGCTTGCACCTCCTCCACCCAATCCGCCAATCTCCAAGGAAAAGAGGTTTTTCCTGATCCCCACTGAATAGCAGAGAAAAAAGTCTCCTTCAATAATTGCATTATAACCTCCCAAATGATGCACAACTTACGGCATCCCACCAGCAAAGCAAACATTTCAGCACCGTTTGCATCTAACGAATTAATTGGACCTGAAAAATTCTTCAAAACATTCCCTTCCCAATCCCGAATAACACCACCAATTCCTCCCATACAAATTTGATGAAGAAAACTACCATAAAAATTCAGCTTCAAAAAACGTGTTGGAGGAGAATGCCAGCTGACTGTATGAACCAGTCTAGAACGTCTTCTGCCATTAAAACAAGCTGCCCATGATCTGTGAAGATCTTCTATAGGAATCCCAACAAAATCTGATGCCCTACTCGCCCATTGCGAGACCATCCAGACAATAGAATGAACAATCTCATCAACTGATCTACTTTTGCTTCTGAAAATTCTATTATTCCTTTCTAGCCAAATCTTCCACATACCAGCGTAAAGAGATAATCGCCACAAAATTTTAGCACAAGGCATATTACCCTATACGTCCATTGTGCAAAAAGATCTTCAATAGTTCTAGGCATAACCCAACTCATACCAAATTTACTGATAATAACAGCCGAAACTTTATATGCAAAGGAACAATGAATCAACAAGTGATTGGAAGTTTCTTCAGCCTTCAAGCACATCGGGCAACCATTAACAATGATAACATGTCTTCGTCTTAAGTGATCTATAGTGAGGATTTTATTCAATCTCGCCACCCAACAAAAAAATCAAAGTTCTAGGAGAACCAAGGGAATTCCAAAAACTGTGTGCCCCTTCCACCCTACCATTAGAATTAATCAAAACCTTATAAAAGATTTTACTGAAAAATTTCCCTTGGAATTATGCTTCCAGATTCTTTTATCCATTCTATCAACAGAAAGATAGCTCGTCTCTAGGAGAGTAAGCATATTACTCAACTCAGCAACTTTAATATCTCGCAAATTACGACGAAGATGCAAATCCCAAACAACAGAACCTCCTAAGAGCTGATAATTATCAACTAAGAAAGCATAAGGGCGCCTATCCAAATTGTAAAGAGAAGGATACAAATTCTTTAAACTAGACTGACCACATCATTCATCATGCCAGAATTGGATCCTTCTCCCATCATGAACCTTATATCTAATCCAACGATCAAATTCACCTTTAACAGAAAGCACAGACTTCCAAATATCTGGAGCCTTATAATGAAGATTCAGAATATACCATCCCTCCCTTTGCTCCTTTTACTTATCCACAATAATCTGTCTCCATAACCCTTGGACTGAATTAACCAGTGGAGTTTCCTATTTTCTGTTGACAAACTCTTTCGGTTCACATTATATTTCTTTCTTTGCAGGACGTTACTGTTATTTTTAGGAGGAGGGGTGGTAACGACCTTGTTCAAAATCATGTCTTATGGTCAATCACAATGGAGTCATCACCTGATGTCATCAACATGACCTTTGTTCCTATTGTTTCTCTTTTGGATGGATCACCTGGAATTAAAAATCTAGCTCGTGCAATCGATCTCTATTTAGAATGTAAGATCTCATTTAACGTTTCAATACTCTAGATGAAACTGGCTCATCTTTTGAAGTGCTTATTATTATTTTTATTGTTATTATTATTATTATTTAATCCATATTCCAAAGCGTGATGTTGATCCTGCTATTTACCAGAAATTTCATACTGGTCAGGAATGCCTTCACATATAATTTGAGTATCTGCTACTAATTGTAAATAGTAGCCAATACATGGGAATCCCAGTATCTAATAGATAAAATACAGTTGTGTGTTTTGAACAAGAAAATTTGCACTGAATGATTTAGATTGCAATTTTTTACCACTTTATTTCTTTGGAAATGTTTTGAGTAGTTGCTGAATGTTAGGCTTTGAGTTGAAGAGTGTAGTCCTAGTGTCGCATTTTTTATTGCATGTGTGAGACTTACACCCTACAAGACAATTACAATAAAACACCTCCCAAGGGAGAAAGATCTATCAACCCCATGTGTGGCTCAAGAATCTGCTCATCGTTGGTCATTCTAACCACATCACGGAACTCCACATGAAGAAGGGAAAACCACATTATGGAAGTCCACATTACGAAACTCCACATGAAGAAGGGAAAACCACATTACGGAAACACAGCTTAGTTTTGTCACAAGTCACCCAAGAGATCGTGTTGCTCAAATCACTCTGCACAATCGGTCGCTCTTAAAACGAGCAGGAAAAGCTTATCAGTGCGTCCGATATGGCCAAGACAACTGCTTTGTTGGAAGCCTCAACTCCTACTCCTTTATAAAACAAACGAAGAACTTTCTCTTAATTATTACGCAACACCCCTCCAATACTTGTTAGTCCCAGCTTACCTGGCTGTAGCTGCTCCATCCACATTAAAGTTTTACAGCCGGGAGGGGGCAAGCTCCAAGGAACCACTCATTTGTCTTATACCAAACCACAAGTCATATAAGCCTCCCAATTGAATAAAATATCCATCAAGCTAAAATTACAGAACCCCTTCCTAACCAATGCTCATTTAGGGTTTGCTTGTCTGCATCCATTTACGAATGTAAATGAAGAACATGCATAATGGTTATGCATCGATCACTGACTGTCTACACATTTACGCATCACATGTGTAAAGGAGGTGTGAAAGTGAGCCCCTTTTTGCACCTAAACCTACACATCTCAACAAATGGTAAAAATTTATGTATCCCATTTTCACACCTAAAGCAAAAGGTGCATACTACAGGGAATATGACATGATTTCCACATCCCCTGGGCCCATCAAGTTGCAACATTTTTTACAATGTTATGGACCCCTAATTCACGATCTGTACTGTTCATCTCCTTCAGAAGGCTAACAATGGCTAGGGGGTCAATTTTCATGTCTTAATACATCATGGATTTTGAGAAGTTTGTGAAAAACCCCAGGCCATTAGATCTACTTGTCTAGACTTCTGTGGGCCTCTAATTCACAATCCGAACCATTCATCTTCTTTAGAAGGCTAAAAATGGCAGGGGGCCAAATTTAGGTCTTAATTCATCATGGATTTTGAGAAATTTGTGAAAAGCCAGAGCCTAGAGTTGTTGGATGCACTCAGATTCACATGTGAAAAGAGGTGAAAATGACAGTGGAATATGTTTCACATGTGTATCATTTGCATATGTAAATGATTCACATGTCCATCCTTCATGCATGTGAATAAATTTTTTTTTTAAGTGTAAAATTCATTAAAAAAAACCCATCAGCACAAGAGAACTATATTGACAAGCTAAAACAACACCCGAGACAAAACAAACCAGACCAGTAGAAAAACCACAAGAAACAAAACAAAAGGAAGGGGAAAGAACTTATAGGACACCACAACATCCTTGCAATTCATCATAATTTGGTCTATCGAGATACCATGAAAAAAAGGATTTGTGGACACCCCAAAGGCCACATAAAGCTTTATCTTATCAGACACTGAGTTTGCACTTAGGCAATCCCTTCAAAACACCTGGTGTTTCTCTCTTTCCAGACATTCTGTATGATGGCAAAGGACTAAGCACCAAAGATGGGTCAGATCTAAAGATCTGGCAAGTCACAGTATACAAGTAACATAGGACATATACATCAAAAGAGTAGAGACATGTATATAATTTAAAGAATAACAAGGTAAACGAACTAGGCAGTTGAGCAAGATAAGCATAAGGTACCAGGATAAATATACAACATCTAATCTACTACAAAATGGCACATTCACACGAGCTGGAATACCGCGGGATATTATGCCGCGGCCCTCCCATACTGAACACAGTCGCAGCGGGGAATCTCACCAGTGCCGAGGATTACTAACCCCGCAAATCACTCAACCATCTCATACACTCATCACTCAAAGATCGGACCCGGTATCACACCGTCGGTCTTAACAACATAGCTCATCATGATAGCTTCTCAACACTCAGAATAGCTCCTACCGGGGATGATCAGTCCACAGACTGAGCTTAAATCAACCGAGTGAATGTCTATGCCGACTCAAGAATAACTCTAAGGGTCTGTGTCTGTCTAGGCTTTGCCTTGCGTGAACAAGGTCCTAACCATGTCTCTAAGAGGTTCATATAGAAATCAGTCCATGGATTACAATCCAAGTCCAAGCCCACTCGTTGGATCTATACCAAGGCCCATCAACACATGACCTGGTCTAAAATAGTCCAAACGAGGCATCATATTCATTTCTACTGATAAACATCTCATTCTCAACCAGCATGAGTTATAATCCCAATATAAACTACTTCTCCAATCTAAGGGTACACACATCCATACTTAGGTCCAATAAGGGCCCGCCTAGCCACAGACACGGGTCAGTGTTCTTCAAATCATCCCATCGGGTCACCTCTAAGATATCCTAGGTTCAGGTCCTCCATTTCCATTTAATTAACAGTTATTAGCTATACTAAGGATGTAAGAGTGACAATAATAAACAAGGTGAAGTGTGAACTTCAATATGAGAATCAATAGGGAAATACAACAGTCCAACCTAGGTAATGGACAACGTTCAGGTTCAGGCCCATCTCCGGTAATTAGATCTCTAAATGAAGTCTCAGATGCCAAAGGATACTGTGTTTGGTGCTCCTGAGGTTACGGGCATCATTGACAACATTTAAGGATCGAATCATCTTAGATTAAACGACCAAAACCCTAATCGGTGGTCCCCACGAGTCAAGGTTGAGCCATACCGTTGACTCGGGCTTGGCACATCGATAAACGTCCATTTGGATGGTCAATGGGCCCCACAAATGATCACAACTCCAAACTACTGAAGACTGGAAAATCACTGATCCCAGTGTGCTCGGTCGACCTGGCCAAGGCTCGGTCGACCTGGCACAGGTGTGCAGTGTGCTCGGTCGACCTCCTGGCCTGGTGGATCGACTGAGTGCACTGGAAAAACTGGGTCAGGCCTCCTGGAAGACTTAATTTGTTTTCAATGGTTCCCAGTGTGTCCGGTCGACCTCCTGGCCTGGGTGGTCGACCGCATACACCAAAAACCCTGGAAAAGGTGATGTCCCAGCTTTCAGACATTTTTCCTGCAAATTCCAGTGTGCTCGGTCGACCTGGAGCAGAGCTCGGTCGACCTGGCACACTGGGTGTCCGGGTCTGAGGGAAAAATCCCATTCCCAGTTATTTCCTGCAGAAACAGTGTGCCTGCCCAGGTCGACCGGGTACACTGAAAAACTCAGTCTGCAAGAAATTCAACTGGGGCTGGTTTTCTCCCAGAATTCAGTGTGCCCGGTCGACCTGCCTGCAGGCCGGTCGACCGGGTACACGTAGAACCGGGGAAAACCCAGTTTTCAGGGTTTTCTCCTTTTCAAACCGTTTTTCCTCCAATCACTCCCAAGTCCCAAACACCACCAAATCAATAGAAATCAAGAAAATACTACAATGTACCTCCATCCAACACAAAAAGAGGCCATTGATCTTCCAAATGGGGTGAAACCCATCCATCAATGCCAACCATCCATCTATACTAAGCTCAAGGTAAAAACTAGCACAAGTTATTGACTGAATTGAGAAATACAGAACCAAATAAACAGAAACATACAACCTATGTTAAGTAAGTAGATTGAACTTGCCTTTGGAAATGAGATGTTGTAGAGAGAGATAGAGAAGAGAAAAACCCAATCCAATGCAAGGAGATGAAGATGAAGTTGCAGCTCCTATTTCCCAGCACAAGAACAGCTCAATCCTAAGTCTAGAAGAGAATTGAGAGAGAGGAAGAAGAGGGAAATGAGAGAGTGAATAGTAGTGTAGGGTTTTCTTGGGAAATGAGCTAGATTTATAGGATTTGGGGGATTGGCTAATGACTGAAATGTCCTTTAGGTTAGTATGGGATTAGGGTTAGGGTTAGGGGGCATTTGGGTCTTTAGGTGGGGAAGATTCTAGAATGGTGCTTTTTGTGAATAACCCCCTATGGTTAACTCTAATTCCTAGCAAGGGCCTCCACTCACTAATAACCCCTAAAATTGCAAAAGAGCCCTAATACTAATACAACTAAGCTAACCTAACTCAACTAAGCTAATCTAACTAAAACTTAGGAAATATACTACCCTTACTAACCCCTAATTAGTATTAATTAGTATTCAAAAATCCAATTAGAGGTCCCACAAGGGGTGGGGCCTCACAGGCATTCACCAAAACCATACCTTTCCTTAAATTATCCATTGTTAGGATTCTGTTTCTGAGGGCCAGCCACCAAAACACCAAAATTCTAGGAGGAGCTTTTAATTTCCAAATCCTTCCCAAGGCGCATCTTGGATTAGTCAGCCCTGCCAGTGCGTTAAAGAAAGTGGAGACTGAAAGTCTGTTGTGTTTAGCAAGAGTCCAAATTCTCTCGTCATTTCCCCTTAGAATTGAAACCGAAGAGAGAAGATCAAGGAGAGAGATAACTTGATTCCCTTCGTTCTCCTTTAGATTTCTTCTAAAGATGGGGCTCCATATCAAATGACCTCTTGACTCATGCCTCTCTAGGTAGACACTAACACTAGCTTTCTCGTTTAAAGTGCAGGTCACTAAATCTGGAAATTGGGCTGCCAGTGGGCGGTCGCCAACCCAATTATCAAGCCAAAACAGAACCTCCTCCCCTGACCCTACACGATACTTTATGTGCCTTTTAAACTCTTCCTGAACCGATGTAATACCTTTCCATATGTGAATAATTTTCACAGCAAACAAACTACCCCTTGGCAATACTAAGGGTGTTTAGGAAAGAAGATGCTCAATGGATGCCAAAACACCCCTAAAACTGTAGTTGTTCCTCTCCTTCCAATCTGATCAAAGAATCCCAAAAGGAACGATCCCCCAAAGAGGAGATCACAATCGAAGGATGGCCCACTCCACCAAGACTGCCAACTCCAAAATAGATCAAGAAAAATGCCAGAAATCCTGCACTTGTGAATAAAATGACTCCAGCAAAAAGATGCAACATCACAATGTAAGAACAAATGATTGGCCCTTTCTGGCTTTTTCCCTGACAGTATTAGAAATTTCTTAGTGTAAGCCCCTACTCAAGAAATCTGCAGTGTTTATTCTCCCCATGATCGCCAGCAAGTAAAAAGCCTCCATACAGGGAGGAGCCAATTCCAACCATCAAGAGAGCATGCTGGTTGATAATGAGACGGCCCCTCCTGTGCTAGATAAAATGCCTTCGCAGAGAAGTTTCCCGAGGGCAAAGGTTTCCATATGCACATTCTTATCTCCCTGTAAACAAACGTTTGATAAAAAGTTAACAACTCTCCCTACTGAAACTCATTGCCTTGTTTTGTTACTGTGCTAAGTTTCTTCTTTTTGTCCCCCTACTATTGCTAAAGTCATCGTTCTTGCGACTCTTGCTTTTTATATTGGACTTTTTTTTACTATTGGCCTATTACTAAGTCTGGTGTTGCGAACTCCTAACTTTATTGTTCGACGAAAGAGCCATACCACCATGATGTTATGTTGCTGGGATGAAGATTTATTTTGCTGGTTGTCCGATTTATGATCTTTCTTGGTTTACTGAAACAAACATTTTTTTTTTCTTCAACTATTTGGGTTCTACTGGAGGCAGGAAGTGGAATAAGCAGTAACTGTAGCAATGTAGTGTTCCTTCTCCTTGGTCTTGGAGGCTCGATTTTGTCCATCATGGGAACAACGTGGGCTTTTCAGAGCAGGTGGTGCTATATGGATAACAACGGAGAGACTTGACCAGATGTCAAATGTTATGTGATTATGCATTAAAAAAAGGGTTAAGAACTTAAGATGGCTTTAGTTTAAGAAACTAGGTTAGACGGGTGACTCATCTGGCCTTGTTCATGTAATCCAACAGTTCATGGCAAGGCACTAATGCAACCGGTTGAAAACTATGGTACCCACATATGGAATGGACACGGCAAGAACATTCTCTGTGTATGGCAGGGACATGGGTTTTACGCATAAAAATTAAGTATCAAATATAAACTATACAGATATGTGGCCTATTTTCAAGTGTCTGGGTATCAAAGGTTAAGTAGGTGTCACTTAAAACTTACGCTAGTTGGTTTTCCTTATGTTGAGACTTGAGAGCTCATTTCTGAAGTTAACATCTGTCTCTCCTAGGTTGATGATACACATAAGAAACCTACCAGTCTTGTGAAGGTTTTGTTTAGTTGGGTTATTGATACAATTCATACTCGCTGATGGATAAAAACATGTTCTTTAGTCATCCATTGATGCTCCCCTATATAGATGTGACCAAGGGCCTCTTGACAATTTTTGTTTGTACAAGGCTAAATGGAAAACCAAAAGTGTGTTAAAAGGTCTGCAAAAGAAGAAAAAAATTTGAATAGGAGATGTTCAAACCTGTGCAAACCATTGAGCTATAAATTTATGAGCCATGGAATGGAGCTTTGGAATAATAGAGTGATCCCTGCATAGTTTAATTAAATTATTCAAAAAACCAGTTTAAGTTTATGTCAGGTCATTCTATTTCAGATATTGTTTTTCTATCAAAGACAACTCATGGAAAAATTTAGAGAAAAGGAAAAAAATGCATATTTCATTGTTTTATAGAAGGTGTACGGTAGGATTTAAGGGAGTTGGTTTAGCAAACATTGAAGGCCTTTGTAATATTTATATCAAAATTAAACAAGACATGTATGAATGGCAAGTATCCAACTACCAAGGGTTAGCTTTATGCCCTTATTTGTTCACCTTTGTAATAGATAAAATAACGATTATTCAGTGTATCCTCTTTGCAAATAATGAGGTAATTATTAGTCAAAGAAGAAAAAGGAGAAAAGCAATTGGTTAATAAGCAGCAGGTTAAAGGCAGAATAGAATATATGTTGTGCAAGATTGGTGGTGTTAGCATAAAGAAGATGAGTTACATATGAAAATTACTTAAAGTTGTCAAATGGGTTTGAGTTGAATATTTGAATAGAATGTAGCGCAAGGTAGGCAAAGTGGAGACAAGCAATAGTGTTATGCAACAGTCATGTCCCCCACTTCAATACTTACAGCAATTGTAGTTGTAGTACAGGAGGGAGGGTTTGAGTTGGAGATGGCAAAAGGAATTAGTGCAGGGTGGGCAAACTGGGGACAAGCCAGTGTTATGCAACTGTTGTGTGGCCCTTAGATGAAAGAAACATTTTTATTAGCCATGTGTATGGACCTGAATGTTGGGAAATGAAGAATTGAAAAGCTAAGTACATGCAGCCATGATGTGTATCCTAAGATGGTTGTGGGAAGAAAAGAGAAGATATAACTAGTAACTAGCACATAATATTAAAGCATATAGGTAGCTTTAATACGAGGCAAAAAAGAGAGTCAAGGAATGTCATTTGAGAAGATTGGGGGCCTTGGCCATGTACATAGTAGGCCAAAACAGCCTTTGTTTGGTGTATTGAAGAATTACAAGTTTAGGGTGAAGTTACCGAGAGCACGGCTTCAAATAAGGTCGAGTTGAAAAGAAAAACTTACAACGTAACCTAACTAATTGGGATAGGACTAAGATGACAGTGATGTTGATGATCCCATGATGAACTAAGGAGTTTCAGGGTGAACAATCACTTAACAAATATTAACTAGAGAAGTTACCACATATCCTGCACATTTTAGGGGATGGGTCATAAGATATTGTAAATTCCTTTTGGAGGGGATGGGTCATAAGATATTGTAAATTCCTTTTGGAGTTCTACCCAGAGAGAGAGAGAGAGAGAGAGAGAGAGAGAGAGAGAGATGATTCTGTTGCCATAATGTGTACGTGTTCATGAGGTCAGCTGAGGAATTATGTAGAAGTTTCTTTTCATCAATGATTCTGTTGCCATAATGTGTACGTGTTCATGAGGTCAGCTGAGGAATTATGTAGAAGTTTCTTTTCATCACTTTATGATTTCCAAGGGCAATCACTTTCTCTGCACATGCACTTCTCCTCTACACTACTGGTGGCTTTTCTCATTCACACAATTAAGTGACACTGTTGTTATGCTGATGAAGGGCTGTTAGTTTTACTTCTATTTATTTTTTCAGACAAGCCGCCAATAGAGGAGCTACAGTATTTCTTGGAGTTTCAAATTCCCCGAGTCTGGGCGCCAGTACAAAACAATCTTCCAGGGCATCAGAGAAAGGAGCCCATTTGCCGATCCCTTCAATATAGCTTGATGGGTCCAAAGCTCTATATCAGCTCTGAGCAGGTAATTCCCATGATGAAAAGCTCATAACTGAATGAGTTTCTGACATGATATTGTTTTCCACCCAATGAAGTTTCAAAGATGTGTTGCATTTTCTGGATTTGTACTGTCTATGAAAGTTGACGATTACAATATTTGAGGCTGTCAGGATAATGAGACTGACTGTAGAGTCAATGAGTTATATCTGCATCCATAAATCCTTGGCAATAATGTCTTGCTACTCACTAGCTGGGTTCCTAGAGCCTATATAGCTTGAATGGAAGCTAACTGGGATGAGACTACTTGATGACTAATCTTGATGAAAAATTAAATAGTGAAAACATGGCAATTTATAAATTTTAAAATTTCAAAATATTAGAAAATGTTCAGATCATTAATGAATGAGATGAAAAGGGAAAGAAGAATTATCAAGAGAGAATTGGATGGATTACAAAAGCATCCAGTTTTTCGCCTTCCTTTTTATGAATGTGGACTGTAGTCTGTTAATGTGGTTTCTTTCTTAAGTGTATTAAATTTAGTTGCCAGATGAAAGGCAAGCACCTGCCTTAGGAGATCTTGTGATACAAATGTTGTAGATATGTAAAACATAGACCCCACTTATACAATTGATGGGCTGAGGAAGTTCGTTTATGCAGTGTGAGCATTGTATATGTCCTTTCTAGAATTAGTGGTTTAATGAGAGTCTGGAACGACTTTTTTTTGGTTTTCTAGTGACCTAGTCCAATCACAAAGAATCCAACCAAGTTGGCTTCTTCAATTTTCTGTTCAACTTGATGGGTTTTTTAGGCTATGCTTCATATAATTTCCTTCAAGACATTCAAGGCTATTTGCCATCTATTTTTCCGAAAGTATTTCCATCACCATTTCCCTGAAAGCCTGTTATGTTCTCTCTTAGAAGTCTTTTCTTGGAACTTAAGTTCAGTGTGATACATCTCTGACATTTCTGACCAACATTGCATTTTCAAGAAAAACCCCTTGCTTGGTTCAAATATGATGGCATGACATCAACTGGGACAGCTTTTCACTTTCTTTGGGTTGGTCACGGGTACCTTAGATTGTTTTGGTTTTACAGATATATGCCTTTTGTTCTTATACTCGGCTTCACTATGCATCACATATCTGGCAACAACAATAGTTCATTAACCAAACCAAGCCTTTTCCCACTAGGTGGGGTCGGTTGTATGGATTTGATGACGCCAATCAAATCTGTTTAGGGTCACGTCCTCCGTTAGATCCATGTAGGCAAGGTCATGTTTAATTGTTTCTTTCCAACTTCTCTTGGGTCTCCCTCTCCTACTCCTGACAGTCTCCATGCTTTCTCACCTTTTAACAGGTGCCTCCGTTGGGCGCCTTCTAACATGGCCGAACCATCTCAGTCGATTTTCTCTCATTTTATTTTCAATCGGTGCTATTTCTACTTTGCCCCTAATCTCCTCATTCCTAATCCTATCTCTCCTTGTGATCCCGCACATCTATCTTAGCATTCTCATCTTCGCAACTTTCATCTTCTTAACATGATTATGCTTTACTGCCCAACACTTTGATCCATATAATAACGCTGGACGTACCTGTCACATTATAATACTTTCCTTTAACCTTGAGGGGGACTTTCTGATCACATAAGACCCCCGAAGCACTCTTCCATTTAGTCCACCCGGCCTGAATCCTGTGACTTACATCAATATCAATCTCTCCATCCTATTGCACTATAGATTCAAGGTACCTAAAATTTTCTTTCTGTACAATCTTTTGTTTGCCCAAACTGACTTCTATGTTACTAGGTGTCCTACTTTGACTAAACTTGCATTCCATATATTCCGTCTTGCATCGACTTAGCCTAAACCCTTTTGTAACGCTTTCTGCCACAATTCTAGCTTAGCATGCACTCATTCTCTCGTCTAATCCACTAAAACAATGTCATCTGCAAATAGCATACACCACGGCACCTCATCCTGAATATGTCTTGTAATCTCATCCATAACTAGGGCAAACAAGTACTAGCTTAACGCTGAGCCTTGGTGTAGACCAATCGTGATAGGAAACTCTTTAGTCTCTCCGCCAGTCGTTCTTATAGATGTTACGACTTTATATGAACTGATGCTTCATAAACCAAAAACTATTTTTCATCTAATCAATAACTAGAGCCAATCCTTACCTTCATCCGTGAAAAAGAAACGAAAAGAAAAGAAAATCCCAACCTCACTTCATGTCAGAAAACTGGGTAGTATTTGAGTAGGACACTTTGCAAAAGTTCCACTAGGTGTTTATATTTATTATTATGTACTCTCTGTGGTGATGCAGATATCAGTCGGTCGGAAACCTGTCACTGGGCTAAGACTCTGCCTAGAAGGGAGTAAGCAGAACCGACTTGCAATCCATTTGCAACACCTTGCTTCTTTGCCAAAGATCCTTCAACCCCATTGGGACCCACATGTAGCAATTGGGCCCCCCAAGTGGCAAGGTCCTGAGGAACAAGACAGCCGGTGGTTTGAACCGATCAAGTGGAAGAACTTCTCCCATGTAAGCACAGCTCCCATAGAGAACACTGAGACATGCATTGGAGACCTCTCTGGCGCTCATATTGTGACAGGAGCCCAGCTGGGTGTGTGGGACTTTGGTTCAAAAAGTGTTCTTCACCTCAAACTATTGTTTTCCAGGGTGCCAGGGTGTACTATACGGAGGTCAGTATGGGATCACAGCCCTTCAAATATTTCCCATTTGCGGAGGCCTGATAATCCATCTTCATCCTCTACGGCTGAGGGGATGAGTTCAGATGATAAAAGAAGTGATAATAAGCTGGTTAAAATTGTTGACTTGACTGAGATGTCCAAGGGGCCACAAGATATCCCGGGCCATTGGTTGGTCACAGGGGCTAAGCTTGGGGTTGAGAAGGGGAAGATAGTTCTTCGTGTAAAGTATTCCTTGTTGAATTACTGAGCACGGTTTTGTTTTGAATTTTGTTCCCCCTCCGTTTTGTGACAGTATTGGTCGAGCATTCTTTGCACAGAAAATTGTTCTTTTGTTCTTCTGTAAATTCACTTAACGCATGAATATAATTATTAGAGGGTTTCTCTTCTTTGATTTTGTTTCCTGTTCTTTGGTGTTGAGGCTCTGTTGGTAAATATGATTCTGCTGCTGCTTTGAAGATGACAATAACAGGATTCTAATGTATTGATAGTATAGTACAACTGATGCAGTACATACAGAGGTTGTTTGGATTCTCCATTTTCTTTCTTCCTGTTTAGTCTAATCTAAGACACTATATATAGCTCATGTCTTCCCATTCTGATCGAGGCTCGCGAGAGGTTGACTTGATTTCGCGCTTCTCTCAATTGCTGAGCCATGAATGGGCATGTATGTATACCAGTTTGAAGCGTATCTGATCCGACCATTGCTATCTTTTAATTGAATCATGATACCAAAAAAAAAAAAAATGCACTATAGAACCACTCAACTTTGAGGACTTAAAAATCAAAGGTATATATAGAATATCATATACCCCTTGCATCATCCTCATGTGCCTGAAATTGGTTGCGTCCTGGTGGGCAAGTAAGGGCATAATTTTGAAAAAATTGAAATAATAAAACAAACCAGTTTTCAGTAGAGCACTCTAGAAGGTACTTTCAAAAATTTTAATATCTCAACAATATGCCTTAATATTGACATGATAACTAATGCGCTCTCTCTCTCTCTCTCTCTCTCTCTCTCTCTCTCTCTCTCTCTCTCTCTCTCTCTCTCTCTCTCTCTCTCATTTTCAATCATTTGTTTTAGTCTATACGTTAATAACTATTTAACCTTTAACAACCTGATAAAACTATTTGTTTGGGACAATAGCCACGGAGTCTTTTATTGCCAGCTTTGACAACCACGAAAATGGAAACCTGGAGGAATGACTTGAATTCAAACAAAAACCAACAACGTAGTGGCTTCAAACTTGAATGAACATTCAATTTTGGCCAAGCATGATGCCTTGAAGAAGGGCCCATCTTTTCAAAGATTTTATTAGATCCTTCATCCCATGGGTGGCCAGGCAATACGGAAATTGCATTCCTAAATCCTAACCATGCAATCGTTGCTTCGAAAGTGGTAAAAAAAAAAAAAAAAAATGAACGATACAAACAAAACAAAAGCAGGTTGGGAGGAGCTGCTAGTGCTAGACCAGTATGTATGTATGTAAGGAAATGAAATGCTTGATCCAAGCCAACTGTTTCAGATGCATGACTACATTTCTCTGGAAGCTGCTGATTGCCCACCAGACATTCAAAAAGTGGAGTAATTCGGGAAGCTGAAAACGATGGATGTCAACATTTCCACACGGTTACATGTGCAGACATGCAAAAGTAGGTCAGCCACCCTGGAAAGTAATGATAGGTCCCACATGTTGTTCAATGTGTGCATCATAATTGGACTGTTTTTACAAATTTCTCAAAATTCACGAAGAATTAAAACATGAAACTAAATGTCCTCATATTTACCATTAGTACAAGAACATTGGACGGTTTAGATTAAGGATTGAGTGTAGCCCACACAAGTGTAGAAAATTAAATCTGTATAGGTTGGGATTTTTTTTTTACCAATTACTAAAAATCTATGAAGATTTAATATAATTAGCTTCTAAATATTTGGGTTTATTAATCCAATAATCAAATTAAATGGTGGATTACAAATAAAGGGCCCAAGGGAATGAGAAAATAAAGTGATTGATGGAGCCTTGGAGTGCAATACCGTGCAATAGTTGTACTAGCGTCTTTTGCAAGGTAGGTGTGAAAGTGAAAATTTTGTTGGGAAAGTGGCCTTGTTTAACATCATTCTCAGACTTCATTTACATATTATGTGACTGAGTGTTACAAATATGATGATCAGTAACCATTATACATCAAAATCATTTGCATATATAAATGACTACAAATGAACCACCCCTAAGAATTATAGGAACCTCGAGCCGCAGGTCGTGCACATTGTTATTCATGTGTGTTTGTGTTCATGTTCATCCATTCCTTACCATAGTTTGAGAGACACATCGTATGACCAACTTTATGATTCATCCAAACCATCCACTCACATGGGACCTCCTGATTTTACATTAAATCCATTTGGTTTTCCATCCAAATGAATTGGACCATTGAATTGAGGGTCAATTTTTTTCTCTAATATAAAGTCATTAAAACTTGTCTACAAACCTCGGCTTGAATTGACTGGCCCAGGCTGGAAATCAGACACGTATTTGTTCCATACGTGTACAATTGTTTATTGTCATTTACGATACCCAAGATTTTCTGTTTACTTATGCCCTTTCATGGTATACAAATTTAGAGAATCCACATACGTATACCATTTATGCTATATGTTATGCACTATATACACAGGTATACATATAACTACCGTACCTGGGTCGAATTTGGGTACCAAAGCCTAAACCCAAAGCTCGTCTGAATTCCATATGGGTTTCAGAGTCCAAGCCCAAACGCGACTTGAACTAGAATCAGCTGAACCAAATCTCACTTTTGGTCAGGTCAGGCCATGCAAGTTCGGGATAAACCCAAACTAAGCACGCATAAAGGTGATTATTAAAAGAATTATAGTGCCTCAAAGTAAAGTTCAAAATTATATCTATACTAGTGGTAATAGAGAAAGGTATGGATCCATATGATCCGATTGGAGTTGGTTGGGTTGGCGGTGGTGGGGGCCTGCCTTCCTAGATCAAGAAACACACGCCACTGCTCCAGCTATGTGAAAATCTTGATTTTAATGGACACCATGGTAGTGCTCCCTATTCCCTCATCGGAGTATCTTCTAGTTCCCACATCCCAACCATCTTCCTACAAAATAACTCTCTACAATTGACAAGTGAGAAGAAGTGTTAATTCTATTCTTAATCTCTATCTCCTGAGCTATCCCAGAAAATTGCAGTTTGATAGGTCACAATATTCCAACCAAAGTCATAGGGTCGTCTTACTGTGTTTTAGAGTCCCGTTTACCCTTTTCCCTGTTCAACCGTCTTGCTCATTGAAGTAGAAGTATTTCCACTTGCAATCAAGCAGAAAAAAAAAAAAAAACAAAAATAAAAATGCTGAGAAAAATGACGTGTTATAAAAAAATTGTAGAGAAAAATAACTTCTTTTATAAATAATATAGTTTGCAACACTTCTATTGGTCGTTCTTGGTACCAAAAACAATGAAATTCACACTTACATCATCAGATAGTCCCCATCTACCTGTTAAAGGGTTGTACACAAACCCTGCCGTTTCTTGGACCTGAACAAACAATATATATGAGACAGTTTAATTTTATTTTAGAAGTCAAAATCTTTAGCAAATGGTCAGAATTAATGAGGATGAGAAATGATAAATTGACTTTTACCGAGATTGAAGCACGTTGCAGGATTAATACAAGTTCTTCTGGTGTAAGGAAACTCGACCACTCATGTGTACCTTTCGGTAGCTGCAAGCACCAAAAATCATTTGAGGATCCAACCATGCATGCTCAAATCTTAGCAAATTTACTGATTGACCAACATTATGCAATCATCGTCAAACATGTGGTTTCCAATTGCGATTGATCCATCAATGAATGGCATAAAAGAAGTGTAACTCTCCATGAGAATGCAAAGTGCTAACCTGCTAACGAAAGTAAGAACAGAAAAAAAAATGCAGATGTCAATTGATTATAAATTCTGTCCAGGTCAAGAATACTTCGGAGATTCAAATTGTTCACAGTATGATGCTCCAAGTCGATGGGAGAAATGACAAGAGCCAGATGGAAAAACATAACTCATGTAGCTGACAAGTCATCATAGAAAATGTGTACAATACTTCTACTTTTCATCAAAGATCGAGCTGACAATTGCAAAAACGCCACCATGAACTTCTAAAGACCCATTACAGGTCATTGTCTCTAAAAGTGCCTGCAAAAGAATTTTGTGAATTCTTTGGCATATGGAGGGATACCAACTCCGCCAGCTGTTCTAACAGCCGGTCCCTAGACAGGATAAAAGAGGGTTGTGTAGGTAAATTGACAGTTGGCATAAAACTTTTGTCACAACTCTAACCTGAACGTTGAGAAAATGTTGTTTTGTGAGACAGATGGAAAAACAAAACTCATGTAGCTGACCCCAACATAGTCCGGACAAGGCTTTGATGATGACAATGATAGAAGAAACAACAAAAAAAAAAAGAAAAAAAAAAGAAAAGGAACATTTTAAAATTTTATAAAAAAATCAATACCTTTTCTTTTAATCTCAAAAAAGTCTTTTGAAAAACTATTTTAGAATAGAAAATTCAAAGTAATTTAAATAGGTCCTCATCATTTGGTCATACCAAGTACTCCTTTGTAAATGACTATAAATAATGTCTTCTTTAAACCCAGGATGCAGTATAAAGTTGTTGAAAAGCCCTCCATCTTCTGTCTCTTCTACAAACTCCTTTCAAACTCTCTAGCACCTCTTGATGGCAACGATCATCAAATAGTGCTTTTCTTATACACAGCACAATCCATATCATATGGTTCAAAATTTTTCCTGGCCTCCGTGAACCTACTACAGCATCACAACTGCATAAGCACCCTTCAAAACATCCACACCATCCATGATATCCTCCCTCAATGCTACCACCCATCTCTCATATTCTTGCCTTTTCCTGTCTTTGGAACCCCCTTACAAGACTCTCTGTCCCCCTAACCCTCCTTCGGGGGGCTTCTCTCTGCTATTTCCCACACATAGTAGACCCCTTGAGTGCCTCAGACTCTTCATGACCTTAGCTAAGAAATTGTGCTCTGTGATTTTGGTCTGCCAGTTAAGCGCTTGAGTTAAAGGGTGGCTCGATTTTCACTAGGTAAATATTTAAATGCGAAAGAAAAATTATGCAGCCACTTTAGCCCATGATCCACATCATTCAAAGGCCAAAGCATTACCAGTGCCTAGCATTGCATGTTGTTGTTTAAACAAATGAAGAGTTATGCGACCAGTTCAAACCCTTGACCTACCGCATTTATAGAGAGCTTAACAACAAAGCACATCCTCCATGGTATGTAGTCATGTACCACTATTTTGCTAACTAGAATGAACAAAGTGTGAATACTAGGCTGACAAGCAATGTAAGTGTCTCCAACAAATGCTCATGTGCAAGCCATACGTAACAAGGAGAAAGTGCATATAACATAATAATCAGCAGAAGTAGGCAAAAGATAAACATACCCAATTCAAGATGTATTCTGCAGCAACGATGGCAGTAGCATATGACCTCATCGAGCGGTTAATTGTAGAGATGATAGTTGCTCCATGAGAAACAGTCAGTGCTGCCAAGGATTTGCAGAATTCAGAGGGATCTGCTACATGCTCAATTACCTGTAATCAAAATTAAGATGGATCTTCTTAATCAGCCCAGATGATGTCCGATTTACATAATGAGGTTAGACTCATTTTCTGGAACATAACCCGGGATCAAAACATTGCAAGTTGCAGCAATTAAAACCGGAGTTTTTCAATTATCCTGAAGAGATGAAATCATGACAAATGATGGAATCACCCAACAGATACCCATACCACCATATTTGCCCCTCAACAAATTGAGATAGGCAAATCGTATCCTGTAAATAGCATACCTCAAGCGCGATCACAGCATCAAACTTCCTCTGCTCTTCAACCAGTTGCTCTAAGTCCAAATAGCATTATAATCATAAGTTTCTTGTAAAGGTCTCTAAAATATAAATTTGTAATATGAAAATGACATGTCAAATCAAAATAATCCTTTGATTTGCAGCAAGTCTAGCATAAGAGAATGATCTAAGCAGAACTACATTTTTTAGGATGCATCACAAACCATGACAGCTTGGGGTGGATAGTGAGGAATTGCTCAGGCCCAATATGCTTCCAAACAATCAACAGAGCGAGCTTATGGCCAAAAGGGTAGGTCTTGCCAAAGCATGGAGTCTAAACCTATTCAGAATATCATACTAGAGGGGGGAACGACTCTAAGTGAGCTATTCATCAGGTATCCAGTCCAGTGGCAGTAATGCCCCATGTGATGGAGGTTTAATGATGCTGAGGAGGTCAAGGATCTAGCTAGGGTCGGCCAGTTTTCATTCAACCATGCCTGTCGAAGTGAAGAGGCAGACCTTCTGTGAAACCAATTTAGGCAAGGCACAAGATGTAAGCCAAAACCAATTTAGTGAAGGCACAGGGTGCAAGCCAGACGCCAAACCTTTCTAGAGTGCAAGATCTTGCACGTCAAGGTGCAAGCCTAAGTATACCGGGGCCACCTCGAATGAAAACAAGGACATAAGCCTATATATAGTTCCTGTTAACTTCTGTCATCATGTCACATCATTATTATTTCAATAAACCATTTTCGCCAATGTTGTATGCAATATCACACATGTAAGCCTATTAAAAATACACGAGTTTAACAAATTGAGAAAAGCAAATGACCCATAGTACCAGCTACCACCGTACTGATTATTCATAAATTGAAGCAGCATATTAAACAAATCAGCAAAAGTAAAGCGTAAAAAATTCCAAAAGTTAATTATAAAAAGGTCCAACTTCTAATGTAACCTAACAAAAGTATCATTCAAAGAGCTTCAATAAAAAGTTGGGTTTGTCCTTAATTAGAAAAAAAATGGATACATTTAGACTTTAGACTTAAGAAAAATCCATACAACGAAAATTCCAGAAGGAAAAAAGATGCATAAGACCTCACCAAAAACAAATTCATACATTGTTGTAATACCACTTTTACAATTAGATGTAGTTAAAATAGAGAGAGAAGGGGGGGACAATCATGGAGGGAAAGAGAACTAATTAAGAGGAAGAAATAAATAAATGAATAATTAGACCTCATTACTGCCGCTGTATAGCAGTCTCGTCTCAGACTGTTACAGACAAGTAATAGTCAATACTTGGGCGTACTTGTAGTAGCGAAGAAGAAAGGGACGGGGAAGAGGAGGGGGGGCAAAGAAGTAGCCGCACAGTCCAGACTGAAACACAAGGGGATAGAAGTAGCAGTCCAGTCCCAGAACTGATTAAGAGAGGGAAAAGGAATTCCAAACAATTGTTAGAGCTGATTATAAAAGTGCTAACCGGCTGTAATGATTTCTCAATGAACAAGAAAGGAGAAAGAGAAGGGGAGAAAAGTATGATCAGCACTTGAAAAGGATGAGCAATAGGCTCCACTCGAAATTTGATAAAAGAGAAAAAATTTATTACTGTAGTCAACACAACATACCAAAAGGAGTTTCTAGCTCTAAAACCTAGAAAAATGGCATTTCCATTTTGTTCAAGTACTTGCCTTAGCTGCAAGAAAACACGGCCCAGAAGTCATTTGAAATAGCCGTACAAAGTCGGGAAACAACGTAGCAGTTATTCAATGATTTTCCATATCTACCAACTTGTTGGATTGGATCCATGGGAACCCATGATTGAATGATAATGATCCTGATTCTGGATTTCCTTTTCTAAACAACTATGGAACCTTTCTGGGTTGGGGTGTTGGTTTGGAGAAATAAGTACAACTTAAGATTTTCATGCCAAACACTACTTATAGAACAGATGCATATGCAAATTTTGTATACAAAAAATACAATTTTAGCATGAAAAGCAATTATTTTATGACTATTGCTTTAGCATCTATGAGTATAGATTGAGATAAGGACGACATCGGGCACACCTGCTGTTGTGCAACAATATTCAATCGATGAAGTAAGTGGATCCAGACCCTGTGCAAGTGAGAAAAGTTTAGTAACTAATACTAATAGTTGAGATTGCATCATAAACATAAGTAACTTGGATTTCATAACAAAAATGGAAAAAATATTCAAACCAATCACACAAGAACATTCATCTGATATATGGAAGGTAATGCCGTAATGGCAATAAACATTTTAAAAATATGAAGAGGATACAAACAGGAAAAAATACAATGTGTGGACAGATGTTGTAAATATACATGTAGATGTATTCTAATGAAGAAAATAGACAGTACATAGAACAAATATATTAGCTAGTGCAATACGGTACTTTGTTCTTGCTAATAAAACATATACATGGTAGAATATGCCAATTCACATTTGCAGGCACGTGCCAGAAATTGAACAAAACACCTTGGTACAAATCTTGCTCACTTGAATCTAGAAGTTACTGAACCACCCATTACACAGTTAACCAAAGGACCCAACCTGAAAATTTCAGGTATAACCCTCTTTTTTATCCCAATTAATTATCGGGTCCAGGTCCAGGCCCATTACTGAACAAGACCCAATTGCAAATTTCATTCACTTGCACCCCCCCCCCCCCCCCCCCCCCCCCCCCCCTCTCTCTGTCTCTCAGTTGATCTTGAGCTTTTGATTTTTTTTTTTTCACAATAACATTATATGCAATTTATGTATATCATAGTATGTAGTACTTATATTAGCTCCACATTGTTATCTCTTTCCTTTTTTGTGGATTAGGCTTGGTTGTACTCTCTCTTCATTTTAATATATTTCATAGTCACCAATAAAAAAATGTGGAGCTGTGGTCCCCACATGAAATATAATATATTAATCAAGAGAGGGGCTCTCCTCCACTGCAGTGGAGGAGAGCCTCAGCTGGGGTCACGTGGGAGCGAGATTCATCGTGTGGAAACTTCAGTGGTATGAAAACAAAACAATGAAATGGGATGAAAAGAAAACAGTGTTGCCGCCCAAAGCAGAAGCCCAAAATCGCTCAGCAGCTCTCTCTCTCGTCTGCTTCTCCCTCACGATCTGCTCTCTCCCTCACGATCTGTTGCTTCTCCCTCACGATCTGCTCCCTCCCTCCCAATCTGCTGCTTTTCTCCTTCTCTCCCTGCAATCGCTCTCTCTCTCGATCGTCTGCTTCTCTGTAATTTTGCTGCTGCGTCGAGCTTCTCTGCGTCTGCTGCTGCGTCGAGCTTCTCTCCCTCCTCGTCTCTGCTCACGATCTCTCTCCCTCCTCTCTCCTTCTCTCCCTGCAATCGCTCTCTCTCTCTCGATCGTCTACTTCTCTGCGATTTTGATGCTGCGTCGAGCTTCTCTGCGTCTGCTGCTGCGTCGAGCTTCTCTCCCTCCTCGTCTCTGCTCACGATCTCTCTCCCTCCTCTCTCCTTCTCTCCCTGCAATCGCTCTCTCTCTCTCGATCGTCTGCTTCTCTGCGTCTGCTGCTGCGTCGAGCTTCTCTCCTGCGTCGAGCGAAGTAGATGAATCAGAGCTTCGAAGCGATGTGAGGAAGAAGGTGAAAATCTTTGGCTTGAACTTGGATGGCTATTTTTCCTTCTCTTTTTATGCCTTTCTGACGCTAACTGGATTAAATCAAACAGATATTGGATGCTATTCAAGCCGCAGAAAAAGCAGAGAAACCTCCCCTTGCAGATTTGTTTACAGATGTTTACAGTGATATTCCTTCCAACCTCAGGGAACAAGAGAGATCAATTAGAGAGACTGTTCAGAAGCATCCGCAGGACTACCCTCCTGATGTACCAGTTTGAATTTATTTTGACCAACACAAGGATATAAGGGCAGAGTTAGTCTCTTACCATTGAAGTTATTATTAACCTGGAAATGTTCAATAAAGTTGATGTCACCATACCCATGCCAGATACTTGTTATTCGAAATGTAAAAAAATCGAAATTCATGTTATTACTTATTACCATATCAGGAGTGGGGTTTCCTTTAATTCTTATAAAATGTATACAGGTTCATGGGTTCATGTTGTAAAGATGAACCTAGTGTTCATTTATTAAAAATCTAATGAATCATTTCCTCTTTCAGTCTTGTGCTTCTTCTTGGTGGTGATACTGCTAAGGAAAACAGAAAAATGACTCACCAAATGCAATGCCAACAATTCAGATGCAACCATGTTAAGAGGCCAAAAGCAAGCAGAGGGATTCTCACCTAGAGAATCAATTTGATCTGTTAGTTGAGTTTGCAATTTTATTTTCCATTTGTCCTTCTTTCAGACGATCAATCCTTACACAAAGTGGTCCTTTGTAAGAGGAAAGGTGTAAAAAACAGTGAATTCTAAAATTCAAAACAGTGAAGTGTTTTGAAGCTCACGTTTTGTTTTCTCCACATAATTTGTACTGTGGACAGTTTCTCTTCTCTGCTTCTCAGATAAAAATAGAAGAGCCTACCCCTGTTTTCTTCATCCTCTCTCTTTATCTAAATTACCCCAAAGTTTTATTAAGCACTTGGATTCTGTAGCTTTATGAGAAACCAGTTTGGTGCCTAACAAGGATCCTTGAGCAGGCCAATCACTGTCCATTACCCCTCTCGCTACCTCTTGGAAAGTAACTAGACTTTTTATTAATGATAAAAAAAAAAATGTATACAACCTATAACAAAAATATAGAAAAAAGAAAATAAAAAAATCTTCGTCGCAGGGCTGATAGAAAGCAGCAAATTAAGCCAAGGTAAAGACTCACATATGCGCATAGGCCTGGATTAGCACAAAACTTCCATGAAAGCTTATCTTCAACCACACCATTGAAGGTTCCCCATGAAATAACAGAACCCACCCCATCTGCCCGTATCTAGAAACTAGGGGGATTTTTTTAGCCAAAACAAAGAACAGGGCTTTGCAGAACTCCCCATGAGTGGAAAGTGTCCAGAGCTCTGTCCAGTTCTCTAATAAAATGACAATGCCATTTAGCCTTTTCATGAGTGCTTATAATAACTCGATTTCATAATTCAAACAATGCGCCTAAATGTGAGATTCAGATTCTAAATTGGATTCTCACCCAAATTTCATCTAGAGTTTTTTCAGGAAATCCTTTTAGCTGAGGAGATGCATTCTCCATTGTATGTATGGTCATTTAATCTGATCAGGCCATTCAAGAGGTAAGCAGTTGATAAGGTGGTCATAAGCTAAATGGAATATTGATCAGCTGCTCCTTGTCACCTAATTAGTAATTAGTGGCCTACATACAATTTGGAAAGTCTAACAGTGCTGCCTTTATCCGACTGGCAAATACTCCAACAGTTAACATTCAACTGGACGAAGTCCATTAATCGGATGCTTAGTAATGCCCAATCCGTGCAATGCTCATCCAATCAACCATTTGTGTTAATGATTGTCAAGGACCAGAGAAGCTCGACGCAGCAGCAGACGCAGAGAAGCAGACGATCGAGAGAGAGAGAGCGATTGCAGGGAGAGAAGGAGAGAGGAGGGAGAGAGATCGTGAGCAGAGACAAGGAGGGAGAGAAGCTCGACGCAGCAGCAGACGCAGAGAAGCTCGACGCAGCAGCAAAATCGCAGAGAAGCAGACGATCGAGAGAGAGAGCGATTGCAGGGAGAGAAGGAGAGAAGCAGCAGATCGGGAGGGAGAGAGCAGATCGTGAGGGAGAAGCAGCAGATCGTGAGGGAGAGAGCAGATCGTGAGGGAGAAGCAGACGAGAGAGAGCTGCTGAGCGATTTTGGGCTTCTGCTTTGGGCGGCAACACTGTTTTCTTTTCATCCCATTTCACTGTTTTGTTTTCATACCACTGAAGTTTCCACACGATGAATCTCGCTCCCACGTGACCCCAGCTGAGGCTCTCCTCCACTGCAGTGGAGGAGAGCCCCTCTCATTAATCAAATATGTTATATAGAATCAAATGAGTAGAGCCAAGCACAAGCTCCAACCCCTTAATCAGCCAAGACAAGCCAAACGAGTTCTAGCTCAAGCTCCGCTTGTGAGCTAATCAAGCCAACTCAAACTCGGTTTAATTAGCACATGATTCAATCCAACGGTGAATAAAGTTGGACGAGTGTCATGTAGATAGCGAGGAGAATGGGTTGATCACAAGTGGGCCAGGTTGGACTAAAAGGAAGGCATGTGAATGGTGCACGCTTGATCATCAGTAAAAGCATTTATAAGGGGTTCAAAATTTAAAATTTGCAAGCCTTTAGATAATACAGTTTTAAGTGATAATATAGTGTTGCATATTGGTTGGATGGGTGGAAAAGTGGAATGCAAACTAATTCAATGGGGTATGTAGGTATGCAAAGGTTTGGTTTGACTGTAGGTAGACCCATTAAAAGTTCCTCATGGTTTCTTTCTAAGCATGATTCCCAAGAAAAAGTTCTGTACATGTGCGTGCTGTCTAGAATAGAAATGGTCATACAGAATGAAGGCGTGCTATCTTGATATTTTTCTCCACAGCATCAATGCCTGTTACAGTGGCACCCATTCGAGCTAGAGGCTGCAAAACCAAAGGAGTAGTAGGTAGTTATGAGTTGTATCATCATCAAAAGAACCCACTCAAAACGATTTAAATAAAAAAAAAAGAAAAATAATTCGGATCCGTAAAGCAAGTATAATGATAAAATGGATAAACTTACATGGAAGTAAATTAGATACAAAATTAAAATCAACACTATCTCAGTAGTCAGTACTAACCTTTGCACAAAATATTTCCCAGGGAATGGTAAGGGAAGTTCAGTTAGGTTTAGTGAAAAATAAAAATAGCAAAGTACATTCTTATAAAAAACTACTGTTTTCTAAAGGTAGAAAGCATTTTAACTGATAAAAGGGTAGACAGTATTTCTATAAACCATGGAAAAAAGAAAAGAAAAAGCTCATGAGACTGGTTTTCACAGATTTGTAAGAAGGTTAATAATCAAAAGGTTAGAAACAGAACTGCTGACACAGGATGCTTTCCATTCTTCCAAATAGTAGATAATATAATACCTCTGAGAGAATTCCTCCGCCACAACCAACGTCTATAATTTTCAATCCTTCAAAAGGCCTTGCACAATATGGATCTTTTCTGAAACAAGAATAAGCAATTAACATACAAATAAAATTAAGTACTGCAAACATTTGAACAATTAAAAATCTATATTTTCTAAATTAGCTTAGCATGCAATGGAGAAAACATAAACATATGAGAAGGGGAAATAAGAAAATCTAAACAATTATCTCACCATCATAACTTATATTCTCAATCCTTTCCCCTAGCATATTTTTTCTTCACCAGCTGTTTTGGTATTTTGATATAGTTCCATGAATAGTTTCCAGCAACTGATATTAGCAGCTTCAAGCAAGCAAATAAAAATTAAGACTTCAGCTTGTGATATCAAGCTGACATTAAGAACTCCTTGTTAGCTCATTCAATTACAGTGCCCTTCTTCAAAGCCTTAGGTCCTTTATCTCACAAGTGAACCTACATTTTTATTGAGGATATATTTGATCCAAGGAATAATGCTTCCTAGGGGCCATTTGGCTCCTTCGAATTAGAAGGAAATGGAGGGAATAGGATATTCTCTGTGAAATGTCCTGAAATACATTCTCAGAAACAAGCATTTTGTTCAAATGCTAAAAACTGTTATGAAACAAGCATTTTTGTTACACTGGTAAAAATTGTTTGGGTTCAGCTTAATTCAAAGGCATGATGGTTCCACCAGTTTTTTTTTTTTTTTTTTTTTTACCATTCATGCTGTAAAACCATGTTTAATTCCATTTCAGTCAAACAATCACCACCACGAACACAAAAAATCTACCTTCCAGTAAAGTATCCAGCAGCCACAGAGGCCCTCTGTTCTCCATTTCAAGAAAAAATAGTTTCATTTCGCACTTTGCCATTCCAGCCAAACAGTCCCCCACAGCCCATGACTGACTAATAACCTTGAAAACTAACACCCACCCCCCACCCCCCCCAAAAAAAAAAAAAAAAAAAAAACTAAGAGGAAAAGAAATTCATTCAACGCACCTGAAATGACGACAAAGTGTGGAGCGAATGAAAGAGATTCTCGTAGGGTTCATCAAATGTAATGGCTTGAACGGCCCTTCAGAGTCCCACCTACTCATTCATAAAAAGAAAAAAAAAAAAACAAATTCAACATGCACACAAATCAAGCATCTTCTCCATCAAAACTCAACATCTAAGCCTTTCTACAAACCTTTCCCAGGGTATATATATGATACGTTTGGATGCAATCCGTAATCACTTTCGCGAAATCACAATTTCGGAAAAAACTCCAAGAAATGAGAAAGCGTTTATGCATAATTGTCGATGCCCGTTTGAAGGAATACCCAAATGAAAATTAGGTTTTTTTTTTTTTTTTTTTTCCAACAAAGCGAAAGGGTAATGAAGAGGCGAAGGAAGAGCTAACCATGTTTCAGCAATGGCGGCGAACTTGGCGATTTCGGAGTCATTCAAAGAGGACGAAAAGGGTGTTTTTTCGGTGCTGCTGTCGTTTTTTCCGATATGATTTGGTAGCGTGGGGTTTTGTGGGGTTTTTGGAGACGGTGATTGAGGAATTTCTGCATATGATCTTGTTTGGAGGTTTGAAGGAGTTGCAGGAAATGGTGATTTGGGGGAGAAAACCCGGCTAGGGTTTGGGAAATGAGGGATGAGATTGTGAGGATAGTTTCTGCGGAGAGTTCGAATCAGCCGTATCGAAGCCATTTCAATTTTTGAAGCAAAGCGCTGGTTCTACTTCTTCCTGGATTTGTGTTTGTATAAACGAAAGGAGGCCACTTTACAAAGCCCACCTCTGTAAATTTATTAATAACATAAAGGGAATTTACAAAGGCAGTAAACCTTTTCGAGCATGGTTGGAGAACTTTCCGAGTTGACTTTTGACTTTTTCCCTTGTTATATTTTAAAGAAGTACCAAATCTATTAGTACAAGGGAGATTCGGCCGACTAATCTCATTTTAATAAATTATTTACATTCTTAATCATTTGATCCGTAAATATAATTCAAAATAATTATTTTGTCTTTTTAAGTAATCATGCTTGATGTTTAGAGTCAGCAATATGATGATTAAAATGTAATTTGAAGTTTATATTTGATCTTTTACATTTGACATTTTGACCAAAAATTATGTAATATGCAATATATTTTTTTTATTTTCCTTATTGTAGTACTTTACTTGCATATATAAATTTATTAATTTTAACTGAGTATCATGAATGCATGTAAATTAATGTATATTTATATTTCATAAGTAATGTGCTTATTTTTAAAATTATTGAAAAAATAATTTTACCGAGTCTCCATGCCGACTCTCTATCCAAGCCTATTTTTTTCATGGAACGAGTCGAATTCGAGTTAGGAGATTTCCAACATTGTTTTCAAATACAAATGCGTCCCGACAAAATTAACTAATGATAATCTACTTGCAAAAGCAAAAGCCTCTTCCATGAAACCAAATGGCAATCTAGTTCATATTTGAATCTTGAATTTAAGTTTGTTTTCCGGCATTTTTTAAAATTAGCT
This sequence comes from Cinnamomum chago, assembly GCA_038049695.1. NCBI lineage: Eukaryota > Viridiplantae > Streptophyta > Magnoliopsida > Laurales > Lauraceae > Cinnamomum > Cinnamomum chago. The sequence goes on along the minus strand of CP142457.1, from coordinate 52,404,272 downwards.
TGATCATGCTTTCTAATTCATGCCTCTTGATCAAACTACTGAACATCAGGAGGCAAACAAAGATGGAACCGGATCACCTGTTTGGACCAACCAGGGCCCTCCACGTGGGGGGGCGGAAGAGGGCGGAGAAAAAAAAGTCAGATCCTCTTTCCCCGCCCCCCATGTGGAGGGCCCTGGTTGGTCCAAACAGGGATCCCCTGTTTGGACCAAACAGGGGATCCTTATCCACCAATGGAGATAATGCTGTAACAAGGTTAGCCATTCAAAGCACTTTGCTGTTAAGCCCCACAAAATTTGTTAGCTTTTGCAAAATTCCAATATAATGAAAGATGGGCCTCCATTAAATTGATCAACAAAGTTCGCAAAATTAACATAATAACTTTGAACGTCATAATCTTTTGTAAGTGATCAATCTGATAGTGCGCCAAAATCCTATTAGAATTGAGAATTTGCAAGGATTTGGGCTATTTTGAGTTGTTCTGAGTTTTTCTTAATTAAGTGACCCCATTAGGAATCCACATGAATTTCTCGTGAACCCAAGTCTTAAATGATCTTAGACTTCTTGTGAATAAGGTATATATCTTTGCCCTACAAAGTTCCACCTTGAAATTGATAGGTTGCCTTGAATTCCTAGGGTAACAATTAAATCAATAAAGAAAAAATCATTTATTGCAAAAGAAATTATTATTATTTATTTTTAAGAAGCTTTTATATATTTTTTAAGATTTTCAGAATCTTTTATAGGGATTCTAATTTCTAACCACAATTTCAATATTTTTTAATGTATTTTACTACTAAAATTTGTAGTTTTATTTAAAATTATTTTATTTTGACAGAAGACTTTCATCTTCACTATAACACTATCCATTAAATCGCCACTGTCATCGCGATGGGACCATAAAATTCAAGGTGATTGAAAGGTTCTGCATTTGAATACGGTTTGGATGGGACCATAAAATTCAAGGTGATTGAAAGATTCTGCATTTGAAGACAATCTGGATGAGTCTTCCCATGTGTCGAACAAGAAAAATTCCTGGTTCCACCCTTGGGTCCAGAATCCATGCAGATCAACTTACACCACCCATGAGATTCTCCCGAGAGCTCCAAAACCGCTAGTCCTGCGGGCCATGCATTCTGCTCTTGACCCTTTCCATTTGGCGAGAGATTAGCCTGCTCCCATCTCAGGTCTTGTAACGTGTCCGCATACGTGGACACCATTTCGATGTTCCACTTCCCCTCGTTATATTTACACTGCTACAATCCTCTCATTCCCTTCTTCATTCTAATCACCATCATCATCAGCAGCAGCAGCAGAAGTGATAGATTAGAAATCAGAATACAACACATTACAAGAAGAAGAAGAAGAAGAAGATGGCTTCGAGTGATAAATGTCCAGGAGTGATGCCTGTGAACGACTCACCGACTCCTGGCAAGCCACTGACCATCGGCTCGCAGATGCTGGACAAGGGAGCCCAGATGATGCAGTCGATGAGACCCCTCAAGCAGATGCAGCAGCACGTTTGCACCTTCACCCTCTACAGCCACGACATGCACCGAGAGATCGAGACTCACCACTACGTAACCAGGCTCAACCAGGACTTCCTCCAGTGCGCTGTTTATGACTCGGAGGATTCTAACGCTCGACTCATTGGTACCTTCCTCTTCTCTCTCATTCATTCACCCTTTTCAAAAAAAATTCTAACAGGTGAGGAAGGTTTGTGATGTGTTTGAGCAGGAGTGGAGTATATAGTGTCGGATCGGGTTTTTGATACTCTGCCACCTGAGGAACAGAAACTTTGGCATTCCCATGCATATGAGGTTGGATCTGTTTCTGCATGCATGCATGTTAATATGTAGTTTACGTAAACATAAAATACAATATATCAGAGAAATGAAAGTTTGAACGAATATTTTTCATTTGTGTTTATTTTTTTGTGGTTAAGATCAAAGCAGGTCTTTGGATGTATCCTCGGGTTCCAGAGATGCTACAGAAGCCGGAGCTGCGAAATCTTGCCAAAACCTACGGCAAGTTCTGGTGCACTTGGCAAGTTGATAGAGGTAGGAAAATTAAGAGATCTGATCTGAAAATTTGACATTGACAATGAGGTGTTTTCTTTTCTAGCCCTCTATTGGGCCTGTTTGCATTAAATGCATGGGAATTGAGTCTCAAATGACAAGGATATAAGGTATCCATGTGGATGGGACATTAATTCCCCTTGGATTTTATTTGAATTAGCTAAGTATTTGTTTTCATTGAAGGTTACACTCTTAAGATATATCACTTCTAACATTTCTTTTTTAACCAGTACCTGTAGAAATATGCTGTCTTGGAGTTTTTAGGAATTCAATTACAAGAAACCAGGACCAATCATGTATTTGCTACTTTTAATAGTAGGAATTATGGAATTCAACATGTGATTAATCTCATGAGGGTACCAAATCTACATTTTAGATTGTAAGAGGTGGGTCCACCATGATCTGGTCCAATATGCATAATTAGAATGGTCCAACCAATGAGATCTTAATGCCATAGGCCATCCATGGTGAGGCTCATGAATCCAAACAGATGAGTGATTATCAATTACCCAAGAATATGCTTGTTCTAAACTGTGATGGGTTTTCATTAATTTGCTTCTTCTAAGATGTTGGGTTCCTAAACTTTAATGGGGTACCCTTGTACATATATGATCAGGTGATCGACTTCCTCTTGGTGCTCCTGCCCTTATGATGTCACCTCAGGGAGTGAATCGGGGAATGGTGAGGCCAGAGCTCGTAAAGAAGAGGGATGACAGGTACAAAATCTCCAGCGAAGAACTTAAAGCATCAAGGGCTGAGATTGAAGAACCCCAGTGCATAAACCCTTTTGCAGATTACTGGAAGCAGAGCGCAAAGGGTTTTGCTATAGACCTCAAGCAGACAGAGATGAAGAATGTGAGGGCACCTTTTCCATGAGCAATGTCGCTATAACATGCAGTGGGCTTTGACGGTAGAGATAGATAAAAGAGACATACAATGTGGGATTAGAAATTTGTAGCTTGGGCTTGGGCTTGTGTTTGTAGCAGTTGCATGGTTAATAACTATGGGTTTAAGGTTCTTTGTTTGTAGTAAAGCTCTGTAGTTAGATCTTCTGAGTTTCTTCAATCTCCTGATTTTTCACTTGCAATTTGTACAACTTCGATCCTCTTAGAGGCAAGGACTCAAGGAAGATAAGAAATTATATGGTCTCTTCTCTCTCCTGGTCCTATTTTTTTTCTCTATAACATATAATCAATCGATGGCTTTAATCTTACAGGATGAGACATGTAATTCTATCTAGATGTAGATGAGCATCTAAATAGTCGATGGATACATGTAGTTTACTCTCTATTAGCTAGAGATACATTTACATACTCTATATTAGCTATAGTGGATACATGTAGTAGAGACTTTTTTTTTTAACTTGGTGGTAGAGTTACACCTCATTGCATCTAATCTGATAAAGGGCTTTTTCTAAGAAGCTTTCATTGGAGAACAGAGAAGAGTGTTGATATTTGGAAGATAAAAAAGTAACCCAAAATGAGTCATCATTCTAACGAGTTACAGGTATTAAGTGAAATAATTAATTATTATGATTATGATAAATAATCTCACTTAGGTATTAAGTGAGATAATCATTTAATATGGATAAATAATTGCAATTAGTAGGAGGACTATTATGTAATTCACTACAAGCTATACTCCTCCCATATTATTCATGTTTTAGGTCAGGGGACATATATTCTAGATAATCAGAATTATGATTCACCAAACCAAAGTATTCCTATTTCTCTATTGTTCAAATCAAATCCATTGAAAAATCAGAAATCGACCGAGCCATTGAATCATGTCTATATTAGCTATTCTGATATTCAAATTCAATTGAGGTGAAATTGTAGAAGTAGTCCTTGGACCACGCAAGAACTTGTCATATTTTCATTGAATCTTTTTGTTCCTGGGTGTTCCATTAGGATAAATCGCTCCTCGTTTCCTCAACATAGATATGTTTATCCCAAGTCACAAGAGCAATCTATTTTTCAATACCTTCGTTTGATTCAAGAAAAGTTTCAGTTTCTATCTATGTAGGATTTAGATATAGATATCAAGTTTTCGCTTTAGTTACCAAGCATTTCCATATTAATGCATCAGATATTTTTATTCCTCCAATGCAACAGAGAACAAGTGCGATAAAGGACAAAGATTTCTATGTATTCATTTAATTTGAGTGGTCAAGAAAAGAATCTTTTGCAGTGTAAGAGAGAGAGGGCATAGACTTCTATAGTATGTTGCCATGTTTCCAATGGATCAGAAAAAATCTAGAGATTGTGTGTAACATGGGGTTTCCTCTTTTGCATCCATGGAAGCCCAACTCTTGTTTCCTCTTTCAAGGAGGGGTCTCCAAAGGCGGGTAGGGAAGGCAATGGGTGGATCTCTAAAGAAGGGATAGGGTGGCAATGGATCATCTTTAAACATGGATTCACCTTGATCCTATTAAGTCCGACTAGTCAATACATTCCAAAAGATTAAGCTGTTGGGAGTCCGACTCGTAGTTCTAATGAAATTGTCTACAACTTATATTGCCTAAACAACGAAGTTCCAACTCATATTGATCCAACCTTGTAAATCCAAGCTTCTCATGCAGACACAAACAGGGTAAAAAAAAAAAAAAAAAAAAGAAGAAACTTCTTTTTCATGCCCTTGAATATGTATACTTGAAAGGCTTAGGACTCATGTTCCAGGCAAGACCGGCCCAAGTAATTTCAGAATACCTCTTGAAATGATTACACTGTAATCGATGTGATGGTGTAGACACCCCACACCCATCATAATGCTCCATTAACATTCTCCTAATAACATCAAAGTCACAGATCAATGCGGTCACGGGCATGTCTCATGAGAATTTGCGGTGGGGTGGGATGCGGTTTGAGCTTAGTTCATTTAGAATGAGGGCCAATCCTGAAGCATAGTTCATATTAGAACCAGCAACTTCATTTCATGTGCATAATAACATCAAGAGAGATCATGTTGGTTGGATGTCCCATTTTTAACCGAACTGCCTAAGGTTTCATCCCTGAGTTCTTTCTCTGATTGAGCACGGTTCAAACCCTACGTGAGGAGGTTTCTCTCGCCTAAGCCGACATTGTCTCCCCATGACTGGGGTCTATCATGGGTCCCAGCCCCCTTGGCTGAGTACTCAAAAAAAAGTCAAGAGAGATATATAAGAATGCCTTTCATGCAGTCGTACAGGCATATAAACAGATTCATTATTTTTTTTTCATCGGGCTCGAAAGTTTTTAGACACGATGCAGTAGATGAAAAACAGTTCATCCATTAATCCTTGCCAAGAGTGCAAATACATTCAAAATATTTAACACGAGAACAAGGACTCGAATAAATTAAAGAGAAAAAGAAAAGTCTTACATTTTACATAGACTCAAACCAGCACTTCTCCAGCTAGAACTGAGATTCATTGCAAAAGAATTCAACATAAAACACAAAACTGAGGCCAAATTATATCACGTTAATCACATGGCAAGAAAAAAGAAACTAATTTTTGGAAGTAAAGTCACATCATCGGATCAGCCTGGACTTGTTTCTTCTCAGGCCGCCTCCTGTCACATCTAATTGTATAGTCTATTAAGGTAATGAATCGCCCAACTTGAAATTATCAGAAAGTCCAACAGAAGTACTTGGTCAAAAATCAAGAGAACATTCGGAGGAAGTTGTTGGCATATGCCATTGGCTTGACATCTGGGTGCGGCTGCAAGTTACCATTCAAAGAGAGCATAAAGAACAGATCAATCAGTAAAAAAAGAAGATGCATCTTCATCCAAGATTAAAAGTTAACTCAGAAACTCAAAGTTGCAATAGTATAGTCTAATATGTTATGCATTTGATCCATTTTCTGCCCCTCATTTGAGCCAAATCTAGTGATTTGGTGATCATACATACACCAGATGTTCATCCATTATCCTTATCCGTAACAAGCGTTTTTTTATTATAAAAAAAAATCACCGTTTAACATGAGTTTATCCAAGGTTAACCATGCTTTGGAATGGAGTGAAATAAATCAATCTCAACAAGTTAGCCTCATGTTTTTCCACCTTGTTCACTTAAGGTCTCAGAAGAGATTAAACAATAATTAGTGGGACATCTAAACAGGCCCTTTCGCTGCCAGAATCCTCTATAAGTAAATCCATACTCCATTATTTCCAAAAAAATCAACAAGAAATTGTCAGTCCAATACAGTTGCCAAGAACTTCCAATCCCAGAAAGTTGCTAAGGGGTTGCTTGGTTCACTCACTATCATATGTAAATGACTCACATGCGTAATGGTTATTCAACAATATGTTTTGGGAAAATAGTGTGTAAATTAAGTCACTTACAAAAAATTTACAAACCTGCGTCCCTATTAAAACAATATCAACTGGAACAAAAAAGGCTACAGTGTTTCAGGCATTCCACTTAGTGTCATCTTTTTTTTTCTTTTTTCTTTTTTTAATTCTTTTCATCACTGTGGACCCAGAAATTAAAATCTAAACGTTCATTCTCTACAGAAGGCCAAAAAAAGGGTAGGTAGTCAATTTTCAGTAGTCAATTCAACATTGATTTTCAGAATTTGCAAAAATGTCCAGACACTAAAATCTGCCATTTTGGACTTTGCCGACCCCATTTTCACGATCCAAACCATTCGCCCTCTTTGAAAAGTTCAACACGGCTATGGGGTCAAATTTCACGCCTTGTATCGTCATGTATCTCTGAGAAATTTGTAAAAACCAGTTGGATCATTGGACTGTGGCCCCATTTTCATGATCCAAACCATTCATCCTCTTAAGAATGAAAACAATGGCTAGGGGTCAAATACCATGCCTTGATTCATCATGAATTTTGAGAAATTTGAGAAAAACGTTTAACTGTTGGATATACTCATATTCGCATGGGAAGAGATGAGGAAATGACAAAACAATGGAATCTATTTCATGTGCATTATTTACCTATGGAAATGATTCACATGTGCATCATTTACACGTGAATCATTTTCATAGAAACCAAACAACCCCTAAAGCAATATTTTTCTCGCTTTCAGTCCACCTTTGCAATTTTTTAAAAAATAGAACGGTGCCCGACCTAGTAAAACAAATTTGATGGGCGCTTAATCAACCTTAGAAAAGCAAAGAGATGATACAGAGTTTGTAGAAATTTCAACCATAAATAAAGTGACAAACTTTGCAATACACTCACCACTGCAGAAAATGTAACTATATCAGGCTTCATATCAGGGGCTTTGAAACGTAAAAATGCACCCTTGTTGCCCATCTGAATTAAACATTGAGACAAACCAGTACTTAGCATGCTAGAAGAAAAGCATGACATAAAACACACTACTAATACAGGTAAGTTTTCACACAAAAAACTGAAAAACAACATATTCTTTAACATAACCAGCGGAACAATTTCATATAGCTCTATATTACAATTTTACAAATTGGTAAAAAGCTTCAATATGATCAAGGATAGCATGCATGTCACTTAAACCATAAGACACAATGGGACCATACTTCCAGCTGTTTGTTTTGATCTCAATTCTTAAGAAATAACCTGCAGTTGCACGCTTACTGGAGAACTCAGGCAGATCCAAAGGAGGTAAAAGAAAAAGGTAAGAGGTCTGTGATATCTACTAGCTTGGGAACTAATTTTCTATGCTGACATTAAACACAGCTTCCCAAGGTACTCCAAGCATATGAATGGATAGCGAAGATGCATAAGATAGAAAAAACCTTATTGTTGGTCGTCAAGCACATTTAATAGAACTCATCACTCAACAATTAACACGCTGCTGTCAAGACCAAAAACATGTGTGCCAACTGACTCCACAAAATTTTCAGTACAAAAAAGAAATCAGTTGAAACTGCTGGAAATCAGTTTGGAGGGCTTTTCTGTAATTTTTTCTTATTTCAGGGCTTTTAGTAAATTTTTTTTAGTATTCAAAAAATAGGATGCTGCTTGCCAAACCCTAAGTTGGATGACCAGCAAATAATCTCCTCTTTCCCTATTCTCTTTTTTCCAAAATTTTTCCAGATTTCTGCCTTTTCATAGAAACTCAAATGTAAATCCAGAATTTAACTTCTAACTGAAACGAGCACTATAGCCCACATCATCAAAACCCTGAGAATTTTTCCTAAAAAAAACATAAAAATTCCACTTTTAGTTTATAGATTCTGTCCATGGAACAAGAAATCTTAAATTTGTTTGAAGGAGCCCCGGATGTTCAGAAATGACAAGGAAAAGACATCTTGATCATAGATTTCCAGAAGTAAACCCATAAAAGATTTTATTTTTGTTCTCAAACAAGAATTTATAAAGTCCACCAGTTTTTTGTAACTATTGGTCCCAAGCCTGGATAAAGGAGGGGGGTTGCGTCAGGTAGGCAGACAGCCGCCTAAAAACTTTTCTGACAATTACAACATGAATTATGAGAGATTGGCATTCTATAAAGAAGTGCAACCTATCTGAAGATTTGTCCCAGGACATGCTGGAATGGTGAAAACAGAATTCTATGTAGCTCCAACATAGCTGGGACAAGACAAGGCTTTGATGATGATGACGACGATGACAATGAAACAAGACCAACTTTGTCCATGCTCACCAGACATTGAAGTGCTAGAGGCAAACCTGAGAGCAAGGCCAATTGGCTTCTGTGTCCCTAATTGACACACACTATGTATCATGCATCTCAATCAAATACAAGGAAGTCAAACAGAACCTTATCAGAAATTAAGCTGACAACCTAAGCACTTAAATCAAGCTTCACCTCAAAGTTAACATTACCAATTGCTCAAGCTCCATTTGATAGTCCATTAAGCCTTTATCCAGTAACATTAGAACAAGTGTGATATTTCATCATTTTACTCTATAATCTGAAAGCTAAAGAAACTAACACACAAATGACAAATAACTAATCTGCACAATGGACATTGAAATGCATAGTGAATTTCCAGCAGTTTCGCACTTCCTTCTTTTATAGACACAACTGCTCAACAGACGTCAACCAATTTGGGGAAACAAAAACCTGTAAGGCAATTTGAATAACAGCAACAAAATTCTTTCCAGGTAACACTAAATATAGTAGTGAAATGCACCTGTACACAGGCCGCACCCATAAGCATTTTAATTACCTGATCACAATAATTCGGAGCAGAAAACACAGTAATAAGCCGACCATCATGTTCAATTTCGTAGCCCTCATCCTTCACTTCATGGGATCGAACAACTAGATCTGCCAAATGAAGTGTGCATGTCATGGATTTGCTACTTTAGAGGAGACAGAAACTTGAACTGGAGAAATCAATTACCAAAATACCTAGGTTGTTTTCCTGTAAAAATCTTTTTGTCACATCTTCACCAAATGAAAGGCCTACACCACGCTTGCTGGGGCCTCTTCCAAGATGAGGTTGTGGGTCACTCCACAGTAATTCACACATTAACCCTGATTAAAATACACAAAAAAAAGAATATGAATCTCATACAAAACAATAGAATGCAACACCACCACAAATTGTGCTTAAATGCAAACTTTAAAAAGGAACAATTACTTAAAAATCAAGCTGGGCTTGTAACTTTTGCTGTGTTACACATTCTTTTAAATCAAATAAGGTTTGTGTGTAGAGATGTTTCAACGCAGATTCATGGACAGATTCACATAAGACACCAATTGATTCACATTCTGTATGATTTGGAAACTTTAAGAATCATGATGTGGATTCAGTTCCAATTTGTAGTTTAGAACACCTTTCAGCATCGAATAAAATCTCAAGATCTGAAGATAGATTGCATACACCTCAGATTGAGAGAGGTTCTAGGCACCTATAGCTTGGATTTTCATTATAACGTTCACTTTGAGAAGTCAAGAACCTCTATTTCTTTGGGCAACCATATCTCAAGCAGACATGTGAAGGATGCATACACCACAGATTGAGAGAGGTTCTGGGCACCATGGGTGGATATTCAATAGAAAGCTCACTTTGAGAAGTCGTGAAGCTGCATTTCTTTGGAGCAAACACACCTCAGGCAGACGTGAAGAGAACTGCCGCAGTTTCTCAAATGTTTTTGAATTTGAAGCATAGTTGTCAATTTTATTTCGGACCCCATTTAAGTTTTGGCTCTAAACTGGAATGTTTCAGCTGATTTGCAATTTCAGTGAAACATTTCGGATTCCGTTTCAGAAAAATAAAATAAATAAAAATGTAAAATTTATAAATAGCTTATCCTATTATATACAATTAATTTACCTTCTAAATCAACAATGAAATATGTTGTTATGTGACAAATGAATAATTTTTAGCAGTTTAGATTTGTCTTAAGTTGTGGCCTATTAGAGGGTACAAGCGTTTAAAAAAGTACCAAGGAAAAAAAAAGTCCGGATGCTTTAAGGCTTGGACTCACGAGAATTTATAGGGCCACAATGGGACCCACCTATTAAAAATCTAAAGAGCTTAAAATAAATGCCTTCGTAATATGCCTTGACCAAATTTCAGTTTAACAGGAGTTCAAATACACTTATGCGTAGTGCCTAATCGATCTAACAGTGGGCCTATCTCCTGTTAGAGTGAAAATTAGACAAGGCCCATACAAGAGGGGGATTCACTTCTGATTGATTGAGATTTTTAATAGGTGGGCCCCATTGTGGAGCCCATGAATCTCATGAGACCAAGTATGGCAGAGTTGTGATCGAAAAGAAAAATCAACAAGCCCTTAAAAGGGCATTTGTTGTGACTGAGATTAGAAAGACAACCTCCATGTTCTCTCTCACAGGGTTCAGTCACAGTGAGCCTTCCATGCAGCTCTCTCTCTCTCTCTAAAAAAAAGGATGAAACCCAAGATTTTGACAATTTACAGTCGAAATTTGGGCCTAGACTGAAATTGTTTAGCCACTGCGACCAATCTGAACCATATTTGACAACTATGATCTGAAGCCCTAACTTAAAGGGAGCTACAACAATAAATGACAAAAACAACCTTCTGCCCCTTTGCACATGCCTGTTTAATGGAAGCAAGTGCCTGTTGAAACACTCTGCTTCTCATTTAAGAACAAGAGCATCTGAAGTTTGGAACCCATTTCCCTAACAGATAAAATGAGGTTTTGAGATCTAGCCATCTACAAATAGTGTAGTCCAATCACAACCTTAGATCAAATAGCCAGCAGCATTACATTATTTGTAGATGGCTAGATTCCAAAGCTACCTTGTATTTGATAGGGCAATCGGCCCCAAACTGTCACATGTCCTTATTTTTAAAAGAAGCGGAGAAATTCCTTTTGTGGCAGCTCTTAGCCAAATCCTAAATAAATGACAGGTGCATGTAGGTGGGGGGCTCGCTCAGTCGCTTGCCATCTACTGCTGGTGATCATAAACCGCCAGCCTGTGATTTCCATGGAGATCCGTGCCGTGAACTATCAAATGCAACCCATGGCAATCCACTTCCCTTTCCTCCTTTCCAAAAAATTAGGAGGTATTGTGCGGTCACTCGCCCTATCTAACACGAGGAATTGTGGATCTAGCCAATCACAAAAAATCCAGATCCATATGATGTTGATAACCATGTTATATAAAACCATGAAATGGAGAGTCAAAATACAAACTTTCCATTTATTTGGAAACCATCCATTTTGTTGGCATTAAATAAGACAATTATCAACATCCAATGGCTTTGAATTTTTTTTTTTACTTGCTAGAACTACAAGCAGTCTTTTGCCTGTTAGCACAAAGTTTGTGTAATAAACCTTGAAGTTTACACCATTGCAACTATGGTTTTGGAGTACTATTGTAATATGGTTATTGGTTGAGTTTCATGAGAGGTGAAGTGAGTCTATTTAGTGTCTCTATGTTGTAACTTAGGCAAATCATTATTCTAGCTATATTTCTCTATGGTTGTAGCTTATATAAACAGTTTAGGTTTTATTCTCTATCCTTTTTCCCCTTAAACATGCGTTAAATTAGGTAAAAGTAGGACAAAGAGGAACAATAGAATTTTCAATGTTGCATAATTGCCTATTTAAGTATTTATAGCATAATTGAGGGGAGTGAAAAAAATACTGTCTTTCCAACTGGACTTCACCCAAAGGAGATTAATCCTCAAAGAGGTACTTCTCAAGGAGTCAAATCACAAATTTGAAATTGTCACTTTTGCATACAGATATATATATATATATATATATATTCGTCTTTTCAATTTCTAGGTTCCTAGTGTTTGTGTTTCTAGTTGGATATCCCTTCCCCTTTCGTTCTTTCAGTTTATTTTCAATAGAGTTGGTGAATTATAAAAAACAACAAGAAGAAGCAAATAATACAGGTGGTCAACGACAGTATGTTCTAAATTGTATCTCTAATACCAACATAAGTTTGCAACAAATAGGAATGAAAAGAAAAAGAAAAGAAAAGAAGAAGAGAAGAGTACACGCAATTTACCTTCCTCAGGCGGCTCACAAAATCTATCAATTGCTCTAATGTCGGAGAGTTTCACCCCATCAACACTAAAAAGACCACCATGAACTACAAACACCTTGTCATTTATGACATGGGCTAAAGGTAAACAACAAAATACTTCAGCAAACAGTTCAACGAATGTTTCGCTCAACTTTGACCTGACTTCACCCTCGAAGCCATATATTTTGTTCATGTTCTTGCTTTCATGATTTCCTCTGGCAAGATAAATAGCTGAAATTTTTGGAGAAGAAACACTTAGAATGCAATGCTAAGAGAGAAAAACTATCTATACATAATTACTTATTTTTGGTACATAAGAATGTATTTTTGGTACATAAGAATGGACTTTCCACATAACAAATGACAGGTTATTATTATTATTATTATTATTATTATTATTATTTTGAATGGTGTGATATTATTTTTTCACAGCATACAAAATGAAATTGTGGAGGAACACTTTGAAGAGTGCTTAAGAAAATGAACCATGAGTCTGCAGGTTCAAGTCATGTTACTAAGAAAAAAAATTCACTTAAGAGAAGAATGGTATATATTTCTAGAAACGGAAGTAATGAGCCGGAAATAGTGAAAAAAACAAGTTCTTCAGGAAATAAGGAAAAAGTTTGTCCTTACCCTGACAATAAAAAAAAAAACATCCATTTTAAAACAAATTATACAATAACTCATATTCTACACGCAATCTAGAGGCACTGTGTATGCATCCACAAATTACTTGAACTAATACAGACGGAATCTAATGTAGACTGCAAGGAACAATGTAATGCAAATAGTTTATGGCCTTCATGTATTCCCCCTTAACCTTGAGTGGGATTTGATTTAAATGCATGCTTGAATGGCAACATGTTGCTGAAGCAAACTAGCAAGGCAATTTTCTCAAAGCGAATCTTCAACAAGTCATTTCATCTTCCACTGCATAAAATTCCTTAGATATCATAACCACAAAGTTGAAGGCTCAATTCATGTGAAGTTGTGAACTACGTTGCATTCGCAAGGTTGAAGGTCTGAGCCACATAACCTGTGTAAGGAAAACACAAGAACTTTCTTTGACAAGATAAAGGACTACTGCTGCCATTGTTTAAAAACTTGCAGAGCCCATGAAACTCAACAGTCAACTTGACTCCAGCAGATTTCTAACCAATTGGACCAAAAAACGAAATTTTGTTGACCGAGTCCTGGTTGAGATTTTTTCGAACTAATGAGCTATAAGTCAAAGGTCAGATCAAATCAAGTAACGAGACTAAACCATATCTTTTTTCCTTCAGTTTCTTATTCAACAGAAAATCAGATTATCTTTTTTTATTCAGTTAATTGCAATAATATGTATGTTAATGGGTAATTTTCACCTAGATGACTCCTGCATGCTGCTGTACGGCAATTTCAGTTGACGCCTTCAATTCAGGGGGTCCATGTTTTTGTGGACAGCATGAATCAAAAAATCCCACGCAGTTCACGCGTGGTACTGACATAGGTTAAAAAAAGCAAATACATTTACTTGCCTAATTGTATCTATCATTGGAAGGAATGAGAGAACATTTTCAATTAACGTTAAACCTAAAAACAAATGTGACTAAAACCATAAAGCTTCTTTTTAATACATCATCATCCAACAGAATCACAGACATTGAAAGATTTTCAATATCAAAAGCACAGAGGAAATTCCCTCTCTCTCTCTATATATATATATAGGAAATATTCAGGTGAGAACTATTACATGAGAACTTTTTTGTGGGGCCCAAATGTGGGTCCCATTTGGGGATGGGACCGGGGGGGTGGAAAGATCTATGTGAGACCACCCCAAATATCAAGTTTGACCTCAAAGTCATGCCCCTAGCTCCTTCATCCATGGCCCACAAGTTTAATGGCTTCATATTAAAAAAAAAAAAAGATTCAACCTTCGATCCAACGGTTCAGTCCATTCGAATGTGTGCCAATCCTTGGAATAAGTGACTATCAAGGAGGATCCCTATTTGTGCATGGTTTGGATGGGTTGCTAGGTGGGCTCCACAAAAAAGTTCTCATATAATAGTTCTCACCTGAATATTTTCGTGTATATATATATATAAATATATATAGAGAGAGAGATATGGAATTGATCAAGAGTAGTGAAATATTGGTGCAATGGATGCGATGGATCAGCCCGCCCATTATTTCGCTAAAAATGGAATATGCTAAGACTCCTTCCCACCTTTTCAAATGTCTCTCCACACCATTGTCCCGACAAAATACCGGCATTTATCCGAGTTCTTTTGTATTGATTTTAGGAAGAAAATACTAATTTTCAGGCCTTTTTCTCTCTATATAAATATTTTGAACATGAAAAGTTATATCATCCATGAGAAGAGAAACACAAGGAAAGTCTAAGAAGCAAATATAAATCAAAGACAAGGACCCTACGCATCTAAGCTTTATTAATTTGTTTGTTGATAGGTTATAGTTTCTTATTAGAGGGTCATCATCATTGTGGTGAGTCATTTCATCAACATGGGGTTGGCCTAACTAATCAATTCTTTTTTCAAAAAAACTATTTAATTGTATTTGTGGTTTGATTATGAGTATCCTGTTCAATTTCATAATGTTATTTTTCTGGAAAGAGTTTTCAATAGGGTGGAGAAACTTCAATCTCTAAGTCCAAAAAAAAATAAGTTGAACTCTAAACAGATGATAGCTATAGTGGAAGCACGATGACCTCTCTCAACCATTTGTGAACTTCACTCAATCAATGGGGGGACTTTTGGAGATCAAGAAAGGGTCCGGTTGATTTTTGAACTAATCATTTTATCCTAATCAACCATGAGTATGTACATAGTATATGAAAACTTGTGTGGAATTGACTTATGAAACCAAATCCTGAGTTGAATAGTAGAATATGGAGTAAACTATTAAGGCAAATTCAATAAAGAAGAAACCATCGCTTAAACTCATGATCTTGCTTCTGTGATTGCCAGGGCTGTTTATCTATTGGGCCTTACAATGGTTGGGTCATGACCCAAGAATTGCGTGTTTCTAAAATCAACATTTCATGAATTACCAAAGCATTCAGATTTGCAATGATAACATGAACTAAATGATGTGGGACATTAAAGAACCCCTTCCAATAAGCATAGAAAACTTAAGAACCCAAATGCTATACCTACTAAATAATCTGATCATTCTACACTGTATAAACACAAAAATCTACAACCCACATCACCATCTCTGTTGGTAGGAGAGAGAGAGAGAGAGAGAGAGAGAGAGAGGAGATTTAAAATCATAGGGTGTAGGAGGTTTTTTCTTTCTTTTTTTTTTTTTTGCTAAGAGGTAAGTTGGTAATTGGTATTAAAAGAGAGAAGACACAGGGCTTAGAGAAGCCTCCAAAACCCCATAGGGGGTTGTTAACATACAATACCACCATGAAAAAGGCCGCAAAAAAAAAGGAACCAAAATAGTCCTAGAAAAAAGAAAATGAACTAAAGATTAGCTTCTGTGAGGCAGTGGAGTTTTAACTCCCAAAAAAATGAGAAGTGTATCAAGAATGTAGCCTTTAAATGACTTGGAGAGGTCCCTAAGAGAGAATTGGAGAAGCTCCTGGAGATTGCTTTTCGCTGTGACCAAGGAGGCTTAGATCTCATGGGAAGTAAGGTCATTTCTGGCTTTCCATATTATGTACAAAGTGTGGAGAAAGGCATTTGCCGCAGGCCTTTCTTCCCCTCCAGATCACAGCTAACAGACAAAGCGTTCCAAACTGAGGACGCAGAGGTGTGGAATGGGACTGTGCAACCATTTTCTTTTAAAATCCAGACCCACAAGACCTTGGCAAAATTACATTGAAAGAAGATATGCATTTCAGATTCAGTATCTTTGTTGCTAAGGCAGCATCTGGAAGAAAGCTGAACCCAATAGAATGAGCCCAGGCAGCCAAAGCAAGAGATCTGAGAGAGGATCTGATGGTTCCAGATGAAAGGGGCCCAGTCGACAGAGGGACCTTTACGACGCAGTTGCTGACCAAGCAGATTTGAGCGGGCGTTCTCTGTTTGCTGCAGCTTTCCATGTCAGGGAGTCTTCATTTTCTGGCTCAGAAAGATAATTAAATGAACTTAAGAAAGGATGTTGAGGATGGCTTGTGGAAGGTTGGAAGGGATGCACCAGGAATTGGGTATGATTATGGCTGAAACTCTCATGTCTTGAGGAAATAGATCAGCTATGCGGGAATTCTCTAACCAAACATCAAACCATAAACAAATTTGATTTGCCATTGCCAACTGTTCATGTGCTTCACTGATGGATGATCAGAGATCACCTAATCGATCTCTAAATATAGGATCCAGCCATGGGATTGTCAGGATGCCAAATGGGGTTATTCTTGAAATGCATCACCTAATCGAACTCTAAATATAGGATCCAGCCATGGGATTGTCAGGATGCCAAATGGGGTTATTCTTGAAATGCCTCTGCTTGAACCATTTCGACCATAGGGAGGAGGATGTGGCAGCCACCCAACAAATTTTTAACAAGCAGGGAAAATTAAGGGGCTTGACTCCTCTAATGCCAAGCCCACCTGACTTTGATGGATTTAAATTGATCAATTGGTGGACCGAATGATAGCTATCTTCCTCTTTTTATTCATCTACCTCAAAAGACATCATCATTTGGTGGACCAAATGAAAGTTATCTTCCTCTTTTTATCCATCCACCTCAAAAGACATCCAAAGCCCCTAAATTTTTTCTCCATCCACATCTTGTCTTCCATATGCAGAAATCAATACAAAACCTTCTTCCAAACAAGAAGATGCATTTACAATCCCTTCTCTCCACTTTGAAAGCCCACTAATTATCTCATCAGCTGAAACTCTACCTATTACCTCACCCAAACTGCCATGAGCAAGGTAAGGAAAGCCTTTGTCACTATAGATCGATCCTAGTTTGAGCCACGAACAAATCATATCATTTTGGTCATTTTGGGCGTGCTTGTGAAAGGGGCAGTTTCTACAAACGCGTTTAGCTTCTTTGAATGGATAGCCTCTTCAAATGGGGAAGGTTGAGAGATGAAAGAAAGAGGATTGAGAACAGGGTGGAGAGAAAATGACGGAGAGAAATTAGAGGAATGTGGAGAGACTTTGAAAAAGTGGGAAGGAATCTTCACATATTCAGTTTTTAGTGAAATAATAGGCGGGATGATCCATCACACTAATATTTCATCGCACCTGATCAATTCCATGTATATATATATATTATATAAAGAATTCTAGAAAGTGCCCCTCAAAAAGGGGTTTTCTGCCCCTATGTAAGACCCAATGAGAAGAATCAATCCAGCTGTGAGAAATAAAAAAGGAAGGAGCCTTTCAACTTGCTTTTATCTATCCCATTTATTAGGAGATCCTTGAGGATTGGAGATAAAACCATCCCTTCATTTCCCTCCTCTTTTGTACTTCTTTATTTTGTAGACTGGGGCACACCTTTATATAAATCGACTACGATGCCCATTGCCCGGACACGTCCTGGATAGCGGCAGGAACACAGATTTTACACACAAAAAGTGAAGTATCAGATTTGGTGCCCATTATGAAGTGTCCATCCATCATAGTAAATCCAAGCTCTTTACACTTACTTAACTCATGAATTGGCATTATTCACAAAATAAGAGTGCCCCACACTTAATTACAATGTTGTCATGAAAGTGATGTTATAAATCCATCGGTGGGCCCACTCATTAAGTTGAAACCATTCAAGATTACAATATTTATGTGAATTAGTTAGACTTGGGACAACCATTAATTTTACAAGAGGGCCCACATACCAAGTCTAAGCATCGACATATTTTCTAGTTTGATATTATAAAAATGGTAAGGTAATCAAAATCTTTTAAAGGTGAAGAAAATTGAGGTAAATGGGTTGAACTTGCTTTCCTTAAAATTAGGATCTAAATATCTCTAGCATTAAATGATAGCTGTGTTGATTTTTATGGCCGAAAAAAGGGGCATTCTCTTCTAAATGATACCTTGATCTTATCTCCCTAAGAAGTAGCGCAATAAATAACAGATTGCCTTCTCATTGGTCAAAGCAATGGGGCGTTTTCCTTTATAAAAAGCCCGGGTGTTTTGTAGATATGAATGACCGTGGAAGATCAGTTTACTGGCATATGGGGAGTAAGTTTGTTCGTGGTAAGACTTTATGGAAGCTAGTTTTGTATGCTACTATTTGGAAGCTTTGGTTGGAGTGGAATAGGAGAGTGTTCAATAATAAAAGCAAAGCAGCTGAAGAGATTGTTGAGTCTATTGTTTGGACGGTGTCAAAATGGGTGTGTAAGAGGAAGGAGTTCGATGGTATCTCTTTGTAAGATCTCAACAGGTCTTGGGCTTTTGTGTTAAAGGGGGCTTGGCATACAAAAACTGTGCATAAAATGCTATGGACCTATAGGAGTCCTCAAGTTGACTTTTGATGGAAGTTTTTTAAAGAGTGCTCAGGGAGGAGGTATCGGCGGCGTCATTAGAGAGTGGAATGGAACCATTGTAAGAAATTATTTTGGGCCTGTGGAACATTCAGATCATAATGAAGCTGGAGTTTTCGCTCTATTAATTGGTTGTCGTGAATTACGTTGTATGGGAGGTTTTAATTCTATTATGGAGGGTGACTCTTTTTCAGCTATTCAATGGGGCTTGGGGAAGGCTATTCATCCATGGAGGATAGCAGATTGGGTAGAGGAGGTGCAGGATATTTCGAGTCATTTGGGTGCTTCTTTTCAGCATGTTCTTAGAGAGGCCAATTCGATGGCGGATGGTCTTGCCAGGGAAGGAGTTTTTCACTCTTGTATTTCTTTTGATGTATAGTTTCTTTTAGTGTATGGTTGTGGTTTTGGTTGTCTATTTGATTCCTGTATTGTTCCTTTGTTTTGGTGCAATAAATTTTAACTGTTATATATAATATAATATATATATATATATGTGTGTGTGTGTGTATGTGTGTGTCTGTAACAGCAGATCATTAGCAACCTCAACAGTACCCATAAGTTTTTCTTCAAGAAATTTCACGTTCATTTGAAGACAGATCTAGAAAACATCATCATCATCATCATCATTGGGACCTTATCCCATCCATTTGGGATCAGCTAAGAAGAGAATGTCAGAAGATCTCTGAAGGATCATATCAAAATTGACATGGACATCGAGGACAGAAGCCCATAGATCCAAGAATCTAAAAAAATGAAGATAAGAGGATCCCTTCTTCTCTGAATGATCAACCCTTTGCAGCTCACTTCCAAATCCATAATTTCGACCCATGTTTTATCAACTACAATAATAAATGCAGTCAACCCCTATGATAAAGCTTCAGTGTAGTTTATGGATAATGGTAGTGCTTAGTTGGAAGATTACTGAAATCATATTAGTCTGAGAGTTGAAAAGTTTGAGATAGTGAGGGTTATTAACTACTTGACTAAAAGCGAAGAAAAGCATTTTGAATAACAAATTTCTTTCTAAGGTAACGATAACTCTCTATCTTGTAACTGCAAGTGGGGAAAATACAAGTTAGCAATGCCTGTGAGCCTGTTGACATACAGTGCCATGAATGCAAGAATTGCTCAAAGAGCAGCAATGACTCAAATATGAAAAGGATTAGATATAACTGGAGAAGCAAAGAGCACTAGAATGTTGCCTAATGCAGGATAGACCCATGGTCCCCATGGGTCGACTCATCAATGGGCCCAGCCCATCCGTCTTGACCAGTTCTTTGGGCCTAGCCCACCTATCTTAGCCTACTCAAAGTTTATTTATTTATTTATGTCTTAAGTTGTATTTAGGTGGATGTTTTAATCTTGGCCGTCATTGCATTTGAATGGTCCAGATTAGTTTTAGGGTTAGTCTTTTATCTTTTTAAGCATTGTAATGCCTCATTTGGCTTTAGTTATTGACTAATGAAATTTCTATGAGTGATTTTGGGTCTCCCCAAGTTGCCACTTCTTCCTCGCCCGCGATGGGGAGTTTGGCATGAGGCCAATTTTCAAACGAAAGTCTGACATATCCCTTCCACCATCCATCTCTGATCCCTCCGCCTCTACGCGCCCCCACCTAGTACCCGCTCCGCATCATTGCCTGAAGAGATGATCCTCTCATCATGAGATTTACAACCTGTCAACTATTCGAATGAAATTTACAACCTGTCAACTAGATAATTACAATTTCAAAATGCAATATAATGGATCTATTATATCTACAAGATATACCAATCAATATGGTACATGGGGACGCACAAAACTTGTGCACTCATTTTTACGCTAGTCTTCAGAGTACTCAATCTGGAGCTATCTCACGTGCACGTCTTTTTCTTTTTTGTTCTTTTTTTCTTTTTTGATGGAAGTTCAACCTCGTAAGTATCTCTACTGAGAAAACGGGACATTCAAGAGTAACATAATCAAGAAAATGGCCCCAACCTACATAAAAGATAGCTAAAGCCAGACAGTATTAAATTACCAATTAACTGAAAAGGTTTTACCTGATGGGGACATGCACTTAAATGCAAATAGTGTGAGAATGACTTCCAGAGAAAAGGAACCTCGATCAACAAAGTCGCCATTAAAGAGATACGGGTTCTCCTCAGAGGGAAGACCATTGAGTTTAAATATGTTCAATAGATCATAAAACTGCAATTTTGGTGGAAATAGGCATCAGTCAAGATCAACATCATGAAACAAAAACATCTAGCAGATAATTATGTCAATGAGAACTGCTTCAATGTACTTTAGAGCATATATTTGATTGTTGGACTCACTTGAAATGAATCTCTCATGAATATCACTCAATCAGAGAGACATCCACCATTGAATTGATGTTCAATTCCTCATCTCAAGGTAGAATGTGGGATTACCACACTATAAAGATTGAATATCACTCTTATCTCAATGATAATCAACCACCCATAATCCATATGGTGAAGGCCTTGATCCAACAGTCTATCTTAATAAACAGCTGCCCTCTACATTCAGATTAGGTGAACCGTGCCACAACTTGTGATAAAACCATCTATACTGAACGAGTTCTTTTTCATTTTTTCCTTTTTATTAGATTGGGTAAGTCCTTTATGTTAATGACCGGAGATGATAAGCTGTCATTTCTTGTGATCACTTATTACCTAACAGTTTAAGGGGAATTTCACAACTCATGGGGCCCACCTGGATGCGTGGGGTAGGGGGTGGAAAGGTCTCATCATGGATAAGGGTTAGGCAAAAAATCAGCCTCATCAGATTATCTTAACCCTTGATTTAACAGAATTAAAATTTAAGTCTTCAAGAAATAGAATATTTGGGATTCAATCCAAAATTAGTAAAGGTTGGAACTGGTATGAGGTCATTGGAGGATACTGAGTGTGAAGGGGACTGGACATGCAGTCCAGGTAGGAGGAGAAAATTTCTGGACAGTTAGAGGTTTTTGCAATGCATAATCAGACAGTAAAAGCTAAAAAAAGAAAACATGTAGCATTTTAGGATGATTTTTAAACACAGAAATCTCAAAATAATGTAAGATAAATTCAGGAATTCAGAGTTAATATGATCAAAGCATTAAGATTAACAGAACCTCCAGGTGGAAAAACCAGAAGATTAACAGAACCTTCAGGTGTAAAAACCAGAAAAAAAAGTATAGAAATCAAATAAGATTAACAGAAACTTCAGGTGTAAAAACCAGAAGAGAGAAGAAAAATACCTACCTGACCATGTATGTCACCACAAACTGTAAAATGATCACCATCGGGAACAGTTATATCAACAAGAGAGGGCATAGCCCGTAACATTTCGCTGGCTTGTAAGACAATCTGGTATGCATATCTATGAGAAAACATATGCAGTCTTTAGGATAATGTCAAAGAAGTTGCAAAGTTTCCTGTCATCATAATGTAATGTTACAAGAAGTAGGTAAAGTGTTAACATTCGCATTAGCAATTACCGTTTGTGTAAGCACTTCTGGTTCTTGAAGTCATCAATCATTTTTTTCACAAATTCCAAAGTTACAACTTCTCCATCAATCCTTGCACCAGTATATTGTGGCTCCACATCTGTAATTTAATGTTAATCAGTGTTGGTGCTAACACCAGCATAAGCATGCACCACAACTGCTGCAAAAAATGATCACATCCTACCAGAGACCATTTCATCCATTTATACAGTCAATGCTAAATCATGTTTTCAGGAAAGAAAGGTCAGTACACGCATATGCCATTTATTGAAATCATATCATTTACTCCAAACTAGGCAATCGAGGGGATATCATTGAGATCGTATCATTTACTATAAACTAGGCAATCAAGAGTTATCCTCTCCATCTGTGTCCAAACTACTAATTTTTTCCATTAACCTGTTGACTTGCATTTAAATCAAGACAAACTAAGACCATGTTGGGCCGTATTGGGGGACCATGGTATGCCCAAACCCAATTATGAATCATCTAAAGTGATATATAGGGAACCATAAACACTTTCATGTACTCAGACAGCATAAATAATCATCTAAGGTCTGCAAAAATGTTTCATAGGCACATAAATTTAAAAATAAAAGGAAACCATAAGAAAAAGCTGAAGCCTAGATATAAAAATATATAGTTCCCAGTTTCAGCATAAAGTTTTTTTCTCAATATCACAAGACAACAGGCAAATCAAATATTGATTTAGATTTCCCGCAACAAGCAAACAGGAAACGCCTTGTAATTGAGCCACAATCATGTAATTTATTGTAAAATGTCAGTTCACACAAGGAAAAGCTGAATGCGGATTAACCTATTGAAATATATCCAAGGATCAATATAGCAGTTGCCGTGGGCATACCGGACGGTGGTCAAAATGCTACATAGGGGGCATTACATAGCAGTGTAGCAGTGTGAATTTTTAAATGGTAAAAAAAATTTAAATCTTGTGTAGCAGTCAATCTTGTGTTTTTTTTTGTGGTGTGAAACCATATAAGGGTAGAGACAATTTTTGGAAAGGCTACTGAGGAAAAGAAATAGGAAAAACAATGTTCTATATTAAAACCGCTTGGCTCTATTAGGTTTTATACCGTAGCACCACTATTTTCAAAATAGCGTTGCAGCCTCAACCACTACGGCCGATAATACAGCCACTATGCTACGTAGCAGCTGCTATTTTGAACCATGATTATATCTGAAAAAGTTCTCTCCAGTTGGCAAGTTACCAGATAACTGAGACAAGCACCATGTCCCCCATCAAACAAACTTGAATTCAACCTGGGTAGGATAGTTTCCATCCATAAACATGACATAAGAAGAATATAAAAAATTGTGCCTTAACTACATGATGTACAACTCGAGACACCAGCACAATATTTGCACTATTGGTACATGCAGATAAATATATAAATGAGGGGAAGCTAATCACAGATGCAAGCCAACTAATCAAGAATTAATCATCGCACAAAAGCACAACAGCATGAGAATTTTGCTGTGATTTGAACCTGACATTTATTTCTAATGGAAATTTGAGTCTTGGAGTTCAAACTTGGAAAGAGCAAGCATATTTAAACCGCAAGAGAGAATTTTGCTGTGATTTGAACCTGACATTTATTTCTAATGGAAATTTGAGTCTTGGAGTTCAAACTTGGAAAGAGCAAGCATATTTAAACCGCAAGAGCAAATTCAAATATTCAACAGGTCCAGGCTGATGCAAAATTATTGCAAGTACAACAAGCTAAGTAATGCTGCGTGCATCTCAGAAAAGGACAGTGCAAATAGTTTTGGTGCCCAACAAGAACAAGTCCTCACCAATAGAATATAACTGCAATATTTTATTTAAGTCAGAAAAGTTAACAGCACAGCTGAAAAGTAAAGCGCCTATCTTGAATATATAATCTTGGAATTTCAGAAGAAACCTAGTGGATGCGTAGAATTGGAGGTCTTAATCCTATCCTTGAAGGTGATTCTTTTTCTTCTATCCAATGAGGTTCTGGAAGAGCTATTCATCCTTAAGAGGCTAGCAGATTAAGTGGAGGAGGTGCAAGATATTTCAAGTCTGTTAGGTGCTTCATTCCATTATATTTTAAGAGAGGCTAATACTATAGCAGATGTCTGGCTAGGGAAGGAGTTTTTTGCACTTCTATTTCCTTTGATGTATAATTTCTCGTGTTTTTCCTTGTTCGTTGTAGTTTTCGTTGTCTCTTGTTTTTGTCTGGTTTTCTGGTAGAATAAAATATTATCTTTCATATATAAAAAATCAGAAGGAATACTTTTTTTTTTGTTGTTTGCCTGGTATCTTTGCAGTATTTATCTCTTGTACTGTTTGGATATCTTTTTCCTATATTAATACATGTTATCATTCAAAAAAAAAAATTCAGAAAGAATTTATAACATTCTTAGAAATGTTAAATTCTACTTGTAGCATAAATGATCAATAAAGAGCAGAATCAGCTGACTCAGAACATTTGATAAGAGCATAGATTCTAAGAACTAGAGAATTTTAGCAAATAAATTTGAGAATCTTCTCACACAGAAATAGAGCAACCTAAATTAAATTGAAGAACATATGATTGGAAGAGAGCTACCAATGGAATGAAAATCAATAGCATCAGCTATAGAGCATCTATCAGAATCTTGTACTGCAATCGCTTCTTCAAATTTGAGTTTTAGCACTGCCTTTTCACATTCCTTCAACTTTTTTGCAGCGTCAGGATCATTTGGACTAATTTTCTTGACCTGATACGCATTGAAGACAGAGACTTAAACGTCAAAGCTATCATATAAATGGCATCCAAAACAAAACCAGAGAAAAAAGAATACAGGATGAATCCAGTAATGGCTTGGCATTTTCAAAGATGACAGATTGAGAACACAAGATAAATACAGTAATTGTCATTTTACGAACAAATAGAATAATAGTGATTGTAGTAGGGAAGGAGTAAATAAAGAAGACAACTGAGGGACGGAAACCCCACTAACATTGGTTTCCTCAAACTCAAAGTTTCAATAGACAACAGCAGTTCATCTGAAAATAACAGTCCAATAGGGTGTCTTGCTATGTGGGTGTAACTGAGTTGAAGTTCACATAATTATTTCTTATTAGAGATGAATCAAAATGGAGATGAAGCTCATACCCTCCCTTTGGACATGTGTTTCGGAACTAGTACTCAAGCTTCTTACAGTAGATGGCTTGTTGCACGTCACTAAATGGGTGAAAAATAAAACGACCCTACGGCATCTGGGGTCAGTGCATTTCATTGGAGTTTATCATAAGGCTCCAAGTCTGTAATTTTTCAGTGTATTCAGCTCTTATTTGGTGATTGACAGGGTGTTTATTTTTATCATAAGGCAAACAGCTCTAGTGTGATTATCATTCCATGACCTGTTATTTATCAATCTCGTGATCTGCGTTTTGCTCTTTTTCCCTCATTAATTAACAGATAAAAATAAATCTTAATTAATTAGTTTGTAAGAAGACATTTCTGCATGTCCCCACAGATGATTGTTGGATAATAATATGTACTGGTAATGATAAACTTTTTTATGCTAAAATGCCCCCATAGAGTCTAATTCAAATGGCGAGTGGTAACACTGAAGACTTTTACCACTAAAAATAAAATTATATCATGGCTAACTAACTTCTGTTTACTAAAAATCTCATCTAGTAAGTGATTCAAACAAAAATGAATCAACACTATTGGGCGTACATATGAATCCACAAGATCCATAAGGATGCCTACTGCCTGGCCAGGGCAATGATGCAAAGGTAAGGCAAGCCACAAATTTATGCTTCCATATACATATAAAAATGAAATGCTAAACTTCAAATCCAAGCCATGTAACAAGCAAGGTTTACAATAACGGCCGTTATGTAACGGTAACGGCCATTACCGCGCCGTTATATTGTATATAACGGCCAGTATACGTAACGGGGCAAAAAATCGTGTAAATAACGGCCCGTAACGGCTGTTATTTTGAATATAACGGCCAAACCGTTATAACGGCCGTTATATTCAAAATAACGGCTATTATATCGGCTGACAAATTTTTTTTTTTTAAAAACCGTGTGTTGTCTTCTTCTTTCACTTCTTTCTCTTTCCTGTGAGCTTCCTAAAGGATTGCTACAACTTCTAATGCATGGAGGATACCTAAAAGCTTAGATCTAAGCTACTTTTTGGTGGATTTGTATGTGGGGAAAGCTAATCAAACTCAAGGAACCTCTTTGGTAAGCTTATTTTTTTTATTTTTTGGAGTTATTTTCAAGGTTCAACATCAAAATAACTTAGAGGTGGTTGAGATGTGTTAGATCTATACTTTTGGAACAAAAAAATTTCAAGTTTTAACACTTCTTGTAATATTTTTTATTTTTTCATTATTTAATCCAAATTATTTTAGGTTTTTTTTAATTTTAAAGATTGTGTAATACATGAACCAAAGGCTTTATATTGAGTTAGATATGATGTTAGTATACTCACTAATTTTTCCCTAGATCTAGTGTTTTAAGGTGTAGATTTAGATTTTTTTTATTTTCAAAATTTGGAGCTTTTCTTGATATCATTTACATTTTTCAAATTAGTGTTCAAATGCATTTTACAAACAATTTGGTGCCTTCTACCCTTCAAGAAATAATGATGATGATGATAATATCGAGCCAGCACGCCACTCGTTCTAGCATTAGGCACATGCACTAACTCTATTAGTATTTATTACTTGATTGTAGACTTTAAATGTTTAAGTGTTAGCACTGTTAGTTTGCCCAAAATTATGGTTGCATTATGTCAAATTTATGATATTTCAGCTTATTTTAGTATATAATCGATACAGCAATGAATACAGGATGTTATAACTTGAAGAGACCGTTATTTTGCTTTTAAGTGTGCACTAATGGAAAAAAACTTTAGTTTCTATCATTTTATAATATTATGGATTTTTTGGATATTTTTTCAGATTTTTTTTTTGTCAAATAAAAATTCGCTCCGCAATGGGCCTCGATGACCGCGAACCGCGACGCGATGACCGTGAACCGCGATTTTAAACCATGGTAACAAGTCATATCAAAAGGTATGCCATATATAAAAATAAAAGATGGACGGTATCTAAACAACCGATAAATGCAATAAGAACAAAAAACACTTGGTAAGCAAAACTACCTGCTGAAAATCTTTCAAAGCTTCCTTCAATTTTCCCATGGCAAGATATGCTGCACCTCGCCTATAATAACCCTGTATAAAGCAAGCGACAACTTTCAGAGAAAGAGTTCAAGAATCTAAAGCCTCATAAGCAAGTATAAATTACACACCTTAGAATATTTCGGATCAACTTCAATAGCTTTTGTCGCATCCTGTATGGCACTTCCATACTCCTCGAGTTTTGTATGGGCTAGTGCACGATTTGCCCAATATACAGCATTCTGACTGTTTTCATTAATGGCTTGACTATACAGATCAATGGCTTGAGTGTACTTGTTAGCTGAAAGCAAATAAACATGATTGCCATAAGCATAATGCTGTAAAAAAACCCGCACACGGTATTAAAAATACAATATGCTAGAACAAGGTAACAAAAATTGTGGCACAACCTCACTCTTAAAAATACAATATGCTATAACAAAGTAATAAGGATCATGGCACCCATAGTGCTAGACTGCTAGGTACTACCAAAACAAACACCAATTGAACATGCACTTAAATGGTGAAGATTGTGAGACTATATCACCCTCCCTCTCTCATCATTAACAAGAAAATTTGATTATAGGTAGGAAAAAAGTAAAAAGAACAAGAGTATTGGTATTCTACCGTATTATATATCTCCTATACGAAGGATTTACTTGATCTTTTTTCACATGAAAATCGAAGATTAAAAGTCTGTGCTAGGGATGGCAATGGGTCAGGTTAAATGGGTGGCCCACCTCATATACAGATTTCAACTGTAGTCTAGTTCAGGGCAAGTTAGCGTTTTTGGCTACCCCAACACGCCCCCTATATATGGCAAATTGATATATTCATTAACGAAATATTATCTATAGAATTTATTTTTTTCTTAAAACATCCCAGATATTATGACCAACCAATACATTTACTATTGAAATATTGTATATAGGAATTAATTTTTCTTAAAACATTTAATATTTCTTTGAAAAAAAAATAAGCATCAAATAACCGGTATCAAACCCAACCCGACTCAAACTGTCACAGGGTGGGTTTGTACCACACATCCTAAACCTGTTAGTGTTGGGTCGAATACAGGGCGGGTACGAGTTTACCCTGGCCATGAGCTTTGACACCAAGTGATGCGGAATGGGGATCGATGGAGGGCAAACAAGGGAAGAAGATGGAAAATAGGGGGATAGGTTCGGACCTCACACCTGAAATGGAGGGGCCTCATGCCCATGGCCTCACGCCGGTCCTTTCACGATAAAAGGGAAGGACGAGCATTACATAGTCTGTCTAGCCAAAGAGGCATTACATCAATATATATATAAGCAAAAGAAAACACAAAAGCTAATCGCAACCATCTAAACATTCCTACGGTTGAGATTAAAACATCTTTAACTTAAATAAAGTAAGATAAATAAACCATTAAAAACAACTCTAAATAAGATAAAAATAACATAAACTAAATTGGTTGGGCTCAAAGGACTGGTCGACCATGGGTCATGGGTCTATCCTGCATCAATATCAAACCCAACCTATTATCATCCAAAAATTTTACTGCTTTGATATTTATAATTGGAGTCATAGGACGATTTTTTTCCTAAAGAGGCACAGTACAAGATATGATGTACCTTTAAATGCTTCATTAGCAAGGAGTTTGATTTCTTCAGCTCGGTCAAAGGCTGACTTTGTAGTAGCATCAACGTTGGCCATTTGGATACAATGCTTCTTTGAGAAGAAAGAGTGTGTTAACAATTTAGTAACTAATGAGAACCATAACCAACATGTAGCCCTTATATTTGTGATTTTCCGATGATTGTAATTCGTAGAACACCTGCTTCATAGAAAATCTTTCTACTATTACAGAGATCCACGTATGAATAATCATAAATAGAACATCAATTCAGAAAAGGTCACCAATTCCCTTCATCACGTATTGAAACAAAAACATTAGTAATATAATACTCACTACCAATTATCTCCAACCATTTTTTTGGGAAAATCAGCTCCATAAGACATATAACAATGTCTACATGCATGAGAAACATTATTTATGAGAAAATAGAAATATGTTTGCCAGCCACTTCGAGATCCCTAAGACAGATCAAAAGTTGATACTGCATTTAGTATAGCATGATTTGTACTTGGAATAGGAAAAATATCATTATTTTTGTAACAACCTCATTAATTTTTAGCAAGAAGATATGATTTTATCACACCGACACCAAAAGGCACATTTTCAAATATTGTAGAGTCCAGCTGGTAGTTGATTAAGGCGTCCATAATGACCAGGCTTTAATGATGATGATAATGATATTAGACTAAAAGATAGCCTATTATACGTTGCCTTTCCAGAACCTACTTTAGATCTACCTTCTTCTTTCCCTTCCTACATTAGATTGGGCTACCATAGAAGAAGAAAAAAACAAAAAAACAAAGAATAGGCTAGCATCTTAACCATTGCTATCACCAACTCCATAATGACACCACAGAGCATTAAGAAACCAAACGCATAACTCGGAGTCCGGAGGAAATATTTAGGCACAGAATATGTATCCAATCATGCATGAAACTGAACAAGCACATTTGCATACTTAAGACCCTCTACAGCATTCCATGCAAATAACAGTCCATTGCTTTCAGGCTGGCTCGTCTGTGTGTGTATAAACTTAATCATAAATGAGAGTTCAAGCATTTGTATAACCTGATTTGATTTATCTGTACTGTAAAGGACAGTTTTTTTCTTCTTTTCCTTAACCATTTACATTACAGGTGAAAAAGAATTCAAACAGGGCCAGTGAGACTTGGTGTTCACAGCAGATACAAAATCCAAAACACAAGCGTCTTGTCTGAGAGTATCAGCAAATCGAATAAGGGAAATCGATCCACTTGGCCTTTTGGGATTATAAATACCAGAACACTTTCTCTGCTCCAAATCACAATCACATCGTTGTATATGTACCCTTGGACTGACGGAAAACAAAATATATAAAATTTTCAAAAAAAAAAAAAAAAAAGCAAAGAATCTTCACTGTTTTGAGGATCAAAATTCTAAGAAGGAATAAAAACATGTGATGAATGATGAATGAAGAAGAGAGAAAATGGAGAGTGATTCGCTTTTACCGTTGAGAGGAAGAAGAGAGTAGTACCAAACACACAGCTTTTCTTTTCTTTGTTTTTGTTTTTCTATTCTTTCTTCTTATTAAAAGAGAAACCCTAGTTTGGTGGGGCTTGTTATGAGCATAGGGGAAACTGATAGCAATGCAAAAGAGAAGCAGAAGCCTTCATAATCGATGATATTGAGCGTAACACATCCTCGAATGTTCATCCCTGGTCCACATGAAGATAATCCGTACCGTTCAGAATAGGCGTTGTGAGCGTCCCCTTCCTCCACCGTTAAAATTCTTACATCTTAAGTCGAAAATAAAAGGAGTAAGCCCATGTTTGGCATCTCTATTTCATGTCTCTATTTCTCTAAATGTTTAAATCAAATAGAGGTTTGAACAATTAGAGCGTTTGGCACAAGATTTTAGACTCTGTCCGCTGTAGACATTTAGAGGCAAATCCTCTAAAATCCAAATGCTCCAAAAGTGGGCAGATGAGAAATAGAGCTTTTAGGTCTTAAAAGATAGAGGCAAGGTATTTAAAATAGTTTCATACATTACCAAATGCGTTTTTTTTATCCTAGCCTCTTTTTTTTATGGCTCTTTTTTTAATGACTCCATTTTAGATTGATCTATAAATAAAAGAGTAGAGGTGCCAAACAAGCCTTAAATCCATGCGGGACATTATGTATTCACGTTTTCATTATCGTGTTCAATCGGACGGTGGATTCTTTTCTTTGTAATTAAAACTCATGAATATAATAGTAAAGGTTATGAGAATTATTTTAAACCGTCATAATTATCTTATAAAATTTCAGGCACACTGGAATGCTAGATCATCACGGGCCCAATCACGTGACATTTTATTTAGGGAGAATTTCAAAGAAGTTCTTAAATTTCGGCCTTATTTCAAAAAAAGACACAAGTTTCAAAAAATTTCAAAGTAATCCCTAAGTTTTTTAATAAGTTTTCAATTAAGGACATCCATTTATTTAAAGTTATTTTTCGACAATTTTTTTCCTTTTTTTTTAAATACTCAAATTACCCTTCATTGTAATAAAACTATCCGTCACTTCCTCTATATTCTCCTCATTTTCCTCATTTGTGTCCTCACGGTAATCAAGGACATCCAGTATTCCCATACTGATTAGCTGCATGTAGTGGTTGACGAAATCATGTCATGGCTTTAAATAAAGGGTAATTTGGGTATTTTCAAAATATTGAAGGAAAAAGTCACCAAAAAATACCTTTAGGGTCTTGCTATTGGCACACAAAATATAGCATTTCCCCCACAAATTCTCTCCACACACATCACAATAATTTAAAAATTACATTACTTCTTTCCACACATAGCAAAAATCCCCATTTTAGCCTTCTCTCCATTTCCCTCTTTCTTCCCACACACACGATCTTCATTTTTCTTCCCTCTTTCTTCCCACACACACGTCCGATCCCTCTTTCTTCCCACTCTCTCCACTTCTCTGGCGTCATTTCTCTCTCCGGTGTTACTCCGGTGTTCACAACCCTCTAGACCATCTCCTCTTTCAAAGGTAAATCTCTATCTCCACCATTGTCATTTCATTTTTCTTCACCATTCATTCTTTACCATTTTATCTATCTTAGATTACCTTTTTTTCATAAAAACTTGTTATGATGATAGATTCTCATTCAATGTAAGTTTTTACAAACAATGCTGACGTTTTCCATGCATTTGGGCTGGTTTGTACACCATCATCGCCAGCATTTTTCCACACAGAAACAACGGTTTGTTCGGACGTTCAGGTCCGAACAAATGTTTGATGCAAAAACCATAATCCTACAATGTTTGTATTTTTATTTCAGATATGGACCAACCGAGCTCTTCTAGGGTGCGACCTACTGCTTCAAACAGAAGGCGTCGCCACCCAGTGGAAGAGGTTGTAGAAGAACCTGTTTGTCGTGAGGAGGACGTTGAAGAACAACCAGAGATGGAAGAGCAACCATCTCATGGGCCACGAGATAGGTCGTTACTGACCAACTTTGATACACATATAGCTGGGCATATTTGGAGTGGAGAGGTGTGTTTCGTTTGTTTCATATGAAGTTTGATTGATTGATTAAGTTGTGAATTTATTCGATAATGATGTATCAATTCTTGACTGCAGGATCGAGGACCATTGAAGTGTCTAAGCCATGGTCAGAAAGTGTCATTGTGGCAATGACAATTGAATGGGTCTGATAGGTTCAGGCAATGGATGTCCAGGTCCAGTTTGGCTCCCTTAGCGATTGCATCATACCGCAGTGTCAATAAGATTATTGTATCTGATTTTGTGGAAAGGTGGCAACCTGAGACTAACACATATCTGAACAGCATTTGAAACCTTTACCACAATGACAAACCCAGTTTTCCGTCATACACCACGAGCCCAACTGATCAACGAATCGCGACTGTGAAATTTCTACAGTAAACAATCTTAATATGAATTTAGCAACAAATATTTGTAATTTGAGTAATAAATTCACAATCGGACATACCTCTTGAGTTATAAACTCACTGGTATAATCCATCACAAACTCTGATCCAACCTGACTTTCCTGCGTAGAGACCTGCAGGAAGTACATAATAATATGTCACTGTTCGGTATGAAACATCCAAACAAATGCCATATGTTCGGACCTGAATTTCCGAACATATGGCATATGTTCGGACCTGAAATTCCTTACATATCGAGACCTTGCAACTCGTTTCAGGTGAGAAAAACTTAAAAAAAGAGGTAAAAAATAATAAAAAAACACAAACAAACAAAGGAACTGACATTTCCACTACTACTTTGGTTTAAAGGTCCAATTTGATTGTTGCTTTCTTCCTTCATTGCACTAGAAAGTAGAGGAATGTAAGTGAAGATTAGTAGACAAGTAGATGGAGGAAGTAGAGAGTGAGAAGTGGAAAGTAAATTGATGGAATAGGAGAAGAAAATGGAGGAATATGAGTGAAGATGAGTTGCCTAAAGAAGATGGAGAAAGTGAAGAATGAGATGAGTGAGAGAGGAAGAAGAGCAGTCTGTGTGTGTGAAAAGAAAATAGGTTTTGAGTTTTTGTTGGATTATGTCCATTTTGGTCATTTCATCAAGGGGCATGAATGTAATAAAAAAAAAGTTTCCTTGTGTTTGAAAAGAAAATTTTGGTGTCCAAATAGCAACATCCTACCTTTAAATAGCCAGATGTCCTTAATTGAAAATTTACTGAAAAGTTTAGAGACTAATTTGAAATTTTTTAAAACTTATGTCTTTTTTTTTTAAATAAGACAAAAACTCGAGGCCATTTTTGAAAACTTCCCTTTCATGTAACAGCTGTCGCTCGAGCGTAGATTGTCCTCTTGTTTTTGCAGTACAACATTTTAATTGATATAATGGAAGGCATTAAAATGCCAGGTACTCTAGTTTTACCAGTACCAGCCACTGCTAATCTGTGGGTCGCCTTTGGCTGTAATATGGATTCAATTGTCCCTGCATGGGTAACTTTTGGGGAATTTTATGTAAAATAATAATATTAAGTTGCAAGAGGATATTACTTTTCAATTTATATGGTAAGATGCTTTCAAATTACATAGGTATGCTTATATTTTTTCCACAAGGAGTAGCATACAACAAACAAAAAAATATTGTACGGAAGCAAAAACAGTCGTGTTTTTTTTTTTTTTTTTTTTTTTTTGTGGAAACATGTGTGCATAAACAACCCTTGCAACCTAATTTCACAAGTTATTACAACATCGTCGTTATTTTACTTTTTTTTAAAGCAATTAATGAGATTTTTGAAAAGCAAATCATTATCTCATAAATCACATCGTTTGGATGTGTTATGACATAAAAATCTTTTATTTTTTAATGTGATGCAATTTTTTTAAGAAAAATATATATATAGTCCTCATGAAATCATTTTCTACGGTGTTGGAAACGCTTTTATGCTGAACTATAAAATAAAAGAAATTCATAGAACACATAATAATTCCAGTGTTACACAAATGTGCCCTAAAAAAAAGGACTTAGAAAATTATATAATTCTTTATTATATATAATTAGGTATTAAAATGAAAAAGTGATTTATAGTAGAAGGCTTCAATTGGGCTTGGGCCCAATTAAATAAATGTGCCAAACTTATGCTTTATAGATGATAGACAAGCCGAGCTTGGGGCAGGCACATATGGCCCGAGTCAGGCTTGGGTCAGGCTTGTACCTATGATTTTAAACTCGGCATGGGCTTGAAT
The DNA here is from genome assembly GCA_038049695.1 of Cinnamomum chago. NCBI lineage: Eukaryota > Viridiplantae > Streptophyta > Magnoliopsida > Laurales > Lauraceae > Cinnamomum > Cinnamomum chago. Next base: position 52,369,331 of record CP142457.1, on the reverse strand, counting down.
ATTCCTCAGTCTGGCCCATGAACACCCCCACTATTTGAGACCCACTTACGAATCAAGGTAAAACCAACCTTTTAATGATAAATGGCCCCCTCTTATATATTAATGATGCGTGCCAAGAGTTCCACCAAAAAGCCACCAGAATCCCAATTTTCATAAAAGCTAGAGACCTGCTAAGATTTGCAAAATGCCTCATTTTGAAACTTGAAGAAATCTGAAATTCCAAAATTCCTTAATTATTGTTTGAATGATAAAATCTACTAAATGAACATAGAATTTCTAACAAAATCTTCTAAAATTTCCCTAGCAAACAGAGATTTTGAAATTTCACTAAAAAAAAGCCCTAATATAAGTGGGGGCCGTGCATATGATATGAGCCTTCTTCATTGGATGTTGACAGCTCTCCGCCAGAGTAATCAAAACAACAGTGTTGACCATGTAGCTTCAGATCTTGCCTTTGATGTCTTCCAATGAGCCTGGTTTTTTATTCTAAAGATGGCCGATATTCAAAATCCTTTCAATATGTAAGTACTCAATACACAAATCTGTCTTCAGAAGTTGCCAAGAGCTAAGTAGCAGTCGAAGAGGATTTCCCATTTCCCATTTCCCATTTCCCATTTCCCACCCACAATGAAGAGCCGTGAGACCTCCCAACACTGATAGTCTGGTATACTATTATTATTAAATAAAAAATAATAAAAAATAAAACTCAGTTATAGCCAGGTTTAACAAAAAGATACATGACACATTCGCCTTTTCTCTGAGCATTATGGCCTATTTTACAGCTCTTTTAGTTAAGACCAGGGGTCGTAAGGATATGTCGTCGTGGTCGCCATAATCATCATTGGGCCAGTTTCAGGGAGGTTAAACCAATAATCACTCCTAACATGCAAAATAAACTGTGGGCAAGTTTTAGGTATTCTACCTATGGTGCGTGGAATATACAATTCAAGAAAAGAGCACATAAACAAGCCCAGGAGATAATATATACAGCTCACTCACTTCATTTCCACTAAAATCGAAGCTAACCACAGGCTTTTGTAGAATCCAAAGAGAAGACTATGGTCATAATTTCATCAACTCTCTACTAGCCTAGCTAGCTATGCCCAAACAAACTCAACGAAAATAAAAAGATATTTAGAAAGCAAATCCTTTAAACACAACTGCAGAAAAGGAAAATACACAGCTGTACAGGATTTTCAGGATAGCAGGCCTGCCTTGTGAAGATGATTCCATGATATCCATGACCAAAGTTGCTACATCAAAACTGCCTTCGACGTTTGGGGTTGGGGATGGGGTTGGGGATGGCGCTGGGGATGGGGATGGCGTTGGCTAGATGCAACTGATTCCGACTTCCATTTTGCAAATGACAGACATCAGGAACAAAGAACAAACTGTCATCAGAAAGGTTGCACTGGATGTTCCTCGGCCAGTGGAGTCCGGAGGCTGTAGGCGGCGATGGGATCTCTGGCACAGTCCATGGAAGCTCTGGTACCTGACCCAAGTAATCCTCAATGTCCACATCTTCAGCAACAGCTGGGTAGACTGGTGACCATTCAGAATCTCCAAGCTTGACACCGTCGCCCTCCTAAAATAACCATGGAAGAGAAGGGGGAAAAAATATAGGTAAGGTGATATTCTGTTATGAATACACAAAAAAGTGCAGTGTAAACTAGGAACGGTTACAAGACAACAGTCATGAGGGTTAATACAGCTTCACAATAATCAACATCCACTCAGAACAGAAAAAAAAAAAAAAAAAACCCCTCCCCTTTTTTAAAATAAATCAGATTCCAGTTTGTAACTTTAGAAATAGTGTATCTCCACATATTGAAGACAATAAAAAATGGAATAGAAACAACTAGGGATCAATCATTCGCTGTAGCAGTGATGATGAGGGACTTGGACCAGTGTTTGTGTGTGAGAGAGAGTTAAGTATTTACTTGTGAAAGGAAAAAAAAAAAAAAAGAGTCCTTCAAAACTCCAACCAAACATCCATTTAAAAATAAAATATAAAAATATAAAAAAAACTCCCAACCAAACATGGATACTCTAATATACAAACCAAATATGCTAAGACCGAATTTATTTAAATTGCAAGTGTGGAACTAAAGTCCATCTCCTGGATTTACTGGTTCCTAAGATGATGCAGGCTAGACCCAAGGTCAGCCAGCCCAATGGGCCCAGGTCATAGGCCCAAAAGTTTTAACAAACAGATTGTGCCTATTTTCAAGAGATTATGCTAGCCTATATTTAGTAGAAGCTAAAATATAGAGACTTATGCAAGCATTTAGCGAGTTTTTTTATTTGTAGACTTTTAATTGCTTTGGAGTTTTATTAGATTTAGAATTTGATCTTTATTGGAATTGTTTCCATAAAAAAATTATGTATGGACTATATATAAAGGATTGTAATCCCTTGTTAGGGAGAAGTTGATTGATTAATAAAATATCTCAGTTGAGTTTTCTCTCTCGATTGTTGTCTTTGGTGTGAGACCAAGACGTTTGGATCCTATGGATCCCTATACCTAAGCTTTTTGGCTTGGAGAGTAGTTCGTTGCTCTTCCCTACCACAATGTGTTATAAGATGTAGTGGAAGTATCTATGTGATGCAAGGCCGGTTGGACGATGCAGTCAGGCTTGTTGGTCAAGTATTTTGTTTCTTTCTTTATTTATTTAACGAATTATCATTACCCTTTCTTAGGGTTTGCATCAATACCCCACGTCCCCACCCTTAAAAATGCCTAAAGGAACATCATTCCAAGGTCACACCATTTAGTTACCCTTTATTTTAAAGGGTAGAAGGCCCTCATATACAAGACCAATACAACAGTGCAAATTAGTAGAAAGAGTGTTTCGATACAAAAGGAGCCTTTTGGCCTTCTATGACCTTTATTTGTCATGCAATATTGTCAAATATTGTATCACAATTACTGACATGTGACACCCCCATAAAAGCTCTTTAACTTGCACGTTGAAGTTTTTGCATCATTGATGAATGGATGCATCTAAACTTTCAAACAAATTGAGAATCCAGCCAAAAAAAAAATCCATACCTTAGAAGACACCTGCTCCATCAGCCCATAACTATTATTGAAATCATTCAATCCAAAAAATTCTCCCAAATGCCAATCTGGAATAAAGCCAGATGTTGAGCCACCAGAAGCTGACACCTTGCTTGCCGATAAACTTCCATTCACAACAGCTTGGCTGGATGCAGCATCTTTGTTTACACTAGACAATGACCTTGATTTGCTCATTCCAGATGGAATTTCTGAAGCTTTTTCCATATAATTCTTCTTCTCCTCAGCAGAAGAAACAACTGGTTCTTTTGGTTCCAGCCCCACTTGCACCCCTGTAAGCAGAAACCTCTGATGCGCTGAGACATGAGCATTTGCCGTGTGGATGGCAACGTCACACTTCCTACAGAGCATAGCTCGATCCTCTAAGCAGAAGAAATAACCGGTTGTCTCCTGAAAAGTTGAAAAATGAGGAAAAATGTTAGAAACCATTAAATTGGAACTAAGACATAAATCAGGAGGAATAAATCAAATCAAGAATCAAGATGCCAAACCAAGCTTTTGCACAGTATAAAAATATGGAACAAAAGATAATCCAATTCAAGTTACCACTTACCATAGAAAGATGAAAGTCTAATTCTCGGTACATAGTTCATTTAAGGAAAAACGGAAACAATAAAAATATGCATTTATGTGATGGCTTGCACATTAGAGACATGTAAGCCCCAAAATCATCGGTTATCTTTTAAATTCTGTTGAAATGAAGATTACCATTCTGCATCGTTTCCTACGGATAATAGCATAGTAAAAAAAACTAGATTTTGCATTTTTTATTCAAAATTTACAAAAAAAAAAAAAAAATGGCCCCTGCCCGGCATCTTTATTTATTTATTTATTGCCATATTCCTAATCCTAACTACTTCTTTGCTTTAACATCTACATAACAAGTATAATTTAGTGGGACTATTCCATTTATCATAAAAGGTGTGGTTGAGCTCTACAAATCTATCATTGGTATAATTAACAATTCTGAAATTCTTAGCCAGACACAATGAGACCCTATTCTTAAGAATGACAAAATTGTGGGGACAAATGATAACCATGAATCACAACATTCAAATCACTTTAATAATATAAACTTAGTCATCGCTGACACTTTTAACACAGAGCTGTGACTCCCAACAATTGCTTCTTAAAGAAAGAAAACCATCGAAATGGAAACAGAATCCATCGGTACTCTATTGAGAAGCTGGGTCGAACTCCAAACACCCTTCCCATCAGTAAAAATATCAGAAAATCACAACAAAAATGATACTGCATTTTATCCCTACTTCATAGAGGCACCCATCCTGAATTCCCTGATACTCTCATGACACTTCTGCTAGTGACTGTGGGATCATATCAGAAAATGAAAAATAAGAGAACAGAGATGAGTTTGAAAAATTAAACTCCCAACTTGAATCAAATTGTGCCAAAAAAAAAAAATCACCCTGCCTCAAAGATGAGTAGATTTAAACCACCTCCGTCAAAATCAACCCCAAATGCCAGCACCAAACAACCAAAAGGTCCAAAACCATAAGATTTCATCAATCAAGCTCCAAATTTTACATACCCAAGCCTAATTTCTATATATGAATCAACACAAAACCCTCTACCTCAACAGAAAATTAAGAAAACAAATAAAAACACAAAAATATATAATAAATAGTTTTCATACCAATTACCAACTTCATCACACAAATCCACCAATAAAAAAAAATAAACTTTAAAGTGCTGTATAATTTCTAAATCACTGATTTTTTTTTTTTTTTTGGGTGCTAGAAATTGAAACACAAGTTCATAGCAATAAGAGAGAAGTTTTTTTAATTGAAACTTCGTCACACAAATGCATAAAAATATCACTTCGAAGTTCGAAGTTTGAACTTCAAAGTGTTGTATATTTTCTAAATCCCTTTATTTTCAAGAAATTAAAACATAAATTCACACCAACAAAAGAGAAGTTTTTGGTTGAATCCCACATCGGTTAAATTCTGTGTTTTTAAAAAATTGTTCAAGTCTGACTAACCTCACCTCTTCTCCTTCTCTAACCCCTTATTGTGAGTACTTCTTCTAGTCTACCATTTTTAAGAAGAAAAAAAAGTAGAGACAAGTAACAAGCTTTAAACCATTTCAATTTTTGCTTCTACCTATATTAATCATTTCGGATCCATCTTCAATCCATTCTTCTAATACGAAGTAAAATCAATTTGACCACAAAAACCCACTTACCAATACATATATAAATCTCGTTTCTTTTTTTTGAAAAAAAAAAGCCAAATCCTACTTGGAGAGTGAAGAACAGATATATACCCAAACAAAGGAAAATAACAAGCGAAATCCTAAAAGAGAGAGAGAGAGAGAGAGAGAGAGAGAGAGAGAGAGAGAGAGAGAGAGAGAGAGAGAGAGAGAGAGAGAGAGAGAGAGAGAGATCAGATGCCCCACAATCACATCCAAAAGAAGGGAAATCAATAAAAATAAGCAAACAAGCAAAAGGGAAACTAAATCAACCCACGATCAAAATCCCCACCACCACAATCACATCCAAAAACAAGGGCAAACAATAAAAATAAACAAAACCCACAATCACAATCACAAACACAACGAAAAAGCAAGGCAAACAAAGAAAAAATAAAGTAAAAAGGGGGCAAAGAATCCAAATTCAGTAGTGCTGTTTTACTTGGCAGATATCGCATTTGGGCATCCGCGAAGAATTGGAGAGAGGAACTCTCAGGTGCTTGCTCGCGAGCTTGTTAGCCGCATGGATCCTCTCGTCGCATGCCAAACACAGCGCCGCATCGTCCGCACAGCACAATACGGTCGCCTCCGCCATCTCGCACGCATTGCACTGGATCTTCATCTTCCCCCTCTTTCCCTATCAATACCAAAACCCAAACTCTAGATCCTTGTCTTCTCTGCAAAACCCTAATTTCCTGTTTCTTCTCTCCAGCTCTCTTTGAGTGAGATGGAGAGGAGATGAGAGGAGAGTCAAAAAGAGATAGATGATCAAACTACTGCAAGATTCTTCTTGCCTAATGCTGGCTCTGGCCGAGGCTGACTGAGACTGGCCATCACGGTTGTGGGGGTGGGGTGGGTTTTAAGAAGAGTAAGGGCAGGTTGGTAATTTTGTTTCATTCTTGTCCGCTGGCCGACATTCATATTCATGCATGCATTGATGGGCCCACTTACTCCATGTCCTGTGGGATCTGCGTCGGTGGAGCACGGTCCGGCCGCTGCTCAGCACGTGTGTCACGAGAGGGAGTGGGAAGTCTCGGGTGAATTTCATACGTTATTGGAATTTTAGCGTACGCCCTTGGAAGTGGAGCCCACTCTTGACTCTTCAACAATTAATATGAAATAAAATCATATGTTACTTTTAATGAAACCAATCCACAGAGGGAGAGGGAGAGGGAGAGGGAGAGGGAGAGGGGGGTAATTAATCATGTTACTTAAGAAGAGAACAACAGAGTTCCCATGTAGGGAAAAGTTGTTCATTCTTATTAAACATGAAATTTCTTGAGGTGTAAAGTCAACCAAAAAGCATTATGAGAGAGGTGGGGTCCTAGAGGATTCAAAGGTCCCTCACAAGTGACTTTTTTCTGATGTGAAAAAGAAATAGAGGGATGCACAACTTTTACTTGTGTCCCATAGTTGAGCATATTGGAGATTTTGAATAAGATTACACTGGTGTCAAATTTGAAGCTTTGGATACATGGTTGGAGATCTATGTGTTTTGTGGTGATTTGGAAGCTCAATGAATCTCTTTTGACTTTTAGATTACCTATCGGAATGGAATGTTTCAACACTAGGCCAGCTCTCTTATTAAGGACAAATATCAAATAGTGACACTTATTGGAAGCTAATTTGCAGAGGAACTTACTTTCACTGATCTTATTCGAAGTTTCATTTGTGGGGCATGTTGAGTATTAAGCTAAGTGGGATTGTATTCTCGATTGGCCCTTTTCCTGCTTGATTTGACATAGGACCTATGGCATGCGAATAATGTGATTTCCCATAGAATTTCCAAATAGTTTATTAGAGGGTTAAAAAATTAAATGCTTATCAATTTTGGGTTGGTGCAAATTCAACAAAAGAAGCTAGGGCAGATGGGACCCACAAACTAAGTTGTTCTTACTAGCTCTATCCTAGCATTTCCACAGGGCTACAGTGATCGCTGTGAGGCTTTATAAGCTCTTTAGGTAGGCCCACCTCTTTTATTCTCTTTTATCATAACCCCTCAAAAATAAAACTCTATTTATTGCTCGCTAGGTATAGTACTGATTGTTCGATTGATTGGGTGCTTTTACATATTATTCATTCTTTTCATTTGTTTTCTTTACTTTTAAGATAAATTTAAAACCTGTGTTTAAAATGTGATTAACATGCAATGCTTCACACTCATATTGCAATAGCCATGTGTCATTATCCCAATGGTCCCTCATTTTTTTGGTGATCGGAATTAAGGTAATAGTCAAATCATATTGAAAACCATGCTAAAGAAAAGCCTAAGGCCTATTTGGTTCACAACATTTATGACGAGGAATTGACTTTGTTGAGAGTTTAAGACACGATGTGATACCTTGTTTGTTCTTTATGCATTTTAAATACTTTCTTCGTTGCAAGAATGCAGAATTCCAAACCACATGAACATGCAATTTTAACCTTATGAATTCTTTGGATTTCAATATTTCATATGTTAGAAGGGGGTTGATCATTTGAAATTATACTTTAGCATGTTTCTTTCATATAATCCTTGACATGAATTCTAGATGTTGGGGTTTTGGAGACATGGGCATTTATAAATCTCATATTTATTGCCAAGCATTTCAAATTTCAACAACATGAAAGTTCTCAAATAACTTTTGAAAATTCAGGAATTCCACCATCTTTGCATTTCGGTGGATTTTTTATACACAAGTCCTATACAGCATTCAGAATTCCACTTTTTCTGAAAGTTTTGGAATTCTTTAGATAGGAATTTTTTGAATTCTAAAACAAAAAAAGAGGACCAAAGGGCCAGCATTTGGGATTCTCGAAATTCTCTCCGATAAGAATTCTCGCAATCCTTCTAAACAAATAGCCCCGAAAAATATCAAATATTACCAGCTAGGAAAATGGTCTAGATATTTTCTTCCTCAAGGAGTCTTACTATGATGAATAGAAAATTGACCCACAACGGCCCATCAACGTTGGGAAGACCTGTTCATGTGGCCCCAAATTCCCTTCTTTCAATTCCCATGTGAACGCAGAAGTTTATGTTCCCCGAAGAAATGGTAGAAAGGTTCCCTTCCCCTAATCCAACCACAAATTAGAGTTTTTTGTGAAAGCAACTATACATCACGTGTACCATGAATTCATGATTCACACTCCTCATGTTTACTCTAACCTCAAAAGAGTCAAGACACATAGTCAAACTTATTTGTCAAATTCGATGTGATATTTATTGCTTTCTAAAATTTCAAATCAAAAGGTTGGTTATGAGAAATGACCCCATCAAACTGTGCAGCACCACCTTGTTGGGCCATCCTAACCTACCAAAAAGTGAATCCTTGTTCATTTTAGTCCTAAATCTAGGGCTATACGTACCCTTCATCCGACCGGCCAACCAGATTGCCTAAATTCTGGTTTATTTGGTCCATAGCTATTTTGCCTTCCATCTGAACTGATTAAATCTGTGGTACTTGCCTCTATGGGTGGGTGGATGCACCAGCACATCGTTTTCCATATGGACAGAGGCTGGTGTGCAGTTGTTTCTTTGGCAACCTTTTGGTTGCTTAGAAAGCACCTGTCAGATGGTCCCAAGTCCGAGCCCACAATGCTCAGACAGTGAAGACCCATGTGTGTCATGGGTTCATGAATTGCGAGGAGCATTTAATGAAATGAATCATTGAAACTTAATCAAATATATTACAAGTGAATAATATGCATATATTTTTCTCCATGGAGTACAAGAATTGCAGTATTTCAAAGTCTCTTTTTTTTTTATATATATATATAATGAGTAGCCATCGATTTGGGTCAAAATAATCCCTACGAATTTAGGAGAAAAAGTGGGTGAACTTCTCCCGTGATCCCAATGTAGTAGTGCAGTTCACAGCCACAACCTCCGAATTTAAACCGTGGTCCTAAGCCATTTGAGCTACCCGTCGGATTGGTTGAATTTCAACCCACTCGTGTTATAGACAAGAATATCATCATCATCATTAAGTAGCAATGTTCGTTATTTCAATGATTATATAAGGAATGATTGAATAGGAGTTAATCAAGCTTATTACAAGATTAATTACTTCATGGTGAATATTACCAATCTATGGTACATTTTTTTTATTTTTGGATCGTATCATATGACTGTTCGGTAAGTGGTCCTCTGACATTCCTAACTGTGAAAAGTCCTCATTTTCATTAAAGTCGATTAAGCACAGATTGCTCAGTGGCCCAAATACGACAAAAACTTCAAGATTATGACCCACAGCTACGGGTGACCGACAAATTTTCTTTTTTGGATGGCATGTATATATATATATAATTCGTTAAATTTATAGGACAAAAATATTAAGGTATGAAATTAAGTTCAAAGTTGATATATGAGCCCATCTAAGATGTCTCTTTCAATCCCTCTAAATCCCATAATCTATGGGGCACATGAATATCTTATTATTTTATATGTAATTACTAAAGGCGATTTTTAAATAAAGATTCATGAGCTTTTAAAAAGAACAAAAAAACTGGTGAATGCATGGACAAAAGGCGGTTTTGGGTAATTACTAAAGGCGATTTTTAAATAAAGATTCATGAGATTTAAAAAAAAACAAAAAAACTGGTGAATGCATAGACAAAAGGCGGTTTTGGCCAGGCAACCCAGTACATTCTCTCAAACCATGTGTAGCAGCTCAACATGGTAGGGTCGAGGGAAATTTTCTTTACGATAACCTACCGTCCTTGATTTCTCCCTCTTTTTACCAAAGTTGGTCATTTTATCCAGATGTTCTCCATACAGTTCGTACTGTTGTGCAGACAAAAAACTTATTTTTAGTTGCGATATGGCAATTTATGTTGTGATACCACAAAAAACCATTTTCATTCGTTTATCCCTCCCTATTCGACTAATCCTCATTTCCACATGCGGTAACTCTCTCCCCCAGCTGAATTTTACCATCCTCCTCCCTTGCTAACCTATTTGCAAATACGCAAAGGCCGTCTACGTCCGTTCAACGTCGACGAAGCATCATCGTTTCCATTGTCTCCATCAACTAAGGATTTTGGCCTCCATTGTTTCGCAATATGGGCGTTCCAAGCTTGGTGTTGTTGTAGTCGCCCCTGTTGAACATGGTAATCCTTATTCCCTCTTTCTTTTAGGGAGATTGGCATTCTCCTTCGTTTTCCTCATTCTCTCTCTATTTATCTTTGTTTGTTGGTTTAGAAAACCCTAAATGCTCTGGTTTCTAACTGAGGTGATCAACTGCTGTTAGAATTTGCATCGACGTCATCCGGGGTATCAGAGTGGGGTGGACTCACTTGTATGGCATTTGGGGCGGTCGCCCCAGATCAAAGCCCGAATTCTCTTAAGAATCGTAATGGCCCCCTGTTGATGCCCCATATGTATCAAAACTACCGCCCCACCCCCCTTCTTCTTTGGTAAGCATGCGTGTTACTTGTATTGTTCTATGGACCTTTCCACTATCATCAGTTGAAGAATTAAAACCCACACGCTGTGTTAAATCTGACTTTGCTTGAATTTGTTCTTATGGAACTAAAATTATCGCTCATACTGTTTAATCTGATTTATGTCAAATGTGGAGTTATTCTTGCAGATCATGGACGCAAAGAACTCATGTCAGAGACGAAAGCAACGAAACGGAAAGAAATTATAAATAAAAATGCATTTGTTGACTTTTAAATCTCATATCTTTTTTGCGATATCACAACATTAATTGCGGTATCACAACTTAAATTGTGATATCGCAATTTTTATTGTGATATTGCAACTAAAAATAAGTCTTTTTGGTTTGCACAGCAATACTGACTGCATGGATAACGTTTGGATAAGATGACCAATTTAAAAAACAAAACAAAAAAAAAGAAGGAAAGGAGTCAAAGACTATAGGTTGCCGTAGAGAAAATTTACCTAGGGTCAATATACTTGCATTCAAGACTCCAAATACCAAACTTTGGTGGCATTCCTCTCGAGTACGCCCCACTTGTTATCTTATCTCTCGAACATTCGAAGCACAAAAAAGTCTCCCTGTGTCCTTATACGGAAATATTATAAACTCTTATTATGCACAAACACTTATGAGATAAATGTTATCTTATCTTTGCGACAACCTCCCGACATAATCCAATGGATTTTGGACGTCACTTGCTTTTATTCATATCCCGCACAAGTCAGAACTATGTTGTCCTCCTATTCAGTGTGGGAAAGCGGTTATAGAGAAATTGCATATGACCCCCTGATCTCTATACAGCCACAAATAACCTCCTATCATTTACATGCAACAACCTTTTACTAATCTAAGAGTTTCAAGACACGTTTGCGTACACACCCTTTCTACGGAAAAAGGAAATTATCACGTCAGCAAATTCCATATAAATAAAAACATCGGAAAAGGATTTCCGTAGAATTTAGAAATTCATGTTTGGTGCAAAAAGAATTTCCTCATTGAATTGATGCAGATGTTGTTTGGTGCGGATATGGATTCCTTATAGAAAATCAAAATTTCTTATCTGATGTTATAATTTTTTGAAAAAAAATAGCATAACATGTATATTATTTATTTAACATTAAATAATAATTTATATAAAGAAATAAAAAATGAAAGAGTTATAGGGTTTTTGGGTTGAAATGGACAAGAGTGAGGAAAAGAGGGAGAAGTTTTTCAAGGAAATTCATTTCCCATGCCCCCTAATGGGAAACTCATTTCCACAATTATCAAGGAAAATGTTGACGAGGTAAGAAAGCATTTCCGCGGAATTGTTTCGCACCAAACGCCGGAAAAATGGATTTTCCGTGGAAAACCGTCAACTTTTCCACGAAAAAACGTTACACAAACATGCCCTCGGTGTCGGCTACCTTGAGGTTGAAACCCTTGACTTCCAATGTTTTGCCTTAAAAGGAGGGGTTTAGTTTTAATTAAAATTGCTCGAATTCAATGGTCTTTTTTGTGTTGCTAGTTGCTAACTTTGAATTTAACTTTTCTTTTTTTCTTTTTTTTGTTTGACAAAGTACTTCGAATTTGGTCAATCGATCAAGAAATAATGACAAAATCTTTAGATTAGTAGAGAGTAGAGATTGGTAGTTGTAAAAATAAAAATGAAGGTGGGTATTTCATCATCGGCATCATAAAAAAATCTTGCACCAACCATGTTGTTAGTCATACTCAGTAAAAATCTAGTGTAGATTGCATCTAGAATTTAATTATTATATCCATCTTACTCAATCTCGTAAACTACAAAGTTTTCGGGTGTAATCCAGGTTGAATAGTGGTTAAGCTTATACATAACATGGATTAACGAGATCTAAACTTGCTTATCCCAAACAAAATATGAATTGCGGGTCAGGCTTTTTTTTATTTTTTATTTTGGTTTAAGTCACATTCGAGCCTGAATCTAAAACGGGCATGGGTTTTAAGTCAGGATTGAGCATGAATTAAAGCTTCAACTGCTAAATTCAACTCAAATTTGGATATTATTTGGAATAACAGGTTTTTGCCTAGAATGGAACAACCTAGTCTTTCAAGTTTAAAAGATCTTTCAATGACCTACCTCTTTGTGAAGAATTAATGAGAATAATCTTATATGTTTTTATATATATATTAATTCTATAATCCTCACATTCAAATCTTTTAATCCCCTGCCTTCCCTGTGTTTTCTATGACCCAAAGTAAAAAAATAAAGAAAAGTTTTAAAAAGGTATAAAACTTTTGGATTATTTTCAAAGGAGTATATGAAGATTTGAATATTTCAAAAAGGTAACTTCAAAAATTTTATTTAACCAAGTCCTGTGTATAAATAAATTTTGAGAAGTGACAAAAATAACATCATTTCATTTTCTAAAAAAATCATTTAATAAATCATTTAAGAGAAATGATAAACTTCAACCCAAATAACCTAATGGGACCCACTTCAACTACCTTTTATGCGTGGATAGTTAATAAAAAAAAGGATTCCAAATGTCTAAAAAACTAGCTTCATTAAATGGTTATGATCATCAGAATCAAGATGACCTACTTTCAAGAAGAAAAAAGGTTTTAAAAAGATAAAAATTGATCATAAGAGAAGGGTATTTTTTTCATTTCTCAAAAAAGAATATGGGGAGGACTTGAGTAAAAGAATTGTGGAAAGCATTTATACATTTTTTTAATATTTAAATCTTCATGTACTTTTTTCCAAAATGAGCCAAATATATTATACTTTTTTGAAAACTCTCCTTAAAAAATAATCAAGTCTTGTTTATGCCAACTGTAACCTGATAAAATTAGCGAAGCACCGAGTTTTCTTTTTTAATCAAAGTTAATTTGGTTAGCGATAAAAAAAAATGACACTATTTCAAAAAGACAATCCACAACCATATGCCGATATTAGCAGAGGTATAAACTCGGTTAGCTAGTTCATATTTTCTAATATTTAAAAGTTGACTACAGTTTTCCAACGGTGGTTAGTCAAAGATCTTAATACCTCATTGTTAATTTATCTCCAAATACAGTGACAGATGCAGGAATTTCTCTTAGGTGCGGCCGGGCGTGGCCAATACCATTAATAATTGAAGTAAAATAATTTAGTACAAAAAGGGAAGAAATTTGAGAAAAAAATAAAAATTAAGGGGTAGGGATGGTTGGTCAATACCATTAATAATTGAAGTAAAATAATTTAGTACAAAAAAGGAAGAAATTTGAGAAAAAAATTAAAAATTAAAATATTAACATAGAATCATGTTTTCAACCCATTTTTACCCATAAACTAGTGATTAGATTACCCCAAAAAATGATAATTGTATGTTGTACTCCACACACATTGACATTTAATTTAATAATGAGTCTAGAAGTTAAGAAGAATTGAAAATTGCATGATTCTAAGATATTTACATGTGGGCACATGATACGGTTAAAAATAAATAAATTAAACTCATGAAAACATAATATGGGGTTGATGGTGTTCACCAAAATTCTTAATCGTTTGCCCATTAGTCGTTTAAAGCTTAAATCATCTATTACAATCAATATGCGAAATTTCTTACTTACTAAATAGACTAGATGTAGTTTAATTTGAGTTTGAATACATTTTAAAAACTCAATATGATCACAACTTAAATAGGCAAGTGTTCAAAATCTTTTGATTATTAGTGTCAAATTTGAGAGGATATGGATTTTATACTTAATAAATGATGAATAAACAAAGAAAAAAGGAAGTAAGAGAAGCAAACCCACTATGAGTTTGTCCTTGTATAAAGAGAAGAATAAAATAAAAAAGTCATTAATGAGTTATCTTTTTGACAAAAGCAAAAGACCAAATTTCCCCGAATGTGTTTGAAGTATTTAAGTCGAATTTAAGTAGCTGAAGCTTGAATTCATGCCCAATATTGACTTAAAATCTATTTAGGATTTAGATTCATGCTCATATGTGACTTAAACCAAAATAAGCCCAACCCTCATTTGACCTTCTGTTTCTGGCTGGGATAAGCAAGTTTAGATCCTGCTAATCCCAAGTTTATTCATTATTCATTTTGGATTAAAACTGAAAACTTTGTAGTTTATGGACTGAGTTGGATGCATGTAATCATGAAATTTTGCATACAATAATCGTTACAAGGTTTAGATGATGATAGTGATGAAATAACCACCTACATTTTTGTTTTTACAAGTAGCTGTTTTTATTAATTTGAAAATCTTGTAAATTTAATTAAAACTAAAGCCCTTTTTAAATCTAAATCTAAATTACTCTAGATCTATAAGGTTTTCATCCCTCTTAAGTAAAAACATTGGAAGTCGAGGGCTTCAACTTTCAAGGTAGCAAATTGAAATTCTTAGATTAGCAAAGGTGGTTATTTATAAACAAAGAAAGATAGGTAGTTGATTATGTGTGACTGTATAGATATACAAGGGGTCATATGCAAATTATCTGGAACCGTTTTTTCGGCACTGAATAACAAACAGGACACAGCTCTGCGGGTGCGAACAGAACTAGTCGACATTCAAAATCCATCAGAGAGGTTGGGAATTGGGATTGTCAAAAGTGGTTTATGAAAAACAAAATACCCCTGCATTTTCATCAAAATCTCTCTGCCTTTTATATTTTTATAAAAATCCCCTAATTTGACTAAGTAAAATGTGACTATCAGTTTTTTTTATCAATGATAAAACTAACCTCTGTTTAAGCTTAGCTAATATTACTAATTTAAGTTACTTTTAGTCGGCCCGCTTGGATGCATGATAACCATAATAGGCATGTTGAAGGAAGAAAAAGGTAACATTGACCATTCAAATGATCTCAGCCCTTAGTTTTCAGTCTTTATAATTAAAGGGAAAAATTATTTTTCTAACATTTCAACTCAAGTTATAAGTCATTTGAGTTTTTCCTATAGGTAAATCATCAAAAATAAAAATAAATTGAAATATCAAGTTGCTTGTTAGACCGCCAGGCAATGGAGGTTTTAGTAAAAAAAATAAAAATATAGGGATCTTTTCGAGGTTTTGTGAAAATACGATGGATTTTTTTGTAAAAATATTTATTTTCAAAATAAATTACTATGCATATAAGATGAACATATGTTTCCGAATAAGGCCAAAAAGAAAGGGGGGAAAAAGAGGCTTTTTTTGTACTTCCAATGTGTAGCAGAGGGGATAAGAAGTGGGCCAATGGGGGTGTCCCCGAAGAATACGACCAAGTTAACATATTTCCGTATAAGGCCAAAAAAAAGGTATATTTTTAGACTCCCAATGTTTAGTGGAGTATGTGGAGAGGATAAGAAGGGGGCCATCCGAGAATAATACGACCAAGTTGGGTATCTATCGTTTTGAGTATTTTGATTGTATGTATGCTGGCACTACAGACTTTTGAGTTTTGAGCCACCAATATATTAATATTAAACTAATATATCCAACATATATTTCTATCCAAAATAAACTATTTTGATATATTTTTTTTATAGAATTTTTACTGAAAAATTTCCATTACATAGGTGTTGTACGAAATAATGCCAGCTAACTCGAACAGCACAAACGAGTACTTGAGAGCTCCCCATAACTACGAGAGGAATACTTTCGTACTGCGTGAGTTAAGAGATCCCCTAATTTGACTAAGTAAAATGTGACTATTAGTTTTTTGATAAATGATAAAAATAACCTCTGTTTAAGCTTAGCTAATATTACTAATTTAAGTACTTTTAGTCGGCCCGCTTGAATGCATGATGACCATAATAGGCATGTTGAAGGAAGAAAAAGGTAACATTGACCATTCAAATGATCTCAGCCCTTGGTTTTCAGTCTTCATAATTAAAGGGAAAAATTATTTTTTTAACATTTCAACTCAAGTTATAAGTCATTTGAGTTTTTCCTATAGGTAAATCATCAAAAATAAAAATAAATTGAAATATCAAGTTGCTTGTTAGACCGCCGGGCAATGGAGGTTTTAGTAAAAAAAATAAAAATATAGGGATCTTTTCGAGGTTTTGTAAAAATACGATGGATTTTTTTGTAAAAATATTTATTTTCAAAATAAATTACTATGCATGTAAGCAAACATATGTTTCCGAATAAGGCCAAAAAGAAAGGGGAAAAAAAGAGGTTTTTTTGTACTTCCAATGTGTAGCGGAGGGGATAAGAAGTGGGCCAGTGGGGGTGTCCCCGAAGAATACGACCAAGTTAACATATTTCCGTATAAGGCCAAAAAAAAGGTATATTTTTAGACTTCCAATGTTTAGTGGAGTATGTGGGGAGGATAAGAAGGGGGGCATCCGAGAATAATACGACCAAGTTGGGTATCTGCCGTTTTGAGTATTTTGATTGTGTGTATGCTGGCACTGCAGACTTTTGAGTTTTGAGTCACCAATATATTAATATTAAACTAATATATCCAACATATATTTCTATCCAAAATAAACTATTTTGATATATTTTTTTTATAGAATTTTTACTGAAAAATTCTCATTACATGGGTGTTGTAGGAAATAATGCCAGCTAACTCGAACAGCATAAACGAGTACTTGAGAGCTCCCCATAACTACGGGAGGAATACTTTCGTACTGCGTGAGTTAAGAGGCACTATTTCGTGCAACCCCCATGTAATGATAATTTTCTCAGTAAATTCCTCTACTTTTTAAGTTCTTCATTTTAATTATCAAAACAGCTGGGCATCATTTTTTATTTTATAGGTTGACTCAACGGCTAATAGTGATGCTGTTAACTTAAAAGACCTAGGCATTGAGGCATGAACATATATGTGATACTGAGGTGCTAGCACTACTTATCTATGATGAGTGTCTAGGCAAGCTTACCCATCTTTAGTTTCAATTGGCTTTTTAGTATTTGTAATAACATAATAAGGTAGTATTAATGTTTTAGACTAAACTCGAAGAGAATCAGCTATCAACTTTTATGCATCATCAGGCAATATGACCTGGTTGATCCAGTTCTGATTTCTGAAACAATAATTCACCCGCTCCACCAAGTTTTGCATGTGCTTGTGAATAACAGTTTTTGAAGCCTTTTCCGTATTTAGGCCAACACGCCAAACAAAAAAGTAACCTTTTTTTTTTTCAGGTTAGAACAAGCAGGTTTGGATTTGGCCTCAGCCATGTTACCTCTGCAAGTGTATCCATTTGTAATTACACCCGCCAGCTTTGTAGTTTACAGGAATGAACTGTCTGTCAACTTTATAGTTAAAACGATTGAGCTGTATTTATGTAATCCAAGAAAATTTATATATAATGTTCCCAGCTTTTTGGGTCAAAATAATTTTTTAAGGGCCCGGGAGAGAAAGTCGGATAAAATTTCTTTGTGGCCCCAGTGTAATAGTGTAGTTTCGACCCTACAACCTCCGGATGCAAACCATGGTCCAATCACAGCTGAGTTACCCCTCGAGGTTATCTCCGGTGGTCTTTAACAATTCTAAAATAATCATCTCCATTTTTCATTTTACAAATAGAAAACCTTCATTATTTTCAAAATCTTGATCATCAATCAATACTAATTTCTTGATCAATTGGGCCAAATTCATGTGTATTGTCTCAACAAAATAAAAATATATTTTTTCAAAACCTAGCTCAATAAAACCCAAGGAAATAAAACAAAAAAAAAATACCATTGAATTTGAGTAAGTTTAATCCGAACTAAAACCTTTTCATCCCTTTTGAAGTTAAACATTGGAAGTAAAGGGCCTCGATTATTAAAATATTTAAATAAATAAAGGTATTCTATTTATGAACTAGGAACGGTCGGTGCAATTTTCTTGTAATCGCTTTTCGGCATAGGATACGAGGACATAAATGTGCGGGTATGGACGTAAGCAATGACGTTTTAAACCCTAAGTCCTTGTTTCTTTACTATAATTTCTGGCAAGAATTCAGGCTGTCTGAGAATTTTGTGTTTCATTACCAGAACTCCTGGACATTTGAAATCCCAAGAAACTCGGCATTTGAAAAATTACTTTGACAAAGAGGATTTGGAAATCTCACTTGGCACTGAAATTCCTGGAGAGGGATGATGACATTTCGAGAATTCATGTAAGAATTCAGATAATGAATGAAATAACGAATTTAAAATTCCAAAATTTGGCAGCATTTCAAATACCAAAATTTGAAATTCCCAGACATGAATTCTATAAATTATAGTAAAGAAACGGGCCCTAAGAGTTTGAACGTCACTCCTTAGGGCCATACCTGCATGGCAGCACATTTAGGTCCTCGTATCCTGTGCCCAAAGGCAACTGCAGGGAAATTACAAAAAGTTGCCTGTATCTTTAGAGAGTCATAAATAACCACCTATCTTTTATAAATAACCAATACCTTTATTATTTTAAATATCTCAATCATTGAGTCCATTGTCTTTTAAATTAACCATCATAAATAACCAATACCTTTTAGATCTAGAGTGGTTATTATGATGGTTTTAGTTATGAATTAATTTACTCAAATACAATGGTCTTTGTTCCCTATCACCTTTGATTTAATTGAGCTACATTTAAGAAATTTTTTAACTTTTTTAGACAAAATACAGTGAATTTTGTCAATTGATTAATAATTAAGGTTTTTTTTATCAATATTTTTGAATTAATGAAGGTTTCTATTTGTGAACATAAAAATGATTATTATAATTGTTAAAGACCACTGGGGTTTATATGTAAGTTTCCATGACTATGTACATCCAGCCAGTGCTGGACCATGATTTTCGTTTGATTAAGGCGGAGGATGTTCAATTAAAAAAGATAAAATCATTGTCAACTATCAATCATCAATGCCAACGACAAATAATATCCACTGATTGCATGATTCGAAGGCATATTATTTATTTTTTGGCAAATTAAGGATAAAGAACTCAAGTCTTATAAAAGCTTTTTAATTACCTCAAAGATGGAGCAATGACTATTTGTCCTAATAGTGAATGGTTGCGTGTGCATTAGTTTCATTTTGGCCTTTAATTGGCTTCATATATTAATTGGGATTGTAGAATAAAATGTGATAAAAATGTAGAGATAAATTGTAGGAAGAGATAAGATGAGAGAGATTTTGGGAAAAAAGATTAGATTGGAAAAATGAGAGAGATTATTGGAGAAAGTTGGATTGAAAATTGTAGAAGATGCACTTGCAGAGGGACACATGGATCCGGCCAGATCCTAACCTTCTTGTTAGAACATGGTTTTTTTGGGTTAAAATAACCCAAAACAAAAGTTAAAAATGGGCTTATTGTGGCTCGATTTTTTTTTTAAATAACCTCAAACAAGAAGTTAAAATGGAATGGGCCTATTGTGGCTCAACTCTCAAAGCCACATGCAGGGCTGAATTTGACTGTAGAATTGTAAGTCCATATTGGGTGAATTTGGGCTTTGGGGTGCTCAAATTGGACTCGCTTACCGATTTCATTAAAAAATGAAGAACAAAGTAGCCTCCTTTAGGGCCTGTTTGGTAATTTACTTTTAAAATAAAGTGGAGTGAAATGAAATGAAAAAAATTGAATAAAATATAAGTGAGTTATGATTGTATTTTGTTTTTAGTTATTTGAGATGGAATATTTTTGACTTTTTGTATCGGGAAATGAAGTTTTTTTGTCTTTTAGTGAATAAATGTAGTTGCTTTTTGACTTTTTTTGGAAAAGATGGAAGGAATTTTGGTAAAAAATGCTTTTGATGGGATGTTTAACTTGACTATATTTGTAAAATTACCAAACGGGCCCTTAGGGGGTTTTAAAGGTCTTGCCATCTTGACTTAACTTTTTTTTTTTTTTTTGAAGAAAGAGAATAATCTTTTACCTTTTATTTTATAAGCTTTGATTGGCACACAATTTGAACTGACAAGGTCACAACCTTTAAGCAGCTTCAATTATGAGAATAATCTTATCATGGTAGGTAGTGCCTCATCATAAGCTATCCAAATCTTAGCCTTTAGAGAAACCTTACCATTGATCTTACATTAAGCTAGCAGAAATTGATTTTTTAACTATGCAAATAAACACTTATATATGAGCATTCTTATAAAACAAACTACTATTAGATTTAGAATTTTCATTTGGGTGGTGCAGTATAAGATCAAGTGAATAAGTTAAATAATAAAATTAGATCTTTTAAAAGCTTATCTAAAGGGTTTCTCAAAATCGCACCCATATGGCAACACTTGGGTCCTCCCCTCCCCTGCGAATACACATCTCTCACTGCTTGCATGAGAGAGAAGATCTTAAGCCCTATCATGGGAGGACAATGTGATGAAAATGTCTCACCATGGATATGATTTTGGAAAAAAAACCATTTCACAATTAATATCTTCTTAAATTCCATTTTTTTTATGAAATTCAGACCAGCTGAAAATATAGTTTGGATTAATATACCAGCATGAGTTCAGACTTTAGACACATGAGGTTAGCCATTTTGAGAGGTATTGATTAACAGTGAAAGATCCTACAGGGTGGTAAAGGAGCTAATCTCCATGAGAGATGTCTCCCGAGAGAGGATTTTCCCATACCATGCCTGTTTATATACTGCATATATGCTTTCATAAACATATAAATAACATACATTAATTGTAAGATCCCATATCCCACATCCCACATCCCACATCCCACATCGCTCATGAAGCGTTCATAGCCTGGGTTAATATAGAGGACGTCATCTACGCTTAGTATAATGTGTTTTGAGTCTTATAGGGGCACAGAAACAAAGCCGTGCAGAAGCAGACATTATCATACTGGGTGATTTGGGTTGTTACATTAATGCTATTATTTTGGTTATCTTTGTTGTTTTTTTCTTTTATTTTAATGGATGAATTTCTTTTTACAAAAAAAGAAAAAGAAAAAAAGAAGGCTTGGGGCTTGAGCCAAGTTTGCACAATAAAGTATCCAAACCCTAAATCTATCAAAAGATCAATTTTGCAGCCAGATAAACTCCTATTATAATAATTTGATGATATCTCATATATTAAGTGGCTCAGTTGGCCTAGGACTACGGTTTGCACCCGGAGGTTGTGGGTTCGAAACTGCTCTACCACACTGGGGCCACAGGGGAATTTTACCCTGCTTTCTCTCCTGGGCCCGTAGGGATTATTCTGGCCCAAAAGGGCTAGGAACCCTACGTTATCAAAAAAAAAAAAAAAAAGTGGACATTTATTTTGAGTGACTCATATTTTAAATAGATGGATCCATGTAGAGTTCCACTCCGGATCGGGACTCCTCTACACTAATAAGTGTCATGGGCCCGTTGTTTGAAAGAGCCTATAAAACGCCATTTCCCGCGCCTCTTTCTCCTTCAAAAAATTTCTTTCGCTCCCAACAGCAACAGGTGAAGGCGACGAGGAAGAGGCCATTTTCCACATTCGATTCCAGCTTTCAAGTTTCTTGAGTAATCGGATTCCTTTTCTGCGAGATCTCTGAGAGAGAATCCTCGAACTTCATCTTCACTGGATTCCTCTTGCTCTCTCACTTTCCGATGGTATGATCCCAAGCGTTGTGCTGTTTTTTTCCTCTTTTCTAGTTGTTATATAGTATAGATCTGAAACTCGAGTCTTCTTATTTCTAGTTTCTCTCGATCTTACGAGGAAAAGCCCGTAGGATTCTAGGTCTTAAGAGGTTCTCCTCAAATCTCAACAGATCAGTCTCGAAAATCATGATTCTTTGATTCCTCTTGTTTTCCCTTTCCATGGATCCAATTTCGATCGATTTTTCATTTTTTTGCAGGTTTTACTGCGGATCAGATTTGAATTGAGACCTGTTACTGTTTCTGCTTGATCGTCAAGGGAAAAGCCAGCAGATTTATCTATACATGCGGTCTTCTCTCTGATTTCGACGGATCAAGCTCGAAGTTCAAGTTTTGTGGAATTTCTCACTCGATTTTCAAAGGCGAGGTCCTGATCCAGTTTTTTCTGTGGTTTTTGTGGGAGAAATCATACAATTTCTAGTTTTTTCTCCAGATCAATCTAGATCCAGGGATTTTCCACATTTTCAAGCTGTTTTATTACATCTTTGATGATATGAAGCTTTTCTGTTCGTTTAATAGCAAAATGAGTTCCTCTGTATCCATAAAAGTTAAGTGCTTTCCAACGACTACCATTAGGATGATTAAATTGGATGTTTGCCTGTAATTAGCACACTTTTCAGTCTCATTCACTAGATCTTCTATAGAAGGAGATGATATTTCCAGACTGCCTAGTTTTTGCTTCTGTATGTTCATATATATATTTTGTTGGAATCGTTGCTGTTATTGACTGTTTAAGCTTTCTGCAGTTCTAATCAATGAATTTCACAGTATAAAATCCTGTTCCATCGCTAGCAAAATTGTCCTTGTTTGATAGACAGGCATTATCTAGCTCTCTATGATGTTATATAGGGCCAGTGACAGCTTTAGGACAGTATAATTCATCAGTGATGTGAGTTCTGAGGATTTGGATTTGCTTCGTTAAGAATTTAAGCATGCGACCTGTATCATTGATGGAATGAACAACCATCTAATGTTTTTTATCTTCCTTTTTTCTGAAATTCAGTTATAAATCTCGTCTTCTTTTAAGCCTTCGACTATATTCATCATCATCAAAGCCTCGTCTCAAACTTGCAGCATATATATAAAACTGAGCAGAGTTCCATTATCTTTTTGGCCCCGTTTGTTTGGATTAAAATACATAGGAATTGAATACACATAGTGGTTAAAAATAAAGATTCAAGGTGAATTTTCAAAAATGAGCATAAAATAACATCTTCTTTTGATTTTATTTCCCTAAAATAAAATGTTATTGGACGTTCATTTTTGATAATTTACATTTAATCTTCATTTTTAACCACCTCATGTATTCAAATTCTATATATTCTAATGAAATCAAACAGGCCAAAATTGAGATTGTAACCCAATATTTTGAGCATATTGAATGATATGAAAAGGTTTCAGTGCTTTTGTCTTTCCATTCATCTTTGCATGTCTGATCCAGCCTCAAAATCCAAGAAGTAACTGAATTTCCACAGCCATTCTGGATACTGTTGTTTTCACATGTATAAAATGATTCAATTGAGAGATCTTTTCCCATGCTCTCAGGTCTCTTACATCCAAACTTCCATGAAATTAAAGATTGGCTAAGAAGTCTGAAATGAGGTGCAATGCCTGCTGGCGGGAACTGGAAGGGCGAGCTGTTACCACCACCTGCGGCCATATCTTGTGTATCCATCCATATACTGAGTTATAACTTGTATTTTTATACAGAAAATCCTCAAATGAGCACAATCTTGTGTGGTCTCCTTGTGACAATCCAACCCCCTCACATGCACTGTGGTCCCCTAGTGACAATCCAACCCCCCTCACATGCACTAACCCCCCTCCCCACCCTCCCCGAATCATCTAACTGTTACTGTTGCATTAAAATCCAAAAAAGAAAAACCTTCTAAAACCATCATACTTGAGGCCAAATGATGAAATGTTTAGGATGATCTAATGGGGTTGATCTTTTGTATGCCCCTAGGTCCCATTCAAATTTTTGTTTGGGCATTATTAAATACACATTACTACTCCGTGTAGGAACTTCGGTGTCATTTATACCTGTAAAGTTTCCATTAACAGTAGAAAAAAAGGTACAGAAGATGCCAGCAAGATCCTTGGCAGTGATGCTGCGTGTCCTATTTGTGATCAAGTGCTCTCCAAAAGGTATATAGCTTTTGATCTCAATTGAATAGTTTGGAATTCAGTAAACTTCTTCTCAGACAAAAAAAAAAGAAAAAGGGTACCATTCAAAAACTGATACCAAGGGATTAGCATTGTGGCTGAAATTAAAATAGCTGAAATTAGCAATAAAAAAGAACAAAAAAGTTGCATATTCAGGGCATCTAGGAGCAAACACTGTGCTGCTTCCGAAAAAAATTATACCACTGGTGTTTAAGCTCCACTTATTTGCTAGGATATCCCTTGTTATCTGTAACACACCTAGAAATTTCAGACATTATTTTTTCTATAAATTTTTGTAATGTTTACAAGATGTATTGATCAAATGATGATGTTAGTCTAATGAAACAAATTTGGTTCTCATCCATCAGCCTCCTGAAGCCAGTGGATATCAATCCCAATGATGAATGGATAAATGTAAGATAAAAGTTTGTTCGGTTGTCAAAAGCCTTTTTTTTTTCCTTAAAAATTGGTTAAGATCTCTCACCATATTTTGTCTTGCAGATGGCCATGGCTGGAATATCCCCACAGATCTGTATCCAATCTATTCTTTTATTGAAATTAACTTACCGACAGGATTGCTCAGAAGAAGTGAAAAAAGAGAGAAAGCTTGTTTGCAGCAAATATACCCTGTTCTGATCCTTGAAATATGGGCAAAAAAAAAAAAAAAAAAAAAGGTTTGGACTTTGGAAGCCAATATTGCCAACCAGGACAAATGCCGTAACCTTGGTTTTAGGTCTCTCTCTCTCTCTCAAAAAAAAGAAAAGAAAAGAAAAAAAAGAAAAAAAAAAGAACTATTTAAAAGATTGTTGTGAAGAGAACAGAGAACAGTTTGGTTTTTACCATATTTTCCTTGATAGGAAAACAGTAATGAAGACTGCATACCGAAGTGTAATGTTCTATATTGGCCAAAAAGAACTGGAGATGCAATTCAAATTGAACAAAATTATTGGACAATGCCGGCAGAAATGTGAGGTCATGCAAGACAAGTTCACAGAGAAGCTTGAGCAGGTTCATGCAGCATATCAGAAAATGGCCAAAAGATGCCAGATGTTAGAGCATGAGATTGAAAGCTTGACCAAGGACAAACAAGAACTCCAAGAAAAGTTCTCTGAGAAATCCAGGTCTCCTTTTCTTTTATTTGTTGAATTCACGGCAAAGTGTTAATAGACCCAGTGCTAATGAATTAGTAAATTATTCTCTAAGGGGCAGGCAGAAGAGAAAACTTGATGAGATGTATGATCAATTGAGGAGTGAGTATGAGTCGATGAAAAGATCAGCCATCCAGCCTGCAAGCAACTTCTTTGCCAGAGCTGAGCCTGACTTGTTCTCAAGCCCTGCTAATATGATGGATAACAGAGATACCTTCAGACAAGGTAATTCATCAACTTAAACATCATAATTTCATGTGCTGACCTGCTTTCATAAGAATTTTCAAATTTATGGAAAATATATCACCATGTTCATAATCATCATCATCATTGAGGACTCGTTCCATCTATATTTGGGTTGGCCTCGTGAATTTTACTCCCAAAAACTCATCCCTTCTCAGGCTATTTTCTGTCACCCTGCAACCTAACTCATCTCTTCTTACTGCTTTTAAGTCTTTAATGGCCTCCCCTTCTCTTAGCTCCATGTGATTGCAACACTTTCAGTTTTTCACAATGGCTGTTGTCATCTTCCTTTTTTTTTCCTCTTGTATTTGAGCTATCCACTAACATATTTACTCCACACATCCATCTTAGCATCCGTATGCCAACTGCATGTCATGCATTTCGTATTTGTTTTCTTGCTATTCCTATGTTGCACAATATTCAGACTCCACATAATAATGCAGGTCTAACTGCTATCAGTGCACTTTTAATCAAAGTGGCATTCAACGATGACATAATAGTAAAGTAGTTTGTCCCGACTTTGCCCATGCTGCAGTTATCCTACTTAAAGTATCTCATTAAGTCCTCCATTCTGTTCTATAGTTGCTCCCAAGTATCAGAACTTGACAAACTGGAGGTACTAAGTTGTTTTTGAGTTCAACCCTATCCTCACTGCCTAGAACAGCTAGTAACTCGTACTCCATTATTCCAATAATAGGCATTATAGATGCATTTAAAATATGACATGAACAATTGATTGCTATACTGCATTTCCTCATCCCTATTACTTTCAACATCAAATCTTTTAATGTTCCCAAGCTCCAGCTCTATATCTTCTAACCTCTTTCATTATTCTTTTTGTATTTGCTGAATTTCTGCATTGATATTTTTTATAGCTCTTTTGTTTTACACCATTATTTGCGATACCGGGCTGAGCTGAGTAACTTCACTTCATTAAGCTCTCCCAAAAAAATACCAGTTGATTTATTTGTGGCAGATCGGTCGGTTTTCACTCCTGACACTCCAGGGCCAAGGGAGGACATATGGCCTTCAGCCAGACAGAAGAACTCCAACCGTGGCCCTTTTGATGTTTCTGGCAGCTCACCTGCAAAACCAGCAAATGTTTCTGGTCTTGCAGGCAACAAAGGAGCTGCTCACCCTCTTTATGGAACTGGTCCAAGCAACCCTGCCATGACTTTACGAAATCTCATAATGTCACCGATGAAGCGACCTCAACTCTCCCGCAGCCGCCCCAACATGTTCACGTAATGCTCTTCATCTGATTTCTTATGCTATTACTACTCTTCTAAGCATAAAAGCTGGGAACCTCTTCCATCAATTGTTGGGTCATAATTCACTTGATAATATATTGTCCCACAAGGCACTCTTTAATCCTTTTTCTTTTATTTGAACATTTCATGGTTGCAGGTTGTAAGCTGGAAAATGGAAGAGCTGAGAATGCTGTTCCCATTGTGCTGTGTTTGATTTTTCATTGTCACCAAGTAGCCTCTCATTTTCTGTAAAACTAGATGAATATTGGCATTAGAGTCTCAAACTTTCCCCTTCTCAGATGCAGTTTTTTTTCCTTATAAATGAAATTTGCATCCCAGGGAAAAAAAATTGACACAAGGATAATAACAGTAATACATAGGTGGATTGGTGTATCTGTTTCTTGTTTGTGGGTGTTGACTTGTCCATAATACCCAAGATGGTGTAAGAGTGTAATGCATGCCATAATTGGAATATTTACTTTAGGCCCATTTGTTTACATTTAACACACAGGAATTCATGCCATACATGGTTAAAAAAGAAGATCCAAAGTGAATGTACAAAAATGACCATATAAAGTAACCCCCTCTTTAATAAAAAGTGAAGGGGAAGATGGGAAATGAATACCCAATCATCCCTCTTGTATTTCAAATCCTCAGAAATTCAAGGTTACATCTACAATACTAGCTTTTGTCACTCCCCCTCACCTTATATCATTCACACTTCACCCCTTTAGAAACTCTTCAATTCTTCAATAGAGCTCATTTGACTATTAATTCCTACATATTCTAATTCAAACAGGTATTTTGTATGAAATTACTGACTAATTGTTCTCGACTTGTGAGTTAATTAAAGGTGTGTTTTTTAATACACAGGCTACCCTGACATGAACTTTTGTCATACTTCTTAGAGTACGCGTGGCTTATTCTTATCTGCCATATTTGTTTGGATCATAGATCTTAGTCCTTCATTAGCTAATTAGCTAATTGCATAATCTAATCCATTCGCTTGGTCCTATCAAATGAATGGGTAAGGAGCAAAACTCTTACCAAATTCATGGACAGAATTGGATAAGCTAAAATTATGTGATCAGCATGCATTCAGGACTAAAAGCTTTATCACATTGGGGTCACAACTCACGATCCAGATAGGTTGCACACGTACCATCATCATGATTTGATTATTTTTCGCCATGTGTGCTGAGCAAAATCCCCAAAGTTCAGGGAGGTTGTCCACATTCTTATTTGTGGTACAAAGACACTATCTGGTGGGATATTGGACCTCGATGCTATTTGCTCGCAAAGAAAAAGAAGTTTTTAAGCTTAATCCCTTCACAACAAGAAGCAGAGTTCTTCTCACAGGAAAGCAAAGAGCCTATACTCATTAAGTTAGATGAAGAAACTTAATGCTTAATTCTGAAGAGTGGCTAGTACTTTGTTAATGCTCTGGCCGATGTACTTAGTTTTTCTGTCATGTAAACATTTCATTGATATAAAGGAAAATGCATTTAGTTTTTCTGTCATGCAAACATTTCATTGATATAAAAGAAAATGCATAATATAAGAAGAAACATGTAATACCACATAGTACAAGTAACACTATACATAAACGTCACACCCAAAAAAGGTCAAACCTTCTCAAGCATAAAAAATACAGGTTAATTAGTACTAATGTCATCTTTACTGTGCCCAGTTTAGGCAGTGTTTCCGCCACCTAATTAGTACTCTGATAAACATGTTTAAACAGCACTACGTTGTGGCACTTAAATCCACCTCAACGCAAAGGGACTCAAAATTACTACCCCAACCTAATTCATGCTCATTCAATCACTTTTTATTTATTTATTTATTTGAATCTGCACTAATCACCAATTGCTCTTGAAATCATTGACTATCTTCAAAGCTTCTGACACCACCATAATCTCTGCCTCAGTCAAATCTTTTATTCCCATCAGGCATGATAACGAACGCAAATAACTTGGTTCTTTTCCAGCTGGACTTACAGCCTTTCTCCCCTCCATCAATATTTAACTTTATTAACACTAGGTTTTAGGGCTCCAATCCATGTTAGCTTTCTACTTAACATCTCCAAACATGTAAAGCTCACAGTTCCTTGAGATGTTTGACGTTGTAATTGCCAGCCTGAACCAGTCTTAATGCATAAGGCTTGCTTTAACTAACTATGTACCTCCTTCCTTCAAACATTCTTCTTCACTGTTAAATAGCCTCAATTATTCTTATCTTTCCATAAAGACCAAATAACCCATCTGCAGTGCCATCTTCAATAGACCACAATAACTTGATCCTCTTTGAAATAGGACCCATACCCCAAGATTAAAATAATCCTTCCAACGAACTTGCAATAAAGAAAGAATTCCAAAAAATTCAAATATTTTGTCCCACAACTTGCTTGTATAAATACATCACAGAAAATGATGATACCTTTGTTCTCATTCATGCAAAACAAACAAATAGTAAAAGCATTTGGTGCCTTGACACATGTATGCATTACTATATCCAAAATAAAAATATTAAATTCCATGGCCATCCAACAGAATGCTCCAGTTCTCAGAGGCAAGCCATGCCAAATAAAGAATATGGGATGCTCAGAAGGAGAAAAGGCTAGTGTTTTTGAAAACTACCTACCCGGGAACATTCTCAAAGGATTCCTTTGTCAAATTCTCTTATCTGACTCTTCCCTGCAAAGGGGTCCCTTTGATCTTTCTCTAAAAGGATCTACATCTTGGAGTTTTTTCCCTTAAGGATAAATATCACATCCTGCTCCCATATTTTTCAATCTTTCTTTATATACTTGAATTCTGTTTACAAAGATGATGTTGTCCAATTGATGCTAAAATGAAAGAAAGGTGACTTATAACAAAGTGGCTGACAGATAGAATATTTCATGTAAAATTGAATTTTATTGCCATGTGACTCTCATAATCTTTCTTCACATACAAGAATATAGCAACTGCTTAATCATTATATCATTATCTGGCCACGCAGTGGACCAGAAAGCTAAAAGAATGATAAAAGACAACTTCATTAGAACCACCTACCTTCCCATATATACACCAGTGCAAAAACGAAAAGGTAGAACCACAGTTGTAGGTTAATGAAGTTACAGTTGGAAAGTGGAATTTCTCCTGCGGACGTTCCTGCATGCAAGTATCATGGTCATCATGCTTGGCACCTTTGAATTCGGGTCTTCCGGCCTTTGGATGGGTTCCATACCTCTCAGACAATCCGATTGAAACATCCGCATTCGGATGTTTGCATGTGTGAAAATCTCACCAGTTGGAAAAGTTCAACATTATTTATTGTGTATGGACTACTGCAAAAGATGTGGAGGCAAGTAAACTTTCAAAACTGGGGCCCTCGATGATACTTCAATGGTGTCTCCATGATTGACTGAGTGGAAGACATGAGAACCATCAATGTACACTTTGCCTTCTTTCTTGTACCATGTGACATGCATGGTTTGATCAGATTTTATTACTCCATGCACCAAGTGAGAGTTGGAAGCTCCCGGCAAAATAGGCTCTCTCACCATATACTGGAGATCTTGAGAAGAAATAGGCATTGGAAACCCTCCTGCTGAAAGCATGGCTGCAGTTGATCCAGTGGCAGTGGAGACTCTGAGACCGCTTGACCGACAATTGACCAAGGGGGAGCTCTCCTGACCATCCCCTTCGATACTGCATAAAATTGGAAAGAAATTAGTGAACAATATAACACTCCTTCCTCATGACAACTATTGATTTCTTGCCCATTCAGGAGTTAATATACCACGTTCTCGTGAGGATGTCTCTCACGACTTGCATGAGAAACAAGATTCTAAGTCTTGGATGCACACCAATCATATGAGGTTAGTGCGATGGAAAGGTATTATTGTCAATGTCATTTTAGGCAAAAAAAATAAAATAAAAAAAAATCACATCATCACAACCATTGATTTAGGGGCCTTAAAGTTAGTTGGATCTGCGTCAATGGACCTGAATTAACAGTCTGACCCGGGTGAAATTAGGCTCCACGCATAACAAATAATGTCTCTTCTCGATTCTTTTGGTTGTTTCTCTCTCTCTCTCTCTCTATATATATATATATCTATATATATATAAATACAATTCCTAGCCAGCTACTGGTAGTCATTGAGCATCATTATAATGTCTTAAAATGCAAGAACCTTCTCAGCTCCCAAAACACATGCAACAAATCAACCTAGAACCATGAAAGCGTCAATACAGTTGGAAGTCTCACCGGAATGAGAACCAAGATGCAGTTGCTGGACAGGGGTGCGCAACAAGAATATCATTCAAAGCATATGTAGGCAACAGATGATTGTTTATGCATACTGAAATCCTGGATAGTCCTGAAGGAGCCCTGTGACCCTTGAGGATTTCATCTAGCACCTGAAAGAAACATTGAAATGGCAAGAATCAAAACCAAACTTGTTCTATTAAGGGTTAATGGCTTTGTAACTTCGTGCCAAAGCTCAAAACAGATTGAATCCATTACCTCAGTCTCTGAGAGGCTTGCAGAGCTGAAAAATTAGAAGCAAATTTTCCATAAATAAACTTTGGCAAAGTAACTATGAACACAACCTATGTTACAATAGTAATGAGTCCAGTTGTCGGGACAGGAACGAGTCCAATATGTACCCACTTTACTCAGGGCTCAAGGACATGCTTGGCAGTTATAATTATTGAAATGTTGTTCTTTGAACAGTTGTGTCTTTAAATATATTTACTATTTACTAAATATTTCAATTTAGAATATTTGACCACATTGAATTAACAACGATCCTATACCCATACCCATCCTGAGTCATATCTTGGCGCCAGTAAGAT
The DNA here is from genome assembly GCA_038049695.1 of Cinnamomum chago. Taxonomy (NCBI): domain Eukaryota; kingdom Viridiplantae; phylum Streptophyta; class Magnoliopsida; order Laurales; family Lauraceae; genus Cinnamomum; species Cinnamomum chago. The sequence goes on along the minus strand of CP142457.1, from coordinate 52,337,455 downwards.
CTGTCATAAAACAGATCCACACTACAAGCAACATGATCCTATAACATAGCAAGTGGTAATTGCATGCGTCTAATAAAGGCAAATCTTACTTGTTCAAAATTCCCTGCAGTTGCAGCACAAAGATAACCAGTGCTTCTTGTTGCATCAAAATCATGGCTGAATTCTTGGACCTACAGCAACGAAAGGTTTCTGTGAAGAAAAGATCCTCTCAAATAAAATTTATGTCAATTTATTAAACTAAATAAGAGGAGCCAACACAAATAAATTATCTTGATAGATACGAATCGCATTTCTTATGCTAACCTCTTCAACTCGTGTGGGATCTGAGTTCACCCCAACAATGGGGATTGAGTCATCTATGAAGTGACTGGCCTGCAACAGAGTTCCATCCCCACCCACAGAAATGACCAGGTCCACATGCCGTATTGGTTGATCTAACCTATTACATAGAAAAGCCTCCCAATCCAGTGATCTGCGCCGCAAGACATCCTGACATAGGCTTATCGTGTCATTGTGAACCTTGCACCTATCGTCCAAATAACGTAGAATCTGCTGACAAGAGAAAATGAATAAGATTGAGACTCAACAACTAAACATATTTCTAATTGTGGATCAAATCAAACATAATGAACAGTACAAATAATGCGTACATAGTGAAGAAAATCGCTAAAAAATAAAACTGTGAGCAGCCTTTCACACTACATATATCTCATGCTATGGAGTAGGCAACCAACAAAAGTATTATCTTTATGGAACAAATTTTAGGATTTAGCATATTTAAGATCGAAATAATAACTTAATATGGACAATGTACTAAGATTTAAGATATGATGTGCTGAGATTTAAGCTATGTTTATGTTTAGATGGAAGGGCAAATATAGCGAGGCTTCCGCCTTCAACAAACATTGGACACAGACATGGAAAAGCTAATATCACATTAAGTAGGACTGAACCCTGAATCTTGCAGTATTACTGCACTCACCAATACGACAATATCGAAATATTAACATACCGGATTTTTCTATATTAGCCAATACAAAAGCACTTGCAATTACAACAACATTAATTATGGCACTCCCAATAGTAATGTAGTGACTATCACATATTTTTGCAGACGTGAAAGAATAATAAACAAGCGGAGACATTAGCCAATGCGTATTTCATCAAAACTAAATTCAGACGAGCAGAGTGAATGACTTCTTAAAATCAAATTCAATCAAGAATCTAATATTTGGCAAAAAAAAAAAAAACCTTTGGTTGTCTGATCTAAAGGCTACACAAATTCTCAGATTTTCTCTGTTCACCTATGTCACATTTGAGTGAGACAATGAAGTTTGAACAGCACAAAAACCTGATATGTTGCATATCCAAAAACTAACATTCTAGATTGGCACATTAAGCATTTCAACTGCCAAGTGACTTTTAGGTCTCCAAATTGAGAAACTTGATCATGCATGACATGTGCACAAACCTCTTTGCCAGTGCATTGCAAGCTGGTCTTTTCTCTGTTCAACGCCTGTTGTTTTGAGTAGAATTCTCTCGCACGTGTTATTGTTGTGAGAGCCAAAGTGTTATGGACCTAACCAATACGGTAAAAGACTCAGGATTGATGGAACACATCAAATCCAATCCTATAGCTATTTATGACCATAACAGCCCACCACTCTTCCACAACATCCTTGGTGTCTCCCACTCTCGCAGCAGGTAGCCCTTTCCCCCTCTTGGGACGGCTCACTCTGCTCCAGGTAGCCCTCTCTGCGGAGGCTCTAACTTTTTCCACTAACCATTTGTGTCATTGAGTCCAAAACATTCAAAGCGAATTACTTATGGGCCCAAGAATAGTGTACCACCTCTACCCACCTTCCAAACATATGGGTCTAATTTAGATTCTCATGGTCTTCACATTCAAACCAGACAGCCCAAATGCACACAAAAACCTCTCTCTAAAGTGGGGTTTTCCCCTTCTTTTCCACCACCATGTAATAATACTTGTATATATTCTCAATAAATGTCCACTAATCTGTGCAACCCCATTCCTCTTTTGCTTTCTCTTGTTCATCATCAAAATGCAATTCTTTACATTACAGCACAGCAGGCAATCCAGAAACTAAACAACCATACAAAAGGCAATCGAAAGAACTGTAACATAAACACCAATTACTATATGATTGTGCAATGAAAGAAGAGGTTAAGGCTGTGAGGAAATCAAAGCATATTAAAAGATAGATAGAGAGAGAGAGAGAGAGAGAGAGAGAGAGAGAGAGAGAGAGAGAGAGAGAGAGAGAGAGAGAGAGAGAGAGAGAGAGAGAGAGAGAGAGAGATTGGATTGATATGAGAATGGAATTCCAATGAATGAAAACCTGAGGGTTTCTGAAGCGGTGGAACTGAGATGATTCCGTACACCTCGCCGTGTAAACGTCCAAGGGTTTTAGCATCAACAGCACCCGCCGTCTTGACATATGCTTCCTTCTTCACCTTCTTTCTGCCTCTTTTTTTTTTTTTCTTTGCTCTCAGTACCGTCTCTTTCACAGTAATTTTTAACGGAGGATATCAATCAACCACTGGGACCTACTACATCCAATTTTCAATCACAACCCTTTATTTCTAGCCTGTTTTTGAAGTCTGATTTTAATGGGCCCCAATCGAAGGTTTTTTAGCCTGTTTTTGAAGTCTGATTTTAATGGGCCCCAATCGAAGGTTGCAATTCCCCAACCCAACCTGACTCATCTGCTACATGTGGGCCGGGGAGTAGGTCGGTCATGGTTTCAGTTTCTATCTTCTGACCTTACTCGAATCCGATTAATGGCAAGTCGACCCCACGTAGCTGACCTGAATCAGATCCACTTAGGGTTTTTGTTCACCTTTTATAACTTTTGAGTTGGGTTTGGCCGGGTTGATATTTTTAACCCAATTGATAAGCCGGGGGTGGGCTCGAGTTGATTAAAATTTTCGTAGTTAGCTGACCCGTATTTGTAGTCAAACAAAATCCGGCCTGAACCAACCATGCCGAACCCTTTGACACCCCTGTTCTGTTGTAGTGAATGAATATGAAGGGTAGGGGTTCCCATGGTCTTGGCCGATCTAAACTGACCCAAACACAGCCATGTTAAGCTCGAAGCGGCTTGTGGATTCCGGCCTGTGGGCTGGAAGTAGGCCTAATTTTTAAGCCAAGTAATTAAAATGGGCCAAACCAAGTCCTGTACATGCTTATGTCCCACCCATCCCAACCCAGCATGGTTAGAACCAAAGTGTAGGGCTGAATCCAGGCCTGACTATTATGCCCAATAACTCAATAGACTGGGTTTGGACAAATTTCAACTCAGCCTGCACCAGCTCATAAACACCCTAATGAGGTGGAGGAAACCTTCGCTTTATTTCTTTCCCCTAATTTTTACAGGTCCACTGAATCTCTCTCTCTCTCCCTCTCCCTCTCCCTCTCCCTCCTTTATTTTTGGCCCAGCTAAGGGGGTGGGGACCCATTAGAGAATCCGCACATGTTAAGGAGAGAGACTTATAAATGCGATGAGAACTTGCATATGCGGGGAGTGACTACTCACACGTGTGAGACCGAAAGATCTACGAGTGCAAAGCCGGAGAGCAAGCCACCGTGGAGTAGATGAACTTCGAGAGATGGTTTCTTTCTAGATCTCTCTTCTTCGTGGTTTATTTCTATGTTTTCATGGATCTCAATATCCACTTTTATAAACATAAAATCGAGAAATCGATTTATCCATCAAAGTCGGGGGAAATAGCTCTCCAATTATGCTAAACACTTGTGAGATTAAAGGATTAATTTTGTGCTTATGGCTAAGAAAGAGCCATTGAGGGTCCATGCGCAAGCAACCATGTGAGGTCTTTCAAGCCCCCAAATTCCAACATGGTGTTCAAAAAAGATCCAGAAGCAGTACACGGACCCTAAACTTTTTGTAAGTATTACATATTTGTGGGCCCACTGATTGCTTACCCACCATTGTTGGGCCCATCAACAAAATTTCTATGGCGAATTGCAGTTATCATGAAATGTCCATATCTCCTCTGAAAACCTGTTTTGTTCATCTCTACTATAAAAAAACCATGGTTTAAAATGCCGGCTGTTGCATGTATAAATTTTGGTCCTGATGGTTAACAGCTAGGTCTTCAAATTGGCTGGGTCAGGTGCACCATCGTATCTAACATATTTATAACTCCAAGCTGAACCCAACCCATTTATTAATTTGGTTGAAAATCTCAGCTCAAAGCCAATCCAAAACAGAAAAGCATTAACCTGACCCCTTGAGTGGTCTGGCTGGTTCGAGTTGATGGATCAAATAATAACTAAGACTCAACTTGAATCTGACCTGTTTATTCTTGAGTTAAGAATGTTAACCTGGACCTAACCGAAAATAATGAGGGTCAACTTAAACCCTAATTGCCGAGTTGGGTTGACTGGTCAGATCATAAATCCACGCCCTATTACAATTTTGATGTCTAGGGTCTAAAGCCCTGGTCTTTTGGGCAATACAAGTCACAAGAAATGCATGTTCTGGAATCTTGATTTATTGGCCAAATTCAACGAAACCTAGCCCTAAAACCTGCAGGCATATATATGAACAACAGAACTTTGATGTATCAAAAAGTGACGTGCTGCTGCGTGCATTGGACTCAGCCTCAGGTAGTTGGTATTATGGTCATGAAGTTTCTGCTTATTTAAATACTCAGCTAGTTGCTATCATATTAGTAAGAATCATAGGGACAGTTTGTTTGGAAGAGTTGTGAAAATTCTAGTGAGGGGGTTTTCTGCAAATGCCATAGTCCATTTAGTCAATTATGCTAAAGTATATTCTAACATTCTGAAAATTATAATGATAAGAATTTTACAAGCCAAAGTGACATCTCACAAGGGTGGTTGTATATTAATTCTCACCCATGAGCTGATTCATAATCCCCGGCGGATTGCGGCTTTCTATCAGAAATCCTCGTCAGACAGGATTTTCATCAGAAATACCTCAAAATCCAAATAGATGGCTCCATTTGACCTGTTTGTGCAAGTCTGCATATTTCAGTTACCGTGGAAGAGATGAATTCTACATTTCTATCCCTTTTGTGTGAAATCAAAATTCTCTGTATCAATGAAAAATATTTTTTTTTCCTTTCATGTGAAAATATGGATTGCATAAAAAATGAAATAGTTACTACATGAATAGAATATTTTCTTCACTATCGTAGAATCCTCTCAATCTTATTTAAACATAGAATGGAGAAATTTAAAGGCAATAGTATGAAAGTTTCATATCTGGGTCTAGCCGTCTTTATCTTTGGTCGGCTTTCTGTACGCGCAAACTTCCCATGACCACTGACCAGGTCTCCTATGCTGACTAGCTGCTAAATTTAGTTGCAACTTGCAAGCTGGCTGCCGAGTCCTTGATTTCATCCAAGGACTAAATAGTAGGTCAAGTCTAATTTCATTTTATCTATTTGCCCCCTCTACTACAGGACTTCCTCATGAGTGTAATGTGGGAGTTTGAATCCTGCCCATCCAAGGATGGCTGTAATTCACAATTGATTAAATGGAGTCTCACCTTGATTTGTTTGTGTATTATGAGTCCCTTATATGCTATTCTAGTTCTTATTTTTTCTCCTTCATGATTTAGTTTAGTAGGCTAAAGTCCAGAATTTTTCAAACATCATTACCAATTTTGAGGAGTTGGATTCCAAGTTTTTGAATATAAAGACTATAAAATCTGCTTGATTGAGTTACACACTTGCATTCGCTTTCAAGTGCATAAAATTATGTATTGAAACAATTAAAATATTCTAATACTTTAATTTTATGGAGGGTGTTTTCTTTTCTTTTATTCTACTTTTCAGCTTCATGATTGTTTTGATTTTTCTTGTTTGAAATAATAAATTTAAGGAACCCAATCTAACCCACCCAACACTATTCAATCTTGGTCAGTTGACTCTACAACCAGGATTTGCTTCTTTGGATTAAAAACAATTTTTCCACATTGATTTTCATCATTTTAAAATTCTACATTCCATTTTTTGCATCTATTTAATGTGATGGGATGTCTTTTCAAAACAGGATCTTATAAATTATTTATTTTAAAAAGGTGGAAAAGTTTTCGAGTCCTCTTTTCAAAGAGGTCCTCTCTGATTGACATTTCTCATCATCAGTGAGTTATTCAAATCTATTATCATAGCATCAATAATACCATTTTGAAGATTAGGGAAACACAAGATAACCCAATCACGAGAGGCATCCCACTCTCACCAAAGTGCCAAAGATTGACCCCTAGCATTGGAGTAGCATAGTGGGAATGTGTCATGTGGCAGAGCAAGGACATTCCAGCACCATTCTGAAGATTAAAAGTTGGAATTTAGAAATCTCTCTCTCTCTCTCTCCACCATATCCACATGCACCGGCCTCTTCCCCATTGTAGCCACTGTTGGCTAATGGTATACCCACGATTTTCATTTAAAGTGAGTAGACCCAGATAGGTGGTTGGACTTTATGGACTATCTAGGATTTTCATGTGAATTTTGTGGGTAGGTAAATATTTTTTATAAGGGCACGTTTGTGTACACACCCTTTCCGCGGAAAAGGGAAATTGCCACGACAGTAAATTCCATAGAAATGAAAACCTCGGAAAAGGATTTCCGTAGAATTTAGAAATTCATGTTTGGTGCAAAAAGAGTTTCCTCATTAAATTGGTGAAGATGTTGTTTGGTGCGGCTGTGGATTCCTTATAGAAAATCAAAATTTCTTATTTGGTGATATAATTTTTTGAAGAAAATAACATAACATGTATATTATTTATTTAATATCAAATAATAATTTATATAAAGAAATAAAAAATGAAAGAGTTATATGGTTTTTGAGTTGAAATGGACAAGAGTGAGGAAAAGAGGGAGAAGTTTTCCGAGGAAAACCATTTCCCATACCCCCCATGGGAAATCCATTTCCACGATTATCAAGGAAAATGTTGACGAGGCAGGAAAACATTTTCGCAGAATTGTTCCGCACCAAACGCCGGAAAAATGGATTTTCCGCGGAAAACCGTATACTTTTCCGCGGAAAAGTGTTACACAAACATGCCCTAAGAGTTTTAAAGGTGGATCCAAATCTTGTGGGAGCAAGCAAGCCGGTAAATCTAAAGAGAGAGACAGAGAAAGAGAGAGGATATTCTTTGCACTCATAAAATGGGAAAGGGCAAGGGAAATGGTCATTTCTAATTGCCAATCCATTGTTAGTTCAATGGGGCTTGTACCTCCCTTTCCACGGAAACGGCCAGGCCTTTAGCACCGACAATTAGGCCTTGAGTGGGTGGAGCGTGTGGGTGCATGCATGACTTGTACCAATAGCGGAAAAAAAAGCGTTGAACCTTTCCCATAAGCCAAGCCCTGAGAGCATGACTTTATTGGGACTTCTGTTGTTTGGTGGCATAAACCTCGTGAGCTTTTGAGAAAGTGTTCCTTAGCAACTTCCTAGAGCACAAAATTGATGGAAATTCCTTTCACCTTCGATGCAATGAATGCAAGGCCTGTGATTGTTCACATAATGCTTGCGACGCATGAGTAATTGTTCACCGTGTTGCTCATTTCTTCTGCTGTGGCTCCGATCCTCGTGACTAATCCAATCAGGGCTGCAACTTGGTTTTAGCCAAACTTAAACCTTCCTTATCCGACCTAACTAAAATTGAAAATTTGGGTTGCACATGTCGAGTTAAGATTTGAGATAACTCTAATTAACCTTTATCAATCATAAGGAGGGGATGCTTCCAAACTCTGGCGGGGGCCTGGATGATATGCCTTAGCCTAGCCTGGCCTGGTTTAGTGGCGTGCTGTCGCATGTACCTAAAAATATTAAAACATTTACTCTAAAAAATATATGTAGTAGTGTGAGTAAGGATCGTTCCCACGGAGAGTGTTTAGCAAAGTTTATGCTATGTGATAAAGCAATTCAAATTAAGATAAAAGAATTAATCAAAAAAGCAAGCATTGATCAAAATCAACTTCCACCATCGGAATTTTATAAATGATCATAGATGCAAATATATATATATCAATTTATACTTTGAATATTCATCATTGGAATTAATTGTCTATCTTCTTATTCAGTTAATTAGAAAACACGCATTCCAATTAACCCTAATTACTATACAACTAAAGACAAGCGCCAAAGATTTAATCTAGTAACAGCATTAAGATTTAGAGAGATCGATGAAACTAAACAACACAAGCACAAGTGGTTGCATTTAATTTAGTGGAGTGTTCTTCCTAATATCTAATAATTTCAAAAGCAGCAAATTATTAAATATTAGTTGCTTCACAAATTAGAGGGATCAAACAATTACGGATTTGATATCTAACTTAACAGTAAATTGCAACGAATAATAAACTAGTAGGCCTCCTAGCAATTAAACGAGACAATCATGGAAATAAGAATAAAAGAATAATCCATACTCAAAGAATAAATTGAACAATAAAAATTAAATTAGATCTCAGAGTTTATTGATTCCGAGGCTTCCGTCTCCTTCGACCAATTACAAAGCTTTAGCCACGCAGGGCCATAAAAAAAACTTGCAAAGAAAAATAGAGAAAAAATGGAGAAGAGAGAAAAGAGAGAGAAAACGTGTGGTGTGGTGGAGAAGGTGGTTCTGGTGTTGGATATGGGATGGGTTCTTTATAATGGAGAGTTAGGTTAGAGAGGAGAGAATTTAGGTGGTGTGAACATATGAGGGAAATAATGAAAGAAAGATGGTTGGTTGAGATGAGGAAAGATGGAAAGAAAAAAAAATAAAGAATAGGAAGGAATCGTTTGAGAGATATTAGGGGGAGTGCAGACGTGAGATGGATTATGTACCAAGTAATGTTGGATTGGAGATGGAAAATAATAAAAAAATCAATTAGATTTTAACTTAGTCAAAATCTTCTCCTTGACCATATATTCTCACTCAGGCTTCTGTTGGACTTAGCTCAATTGAAAGTCCGTGATTCGAACCCTAGAGGGGGGGGGGGGGGGTTGAATAGGGTGAGCTTCAATTATAACCAATTTTAACTTCTTTAAATTAAACTAGTCATAAGTGGTGATTAAGTAAATAAATGCGGAAGCTTACAAAAACAATCACTACAAAGCATGCACAATCAGACAAGGATTTATAGTGGTTCGGCCTCAATGCCTACATCCACTACCTGCTTGTGATCTAACACCCCACCGGATTTCCACTGTTTATGCTTTTCAATAGGCTAAGCAATAACCTTTACATTATGCTTTTCAAGGCTAAGCAAGAACCTCTACACTATGCTTTTCTTAGGATAAGCAATAGCCTCTTCAACCAAAATGTTGGTTATCTCTCTAAGTAGTGTCTATAATACACTTGATGGAGATACAATTAATAGCTCATTACAATGCCTCTTAATTAGGCGGATATGAAAGTGAAAATCTAATTCACACACACACTATGAATGCACAATGTGTATGTATGATGTCCTCAATCAATTTGAAAATGAAAGCTCATAAATGTATGCCAAAGGCTTTTGAAAGCTTTAGCTCATAAAAACATTTATGATTGAGGAAAGAATGCTAATCACATGTCAAAAATAACTTGTAAAAGATATACATATGTATTCTAAACAAGTTGTGAAAGTCTAATAACAAAACATGTGATGCATAGGGATGTCAATCAAATTAACAATGTAGCTCAATATGTGTATGCTATAAACATAAAATATAAAAATAGATTTGATTGAAGTTAGGGAACAAATCATATGTAATTATAAATTCAACTTGAAAATGATATGCCTATCAAAGCAAGGCAAGTTGTAAAACTTTAAAACAAAAGTACATATGATTTGTGAAGTTGTTGAATCCAAAACATAAGATAGATTTGAAAGAGATTTTCTTATGATGAAAAACAACAACCATAGATTTAACCAAGTATAGGAATCATGTTACATATAATTTCAAAGATGTTTTCATTAACATGATTTACTTAGATATACTAATTTAAGTACTACTTGGATTGAATCAAGGTGATGCATCCAAAACAATAAATCAATTCAAAACATATACATGTTAAGGACACAACAAAACATAGTTTATCATGCAAGAAAAGATTTACCAATAATAAAGCAAAGCATGGCAACATATGGTTAAGGAAAGTAAAGCTTACTTAGTGATTTAACTCAATGGAACCAAGCTTTACCTTTCCAAGTGACCCCTTTCATCCTTTAGCTCATTCTCCTTTGATTGGCCTCAAAACATCTCAAGGAGGGCCTAAAAATTGCGAACTTTTGGCAAAGGAATGAACTAATATTTATAGCCAAAAAGAGCCCAACGGCTCTTCCCTGGTCGACTTGGCCTTTCCTCAGTCGACCTGGCCTTCAACGGTCATAAAACTGACCGTTTGAAAAGAAGCTCAACGGCTCTTTACGGTCGACCCGCAGTGGGCTCGGTAGACCGAGTCCATGGGCTCGGTCGACCGAGCACACTATAGGTCGACCCGGGCCCAGGGACCAAATTTCCTTAAAATTCATATTTCAAAGTATTTATTGAATGGAACTTTTGGGCCGTTGAATCAAGCTTGGAAACATGGTTTAAATCAAATTAAGAGGATTAAAACCATGAAAACATAAAAGGTCTAAATTGATTTGAAAGATTTAAAACATAGGCTAGCTTGATTTATAAAAATTCTTTTCAAATCTAATTGCATCCGAGTTTAAAAAACAAAACATGCATAAATCAAGATTTCTACAAGTCTTAAAAACAATGCATGTATAAATCAAGATTTCAAGTTTTTCTAAATCAATGCATGTGTATAAATTCAAATAATGTTAGAATGATAATGCATCCATCAAATTGCAATACACAAAATCCCTAACATCAATAAGTAAAGTTGCACAATTTTTCGTTCTGCACAATATGAGCCCAATATTGGATATGTTCCGAGAAACTCCTGATCTCTTCAAAATTACCATAATGCCCTTCTGCTTCCTTGTATGATTTCCTTGCTCACCAAGTAACTAGATCTCCTGTCCTTTTCTTGATTTTTTATTTGAATTTCAAATTATTTCTCTTCAATTCTCCTCCATCAGCTGGTCCCAGAATCTGAACTTCCATATCTAGAAACTTCCGAAAATAAACCGCGTCAAATCCGCGTATTGAAATTGCAGGCTAAAGAAAGTTCCAGAATGTCAGCAGTGCAGGTGCAGCAACTTCAATCCCAATTACGTCCTTGATTCAGCTAGTATCTCTCAAAACTCAAAACATGAAAGTTGTAGATCCTTTTCTTGGCGTTCCATATCATCTTGAATCATCTCAATTGGAGCTCGGAGGAGAGAGTTATGCCCAGATTACGAAGCGATGTCAAAACTGCCTAGATTCGCCTAATTAGCTTCGTTTTGCACTTAGCACCTCCATTTGCATCCTAAATCAAAATATAATAATAATGAGTACATTTAGGCACCAAATAAGTTTAAAAGACTAAACATTAATGGAGAAAAATATGACATTTTGCATTCTCATCAAATTCCCCCACACTTAACTTTTGCTCGTCCTTGGGCAAAACTCAAATTCACTTTTTTTTTTCAAAAATACCAAAGTTGCAAACCATCGACACAGAACAACCAAGTTCTTCAAAATTCATAACATATCATGAGAAAACATTCATAAACAACTTACAATTACTTAGTAAGCATTTCCATTCGAATATGGAGTAGACTAAATACATAGACTCTCACAGAAATAAACACTCGACTCTCATGTGTTTGAAGGGTAGGTGTTTCACTCAAATTCATTCCAATGAAAATGATCTACCATAGGCTTGCATATCTTCTCCTTCTCCACCACTGGGATCACATGCATAATATGAATCATAAGGACTTTTCAAGGGTTGTAACGGGATTTAAGATCAAGGTGGGAAATACTTGGGAATGTAGCTCAAAAACCATCGAAACTAGTGGAGGAAAAATGAATCAACTCAATCTCGAATATATAAAAAATGCAAAGTCAATCACTCCATTCAGCAACTTCTTCAATTTGGCTTTAAAGCATTTCAACCATGGAAAACTCCAGTATTGAAAAAGAGATCGTTCAAAAGGAACTTTTTTTTTTTGAAGATTTTCTTTTCTTTTCTTTTTTTTTTTTGAATTTTTTTCTTTTCTCTTTTTTTTTTCACCAGAATTATATCAATAATACTAATTGAGAAAGAAAACATGTTCCATTTCACCAGTCATGGCCATACCACAAATCCAGACACCCCCAGGCTTATTTCTTGCATACCCGTACATATCATAATGATGAACAATGCTCCACTAGCTTTACGGCTTAGGTAAAGGTATATATATATATTTCAGGTTTAAACTTTGTAATGTGAGTGTACAATAAACAATAATATAAAGCTCAAAGGAGTTAAACAAAAGAAAAATTAAAAACTGGGTAGGCTATTTGGCTTAAGTGGCTTATAACAAAGATG